>JAPMOQ010006153.1:194950-243924 GCA_026543055.1 Argiope trifasciata
ATGCAATTAAATCCTTTGTCAGGAAAAAACGAAATTACTTTCCAAACAACCTAATATAAGCTATAATTATTGAACTGTAGAATAAATAATCTTAATTTAAAAGGATATTATAATTATTCTAAAACATTATAATATAAAAAATAAATTTAAAAAATTCAAGCTGTTTATCAATTGAACCTCGATATTTATTCGGAAATATATCTCATTTCTTAGTTCAAGAACTAAATAAGAATCTAAGATTTTGCATGTATCATTTGAAAAACTTCCGAAATAGAAACATTATGTTTTATATCCCTTTCTCTAAAAAATTAGGGGAATAGTTTTTACATGTTGTCTTTTTGTTTTTAATATGTTTTTTTTTCCAAATAATTTATATAAAAATTTAAAAACGTAAAAATTTTATAACATTCTAAAAATTTCATCTCAATACAATTGAGATAAAAAAAATTCTCATAAAAATTTCATCTCAGCAACAATAGAGTTTAATATGTGCTTTTTCAAACTATTTTATATAAAAATTCAAGACTACAAAAATTCCATAACATTCTAAAACTTTCATCTCAAGCATTGTCACATACCTTAAATGAACCCTATGTATTCGGAAAAGTAATTCGATGCATAATTATTCACTGAATACATAAGCTTGTTTATTGCATCAAAAAATAAATACAGACAATTAAATTGAATTACCCTGAAAAAATGTATCATTTATAATAGGTATAATGTAATTTTATATTATACATTATAAATGATACGTTTATCTTCTGCAGGTGTTTTCAACAATCAAAATGTTAAAATAAAAAAAATGTCAAAGTAATGCATCGTCTTGAATGGTGAGAGACATCTAACATTCGAGTGCAAAGGGTTAATTCACTACATTTCATGTCATAGCTAACTTTAACTATGACCTCTAATATTTATTCTTTGCTTGAAATATATTGAAAGGGGTTGGGATAGAGTGAAACATGCCAACGGGGGGGTCAAAATAAAAAAAAACAGGAGAAATAAAAGGAGAAAATAAAAGTTGGGAATTAATTTAGTTATGTTGACGTTCCGTTTCGCAGCAACACTAGGACTGTTAGTGGACGGACCTCATCATTTTGAACTGCGGTCAGATGACAAGGACGACACCTGAGCCGGTACTCCCACTCAAAACTTCCACACCATCCCAGCAGGAGGGCATTTTGCCCCAACGGATTTAACGTGCATTAGACCACTTACACGGCTGTTTTTCTGTGGAATCGGGCCTCGAACCTGCAACACTCCGGTTCTGAAGCCGAAACCTTACCACTAGGTCACTGTGGCCTCATAAAAGTTGGAAAACGCAGTTCAAAGACATGATTAAATGATTGAGAAATCGGTATTGAGATTATGTCTAGACGAAATCGAATTAACTCTAAGCCCACAAAAGGGGATTCACTCACCATGCGATTTAATAGAGACCATATGATTTAATCACCACGATTCGAGAGGTGACTTGCTCACCACTTTGCTGTTTAAATTCGATGCACGGTGATAATGGTTGCTTCTTTTTAAAGAACTCAGAGTGCATTTGAAATATCGTGTGTAGGTGTAAAGACAAATAAAGTGTGTGAATATAAAGATTTTATACTATAAATTGTATGTGTAATCTTTTTATTAAGAGGTAAGTAATTTAAAAGTTTTACAAAATGTTTGGAGTTGCTGGTTCGTCTTCGCGTAAACGGTCTAGATTGAAAAGGGCTAAAATCTAAATAAATAAAAATGAATGTTTGTCTGTATGTCTTATGCCTTCCTAAACCGTTCATCCGATTGCGATGAAACTGGGTCAACTAATTGCTTACACCTACGGAATGGTTATACAAATAGTAAAATTATCGAAAATAAATTTAAAAAAAAATCTCAACCTCATCTATTTATCAAGGATTATACTCCAAATAATTCGCCTAGGAGACAATAGATTCTGTAGAAATGCTAAAGTCAAGCAAAAGGCTAATATTTTGTAACTATAATAAGCAAAAGTCATTCTCAGAGGTAACAACTTTATTACACATCATGCGAGAAAGTTTTGAGAAGACCAACCCTGGGGGTTTTATATTTTAATTACAATTTAGCGTTTTTCGCAGTAAGCACCAAAAATATTGTAGTACAAATAATTTTGCACCATCTGAATTTTCAAAAATTATCGCTTCATCTATATTAACGAAAGATTTAAAAAATATTTAAATCGAATTTTTTAAAATTAAATTTGAGAATTCTGTACAAGTATTAAACGACACATTTTCTAACACATTTCACGTTTTTTAAAATTACACTTGAAAATTCTGATCGAATATTAAACGACTCACGAGATACAATAAATAGTTTCTTTCATTACCATTCTAAAAACAGACGAAGTTTTATAATTCTAATGAATAAAACAAATCTAATATATAAAAAGGAATATTTATTTGTTGATATTTTCTATAGTGTCATACCGTTCATCCTATTTCGATAAAACATTGCCAAATTATTGAATGATTGAACTTAATATTATTTCTTTCGGCGGCAGCAACGCACCAGTTATCAGCTAGTGTTTAATAAAAATGTGTAAAAACGATAATTTGATCAACATTGCAGGTTTAGTATTAATAAATAATAGAAATATACAGCAAAGAAATTTAATATAAAAAGTACATAATAAAAAAGGATAAAAAATAATTGTCTAACCATTCGGGTAGATTTAGTACTCTCAGATAAATAATATATATTATCATTTTCTGTGTCGTTTCTACTTTCTGGATATTTTTCAAAAAGCAGTTGATAATTTGATGATCATAGAAGGTTTAGTATAAATATAATAAAAATATACTGCAAAGAAATTTAATATAAAATATACATAATGAAAACTGTAAAATAATAATCGTCTAACCATTAGGGTGGATTTAGTATTCACAAATAAATAAAATATATATTAACTTACTTTCTGGATCTTTTACAAAACTCTACAGTGAACCATGACAATCCACTAAAATAAAGAACTGGCTTTTCGGTACAAAATGAGAATATGTCCTTCTTGCATATGACCTTCAACAGAATAAAATTCTCAACCGTTTATTATTTTTTTTATAATGAAATTTTGATATGAGATTTCATTAGTAGCTATACCAGTTAATGGATGTAGCAATGTAGAGTGGAGCTTATAAACTTGATGGACGACGGTTCAGCGGCAATGGCTCTCTTATCGCGAAGATGGAATCACGTATGAGGCAAAACACTTAAAAGGACATGATTTTTAATGTTCATCTTTCCCTCAATGCGGGTGACAGAGAGTTTAGAAAAGTACAGAATCATCAAGAAATTTTTCAGATTGGTGTAGAACATGAAACTCCTCCGATATAAATTTTATCGGGCGATAAAGGATTGTTGTCATAGATAGTTCCAGAATTTGGTTATCACGCAATATTTAAATTCTCCTGTTCTATTAATTTATTTGGGTTTTAACTTCAGTGCCTTCATTTTTTAATTAGAGTTTTTAAAAAATGAGAAATTTATCCCAAGTTTCTGTTATTCTATTAGTTGTTAATAGAACAATTCTAATATCCTAAATTATATTTATCAACTCTATACTACTTATATACAGAGATATATATACAGAAAATATATAGAATACACAAAATGTACAGAAAGCTACTTGGAATTGAGAAAATAAAAATGTACAACATGAATTTTCCATGTGCTTGCATTACTTTAACTTTTTTGGTCAAAATTTAATTTGAATATCATTTAAATGCTTAAAAATAAAATATACTTCCTACGAAACATATCACCATACTATATTTATGAATGTATTTTATGAAAACTGGATAATTAATAATAAAAGTCTGAAGCAAATACATAAGATTCTCTAAGAATAACACAGAAAACTCACCGTTAAAATCCAGCAAAATTGATGGCAGAAGAAAACTTATATATTTCGCAAATAAAAATCAAGTATTAAAAAAATTGAATTGACTATTTCAATTAAAATCTTGTAATTAAAAATCAATAAATGTTTTTCGCTAGCATTCTTTTCACTTCACTACAAAAACCATCGGAATATTCAAGAAAATGTTTGGTAATAGATTTGGAAATTTTTTAATAAATTCGATTGGTAACTTCGATTTTTAATAAACTCAAAATTATTGCAACCAGCAACGCCAAAAATTATTAACAGTTTAGTAATCCATAAATAAGTAGTATTCATTAAAAGTTAACCATAATCTAAAATGGTACACAAAATTATTGCTTAAAAGCGATGTTTAAATTAAGAAACTTATAATTCCCATATATTTCATCTATTATTCCATATTATTCCTCTGATTCTTTAATTTTGAGCTTCAATTTTTTCTGATAAAACATCTACAGTAGTCTAAAATTTAATGAAAGAAAGTATTTATTCTGATTCGCTTAGCATTCGTTCAGAATTTTCAAATTCAATTTTAGAAAATATGATTATAATTTTTTAAAATTGATTAAATATAGAAAATATATTTATACCACAAAATCGTTAATAAAGAGGAAAAGATAAGTTTTGAAAATTATCATGGTGCAAAATTATTTGTACTACAATACTTTTGGTGCTTACTATAAAAAGCACTGAAATTTAATTAAAATTTAACCAGCCCCCAAAGTTGGTTCCCCCAACACTTTCTCATATAATCTGTCATAAAATTGTTACCTCTGAGAATGACTTGCATGACATTTGTGTACTATAGCTACAAAATATTAACCTTTTACTTGGATTTAGCCTTTCTACAGAATCTGTTGTCTCCTTGGCGTGTTATTTGGAGTGCGGTTCAGATTCGATTTAAAAAAAAAAAAAATTCGATAATTGTACTATCTCTATAGCTATCCCGTAGGTGTAAGCTATAAGAAGACCAGGTTTCATCGCCATAGGATGAACGGCTCAGGAAGGCATAAGAGAGATGCAGACAAACATTCATTTTTCAATGTGTGTGTATGTTGGATTGTTTTTTATTGATCAGGTATTCATCAGAACCAAAGTATTAATTTATCCATCATCATTATTTTTAAAAGAATTCCGCTCAGTTTGGGAGGCGGGGGTCCTATGAAGAATTCCGTTCTTTTTAAGATATTATGAAAATTTAAAAATTTATTATTTTCTAAAGGATGTGAAATCCATACCTAGCATATCACATTTTGCATTTAGTATCAAAGCAAGGAGCTATAAATATTCCAAATGAAAGTCTCAGAGACATTATGGAAAGCTTAGTTAATTTTAGTTATAGTAACAATCCGTTGTAAGCCACGCTAGGGCTATTTTGGAACGGATCTCGTAATTTTGAACCAGAATCAGATGACGAGGATGACACTTGAGCTGGCACCCCCCTCTCCACACCGCACCACCCGATAGCTGGTGTGGTGTTTTTGGCCTGACGGATTAAATGTGCAAGAGACGCTCTTACACGACGTTTCTTCGGTGGAATCGAGTTTCGAGCCTCAAACATCTCGGTTCCGAAGCCGAGAGTTTACCACCAGGCCACCACGGCCCTATTATGGTTAAACAAAATGTTAATAAGTTACGTTACATTTATAAGTCAAATATGGCGAAGATGTCAAAATCTAGTATCATATCTCTGATACTATTTACATATGATGGTGGTTGGAGATATTATCGTATTATGCTGTGGATAACATCCATTCTTTTTTCTTTTTTTTTTTGCCAATATCCATAACTTATAAAATTTTCAAATAATCCAGTAATAAGGTATTTTTTAATTAAAATTAGATGAAACTGAATAATTTGGAAAATATAAAAGAAAAAATTTCTTTTTGATAAAATGCAGCTTAGGTTTTTAAAAAGGTTACCTTATTTGATTTCCATAAAACCAATGCAGGCACAGGGATAAGGTGACTTTGGAATCAGAAGTTCAAAACTTGATTTCATTAAATATCTGTTGTGTATATGAATCTAGTGCATGCAGAATATGATATATTGGACCAAATGTATTCCATTTAGTGTAGTATGGAAATTTGGACGCAGAAAAAGTACGACCAAAACTTCAAAATTTGATTTGTTTGCCTTGATTTTAACCAGGAACAAAATTATTTCTTTAGAAAGAAATGCTCTCTTGTATGTTAATTTCAAGTTTAATCCCAAACCGTAGGATGTTTTCAAGCCATCCTAGTGAGATGTGAACATGTTTTGTAGAAGCGAATTATGCGTTCAATGCCTTTAATGTTGTTACATTTGTAGTCTTTATAAAGATTGGAATGATTTAACAATTTTGATGTTACAATCATTTCATTCATCAGTTTAGATACAATAGCAACTTTCCTCCGATTTCTGATTCAGGATGATATCGCCTCAAAGTTTAGATAGGAATTATTTACTATTTCACTCCTACGAATAGAAATTATTCACTATTTCGAAACTTATTTGATGTCATCCAGTGTGACCATTTTCTCGAGATTCGAAATAAAGTCTTCTAGAGAAATACGAACAATAAAATAAGTTTTTCTTCACAAAAATCTTTAAGCCCTGGTAAATTGTCATTGAAAAATAACAAAATGAGATAACACTACGTAAGATCAATATTATGGATTTGAATTGTTGAGAGGTCTGTCTGAAATTTTCTTTTAATATGTTAACGGGAAAATAGAAGTAATTCATGAAGAATAAAATTGTAGAACGCTAAACATGCCTATACATGATTTATGTCTTAATGATAGTTTAATTAGATCAGGTGAAAATTAAAAAAAATTAATATAAAAAAGGGAATTTTTTAATTTGAGGGAAATTTGATCAGTTTCACTGTTACATAGAATAAAATAGTTGGTAAAAATATCAGATTGATATCTACATTATTTTTGGAAAATACAAGATCCGTAGTTAATAATATCAAAAAATATCGGGAGCAGGTTAACACCAATTTTGATTTCGAATTTTTTTATGATAATCATTAAATTGTGGATACAACACCTTCTAAAACATTACAAACATATTCTTACATCTTTTGACTAGTATAAAACGGAATTAATAACAATTCGGTTAAAAAATAAGCGAGCAGTATCGAGTCAAATGAGCTAACTTCATCAGTGTTGACATGCCCCAGAGCCGGGGTATGTTGACACCGTGTGAGGGGTTTCAGTTTGATGAAGTTTACTGGCGTTAAAATGTTACGTAGATCAGAATTTCAAAATATGCACATAAAAATTATTCTTAGAAAAGATATATCTATATAAATGAAAATGAATATTTGTCTGTATGTCTCTTATGCCTTCTTAAATAGTTCATCCGATTGCGATGAAACTGGGTCAGCTTATTGCTTACACCTACGAAAAGGTTAAATAGATAGTACAATGATATAAAATTTAAAAAAATTCGAATCTTAATCACATCTGTTTACCAAGGATTAATCACCAAATAACTCGCCGAAGCGACAATAGATTCTGTAGAAAGGCTAAATCCAAGTTAAAGGTTAATATTCTGTAGTTACAGTACGCAAATGTCAGGCAAGTCATTCTCAGAGGTAACAATTTTATTACAGACGAGAAAAATCTAAAATTCACTAATCATCAATGCATTGTTTGACCCGAGCTGCATTAAATACAATTTTGACCGAGTTAACAGTACTAAACAAAATGTATGCGTATTACAAATGTTTTACAAATAAGCCATTGGGCACGGATTTGAATGCGTATCCTGTATAAATTCAATCATGTTTACCATAAAAAAATTTGATTTATTGAATTAAAGATTTAGATATTGCAAATGATCGTATAAACCTTTGCCTTGCATTTATTTTTTTAGAAAAAATAAAATTTAATATTTATTTAACCCCTTCCAATAAGATTTAAGAATGCAAAAATTATGGGTGAAATAGCTATTTAATTTTTATTTAAGAAAACTTAGTTTATTTTATAATTCTTACTAATTTATAATTATTAATTAAAATTAAATTATTGGTAGGGTTGTAATTGTAATTTGTAAGTTTGCATTCAACATTTCTTCAAAAATCTCTAGCGATTTCTTATCAGCCTCCTAGTTTTCGCGTTTACGCCAGTCACACCCGTAATTTTTATTTTAATTCAGACATTTAATGTGTCTGCTACTCCAGAGTATTCATAAAATTCAATTAGTCACTATGGTGCACTTTCGTCTTCTTGGTAATATTTCACTATCATTAGTTTCATTATCAGTATCATATCAGATTTCGGATTTAGCCCCTAGTTTTCGCGTTTACACCAGGCATTCCTGTCATTTTTAATTTCATTACAGGCACAAAATGTGTCTACGACTCCAGAGTATTCACAAAATTCACTTATTAGTCACTATGGGCGTTTTCGTCTTCTAGGGAATATTTCACTATCATTAGTTTCAATATCAGTATGTTAAATCTGTGCTTATTCCTTTATTTTTCTGAATCACTTTGATCATCTGGATCTACATTACTCTTATTCATTAAGGTGTTTGTTTCACTGCATGTTTAGCATTTAGTTAATCAGATGCTCTGGCAAAATGTTTATTAAAATGAATGAACGACTTTATTGCAATGACTATAAATAGTTTGACCGTAACTTGTACCAAGACAATCAAACGATATATGACACTGATCTATGATATCAACATAAGTAATAAAAGTGCCTTCGAATTCAATGCACTAGAAATTTTAAATCAAATTTATTATTATATTCAACAGTAACTTTAGTCGCATGAGGAGTATAACTCGTCACGCCATATAGCACAATGACGAGTATAGCTCGTCATTGTGCTACATGGCATGGAAACTCAATGACGAGCTATACTCGTCATTTTATGGGAAGTTGTTAATTTTATCCAATCACGTGCTGAGAGTTACATTTTTTTTAGATTTAACTTGCAATCACAGTTGTTTTTTTTTTAAATTTGTCAATATTATGGCAACACTTTAATAAAAGCTATTTTTCCGCATTGCTCGTTTTTCATTTTTCGTTTGTTGTAAAATTTTATTGTTTTGTCCATAATATATTGTTGAAAAAATATGGTTAAAATATTTCTTTAAAAATAGAAATTTAAGTTATATGTTAAAATACTTTTACGATTAGAAAATTTTATTTTTAAATCTTTAAATTGATATAAAAATTCTGTCTGTTGGATAATATTTTCGGAAGTTATAGCAGAAAAACGCCAAAATTTTACTTAATTTTTAATTAATTCAAATTCTGATTAAAAATTTTAAGAATTCTCTCCGAAGTACACATTCCTGACTCTCAAAGTATAAATGCGCCAAATTCGGTAGCTGTAAGTCCAACGGTCTGGCTTGTTGAACGCCAACACACACATAAAATGAGCTTTATTATAAAAATAGATAATTCGAGAAAGGTTTTGGGAGACCAACCCTTTCAGGTTTTACGTTTTAGTTAAATTTTAGTGTTTTTCACAGTTAACTCTAAAAATATTGTAGTACAAATATTTTTGCACTACCTTAATTTTCAAAAATTATCTTTTCAACTATATCAACGATTTTATGGTATACATGTATTTTCAATGTTTAATCAGTTTTAAAAGAATATATTTTAATCCCTTTGTTTAAAATCAAATATGAGAATTCCGAACGAATATGAACCGAATCCCGAGATACAATAAATAATTTCCTTCATTGCCATTCTGAAAGAGCACCAAGAAAGAGCACCTAAAAGAATACACAAATCTAATACATAAAAATGAATATTTGTTTTCTTCGTCTTTTATATACTGTCGCACCGTTCATTTTCTTCTGATAAAACATTGCAGAATTATTGATTGATTTCACTTAATATTATTTGTTTCGACGGCTGCAAAGTGCCGTGTACCAGCTAGTAATTTATAAAGTATTGAGAATATTGAACACCGTATCAATACAGTGCAAAATATAATAATATTCCAAAAGCATTAAAAAATTTAATATTACCGATAAATTTCGGCATAAAAATAATAGTTTTGATTTAATAACTCGTGTAATTTGGAATTGTATTTCAAAACATTATTAGAAGAGGTTTAATTTAAAAAATGAATATCGTATAATATTTTACAGTATTGTCGAAACAATAGTGAAAAAATTCCATAATAAGCATAGTTGGAAAAAATATGGCGAAAATTGAATTGTAAATCCTACGTTTAATAAGGAGCCGTGGTGGCCTGGTGGTAAGGTCTCGGCTTCGGAATCGGAGGGTTTCAGGTTCGAGACTCGATTCTACCGAAGAACCGTCGTGTGAGGGGGTCTCTTGCACGTTAAATCTGTCAGGCCAAAGTCCTCCCGCTGGTGTGGCGTGGTGTGGAGAGGGGACTGCCACTTCAATTGTCGTCCTCGTCATCTGACCGTGGTTCAAAATTACGAGGTCCATCCCAAAATAGGCCTCGTGTTGCTTTAAACGGGACGTTAATATAACTAAAACTAAACTAAACCTATGTTTAATAAGGTTGATTAATGTAGTGTAATCTACATAAATAAAAATGAATGTTTGTCTGTATGTCTCTTATGCACTGCCGTGCCGCTCATTCGATCGCGATAAAACTTTGAATACTTATTACTTGCACTGACAGGATAGTTATAGGCATAGTAAAATCATCACAAAGTATTTTCGGATCTATTTACCGCATCTATTAACCAATGATTATTGTCAAAATCGCTCACCAAGGACATACAACAGATTTGGCTAAGATAATACATTCGTGATGTTCCCAAACGTTCGTGACTTTATTAGGTGGTCAAACAGCGCAACATCTACAAATTATCTAAATCGAGCTTCATAAGCAAATGAGGAACGGGAAGAGAGCAATTGATGACCACCAGCAATGCCAACCACTTCAAGTGTGTGGACTGAACTTAACCCTTTATTTACTGAATTATGTCGCCATCCATTTTTCAGCTTCATTTTTGCACCAATAGTTTAGTTTCCTTGTAAAATAATCCCAGGGAATTCAAGAAAAAAAAATGTAATTAACAGAAATATCTTAATTAGTTTAATTATTAATTAAATATTTTTAATTTCTGCTTTTAGCTTGTATTAACTTCATGTTATTCGGGTTACATTCCCCGTGTTCTTTAGAATACCATCGGCAAAAATAGTGTTATAGTAAAGATGTAAGCTAGATTTAAATGGTACTTTTAAGTACCGTCGGTAAATAAAGGGTTAAAAAAGTTTTGGAGATGGACTAAATATTTTTCAGATAACCAGTTGTATGCTGGATGCTAAGAGTTGAGTAGTCAAGAAATTTCTTTGTTTCTGCTGAAGACGGAAAAACAGAAATATTGCCTACACAAAAGCTATTAAATAATAAAGTTAAAAATAAAATAAAATAAATATTATTTACGCTTATCCTTTATCTATTATCCAATTTCAATGAATGTATACGAGATGAATACGAGAATGAATACGAGAATAAATGTTTGTAGCACTCTCTTTTTCCCCCTACACTATGATTCGCTTATTACACGCCGCCCTCTAGCGAGTGCTTAGAGAGACAGTCAGTTAAGCCTCTGTTATCGTTATGTGTTGACGTGTTTTTTGTCCACTCTCTGTTTGTGTTGTGTGTAACGTAACCTTATATGTTTTAATAATAAATTATTGTTACACAAGAAGGCTTATCTTAATTAGAACCCACCAACCACCGGTCACATTGGCGCCCAACGGGTTTTAATTGCGTTTACATTGACGCCCAGCATTTAATTGTGCCCTCCGCATTGCCGCGCAAGCGTGCTTTTAAATTTCAGCCTTCAAAAACAGAGTAAAAGTTCCGATCACAGAGGTTTGGCTCACTTTCTTTTTCAGCATTTATTTTCTAAGCGAGTCTTCATCCTGAAGAAAGAAGACGAGGTTCTTAAGTAATTTCCTCATGAAACTGATTTCTCGACGAAAGTAAAGGTAAGTTCCGTTTTCGTTATGTCGTTAAAATCTGTATCATCATGATACTTGAAATAGCTTTTAAAAGCTGAGAAAACTGTGATCATCCTGATCCGGGCAAATTTAATTTTATTAAGTCGTCCCGACTTTAAAGTAAAAGAATAAATATTTTATGGAATTAAGTGAACTTTTATTTTGATTGTACAAATTGTATGTACAGGTTATTTGAATTTAAATTGTCACAACCCGTGATAGATTTTAGAATGTTAAAGTAGAATAACATATTTTCAATATTGTTATTGATTTTGGTGTGCTGAATATTTTAAAAATTTAAACATTTAGTCTTGTTTCTAAAAACAATTTGCCTTTCTAACGTTATTATATTATATTATCACACCCTGTGATATTATTGTCTGAAAGTGAAACACCATTTTACAAATTGATTTAAATTCCATTGTGTATTTAAGTGTAGAAGTGTATATTTAATACACAAACAGAAGTTAGTTACGAAACTGAAAGTGTGTTTAAGTAAAAATTACAAAAATAATTGAAAACTGTGTGTGTTTTAAACCTTTGCATATTGTGAATAAAACTGCATATTGTGTTCGTAAATCATTACATTGTATTTAAAAATTATATTTCATTGAGAATATGGCATGACATAGATATGTATGTAAATATTTTATGAAAGGAAATATTGAATCTATCCTGGTATTGCATAGTTTCGTTTCTGATTCTTTCTTTCTGTTATCAATGAGTCAGCCATGAACGTATTTTATTAAAACCGGAAATCGGGTTGGAAAGAGATTCCAGTTAATACGTAAATTTTTTCTTCAAAACAGAATAAATGATTCTTTTAGAATATTCCTTTCTTATGAATAACGGTCGGATAAATGTCATTTTTTTTTTCCTTTCTTTTCTTGAAGAATCAAATTGTATTGAATATTCTGCATGGGTATATTTTATTTTTAGTGCTATTTGAATAATAATCAAAATAAATCGTCAGAATTAGTGTGATATATGAAAAGTATATATTTTTGAGTAAATAAAAGAATACGCAGCTGTTCATGAATAAGTATATTTTTATGAAAAGAATTTGTGGTAATGAATAAAATTATCTGTTTTGCATTTTTGTGTTAACCACAATATAAAAAGAAATACTTTTTTAAAGAGTTGTGAATCTAAGAAAGAACTTAAATCATTTCATAAATTAAATTTTTTTATTCTTGTGAGTAAAGAAAGAAATTCATAAGGTTTAACCGATTACAATAATTTAAAACTGTATATTGTTATGAAATTGATATTAACTTTAATGAATCTTGTGATTTGTGTAAATTTTTGAAAATTAAGTGAATGCAAGTGTTCTTTAATACACTTTAATGTTCTTTATACTTTAATAATAAAATGTAAAAGACGTGATTTCGTGAACAACGGAAAGGTGTTGTGTACTAGTGCCTAAACCTAACAGCAAGGATGAGTTTCTTGGGTAAGGGTCTTAAAGCCGATCTCATCTTTGTGGCTGAGGAAATGGGTATTGAAGTCCCAAAAGATGCGCGTCTCCCCGACATTAAAGACTTAATAATACGCAGTAAAAACTACGATGAAGACTTTGTGCGAGTATTCCTAAATTCGGTAATCGGTGAAAGGATTGCCGCAAAAGAGGAAGAAAAAGTTTCTCGTGAAAACGCGTTTAAATTACAAAAACTTCGTTTGGAATTAGAAGTCCAAAAACTTGCACAGTCTTCAAATTCCGTCGCTGCATCACCAAATCAACTAAATTTACAACTCAAGAGTCTAATCCCTGAGTTTGACCCTCAACAAGATGACATGTCAATGTTTATCAATGTCTTTCAAAAACAAATGAAATTTTTAAAAATAGATAAGAAAAATTGGGTAGCATATTTACTTGGCGTCCTGCCAAATGAAGTTGTAAAAATTATTTCAAGAGAATCTGAGGAAAAAGCTCAAGATTTCGAACATATAAAAGCTATGCTTTTAAAAAGATATAAATTAAACGCAGAGAAATTGCGACATCTTTTCGCAACTCATAGAAAAAACCCAGAAAAATCTTGGAAGGATTTTCATTTTGAGTTAAGAAATTACTTTGAAGGATGGTTAGAAGAACTGAATATCCAGGACTTTGATAAGCTGAAGGACTTGATGATCCTCGATCAAATGAAAAAACGTGTCCCTCCTGAAGTAAAGGACCATTTCTTGGATGTATGGTGTGAATGGGTCACTCCCGATGACCTAATAGAGAAACTGGACACCTACGACAGTCTGCGCCCAAACAGTAAAGAAACACAAGCTTACAAGTCGGGAAACTTCAAGAAACCAGCTGATTATGGAAAATCCAATAGAAATAGGACTTTTAACGCTAAAGGCCCAAAGTTTCGCAATGAACATAATCCTGATCGACTGTCTCTGTCTGGGATGCCCAGTCAAAGTAGGTGGTATCCCGGGGTCCCCAGTCAAAGTAGGCGGGACTCCATTAACAAAGACAGAGTTCACGAACGAAATAATGAGAGACTTGAAGAGGACAGAAGACCCCTGAACTGTTATGGTTGTGGAGCTCCTGGAATAATCAAAGCAAAATGTCTCACATGCAACCCAGCATTGAAACTAAACCCTGATGTATCGTCAAGTCTCAATCATATGAACTTTTACAGTTTTTCAATGGAGGATAAACAAATAAGCATCATTGATATCACTGTCTGTGATACTCATGCAGCTGTTTGTGCCGACACAGGTGCAACACATTCAGTAGCTGGAGAAAAGCTATTTGAACTTCTTAAGAAGAACGGCTTGAAATTCGAAGGCCAAGCTATAGATATGACACTAGCTGATGGCCAAATTCAGAAAACGGAAATACTCACTACAACTGTAGACATTACGGTTAAAGGTAAAAGTATTCCGACAGAACTCATTGTATTGAAAAACGCTCGAGGAAACAGAACTCTTCTAGGTGTTGACTTTTTGAGTAAAGCAGGAATCGTCCTAGATCTCTGCAACAGGCATCGGTATTTCTCGGAATCTCCGCGAATCAAATATGATTTTATTAAAACACCACCTGACATAAACGCCCTGCTGGCAGTTCCTACTACTCCAAATCCAATTCGTGAAAATGAAGGAACAAATCTTTCGCATGAACAAAAACGTCGCCTCAACTCCCTCCTCGTAGAATACGAGACATGCTTTCAACCAGGGGGAGAGCCTACACCTTTCATCGAACACAAAATTGATACTGGAGATAAGCTTCCTGTTGCAGTACCTCCTTACAGGTTGTCGCCTGCCAGACAAGAGATTTTGAAGAAGGAAATTGATTCACTTCTCGCCTCTGGAGTAATCGAAGAATGCGATTCTCCCTATGCCGCTCCAGTAGTGCTAGTTCCAAAACCCAACGGTGATTTTCGTCTTTGCGTGGATTACCGGAAGCTCAATGCGGTTACAAAGCCTGATCCCTATCCTCTTCCGCGGATGGATGACCTATTGCAAACCGCAAAACAAACAGCTTACATGTCTACCATTGATTTAAAAAGTGGATACCATCAAGTTCAAATGTATCCTCCTGACAAAGACAAAACTGCATTTGTTTGTCAATTTGGAATTTACAGATTTACAAGGATGCCGTTTGGATTAAAAACAGCACCCGCGACTTTCCAAAGACTCATGGACATTTTCCGAAATGGCCTTAAAGTCAAGACTTTAGCATATTTAGATGATTTGATTGTTATATCTTCTACATTTGAAGAACATCTTGAAGATTTACGTCAAGTATTTGATCACCTGAAATACTTTAAATTGCATGCTCATAGAAACAAATGTAATTTCGCTTGCCCCAAAGTAAAATATTTAGGTCACTATATCACCAAGGCTGGTATTGAAGTTGATCCTGCAAAAGTTGAAGCAATAGTAAAAATTCCTCCTCCCAAAAACACAAAACAAGTCCAAAGTTTTTTGCAAACCTGCAGTTGGTATCGTCGTTTTATACATCAGTTTGCAGAAATTTCTCACCCATTAAGCAATCTTACTAAGAAGAAAACCACATGGAAATAGGGAGAAGAAGAGCAGTGTGCATTTGATGCACTAAAAGAAAAACTAATTTCTCCACCGGTTTTAAAACAGGTCGATGACACTAAACCATTTGTTATCCGAACAGATGCCTCAAATTATGCTCTAGGAGCTATCCTTATTCAAGGAAAAGGTGAAGAAGAACATCCCATTGAGTATGCGAGTCGTTTACTTACTTCATCTGAAAGAAATTATTCTACAACCGAGAGAGAAGCATTAGCAGTCGTATAGGCTCTCGAAAAGTTCCGAGGTTACATAGAAGGTGCACAAATTACAGTTGTGACTACCATCAACCCTTAAAATGGCTGTTGAGTCTGAAATCACCAACAGGCCGATTGGCAAGATGGGCTTTACAGTTGCAATCATTTGACCTGACAGTAGAATACATTCCTGGTAAATCTAATGTTATAGCTGATATGCTCTCGCGGCCTGTATGTGTTCACAACAATTCTAATTGTGAATTATGCACTATATCTATTGATTTGCCATCAAGAAAGGCCAGTGATATGCGTGAAGAACAGTTAAAAGATGACGATTTGAAGAAAATAATAGACTGTTTCGAAAACAACGATAAAGATGAAAATTTTGCTAACTGGTCAAACCGAGGTTACCTTATGAGTAATGGTTTACTCTATCGCTACTCTCCAGATTCTGAATCTGAAGAAGCACAATTGGTTGTCCCAAAGCAAGAAAGGGAAAGAGTTCTTAGAGAACACCATGATGCCCCTACAGCTAGACATTACGGCACTGAAGGTACTTATAATAAAATAGCCTCACGATACTATTTTCCTGGAATGAAATCCTACATTTCAGAATGGATAAAGCATTGTCCAGAATGTAATCTTTACAAGGCTAACAACCAAAAGCCTGCTGGATTGTTAAGAACTCCAGTATATTCTCAAAGATTCGAGATAATTTTGATTGACTTATTTGGTTCTCTACCACGGACGGCTACAGGAAAACAGTGGATTTTTATTGTGGCAGACTGTGCTGCAAGATGGGTTGAATTATTCCTTCTTGCTCATGCCACCGCGCATGAATGTGCTACAACATTAATCGAAGAAGTGTTTATGCGGTATGGCATACCTAGAAAAATCATCAGTGATAACGGATCACAATTCATTAGTTCCGTACTTCAACAAATCTGTTGTACTCTCAATATAGACCAATGTTTAATTCCAGTCTATTTTCCCCAAGCAAACCCTGTCGAAAGGAAAAACAGAGACCTTAAACCTCGTCCAGCAATACTTGTGGGAGATGAACATGATACCTGGCATTCGAAACTCCCTGTAATTCGATTTGCCATGAATACAACTATTTGTGATACTACAGGACATACTCCTGCCTTCCTACAATTTGGAAGAGAACTGCGTACTGTTGACGATGTTGTGCAAAATTTCAAAGCCGTGGTTGAAAATGATAACTTTGTTCCGGAGATAACCCCATACCTCAAAAGATTTGCGCACATCACTAATGATATTCGAAACCGAATAGAAAAGAAGCAAGATCAACGGAAGGAATATTATGATAAAAATCGAGGAACTGTTTATTTTTCTCCTGGTGATAAAGTTTTGGTAAATTTGCATCCCATTAGCAAAGCCAAAAACAAGAAGACTTCAAAGTTTATGCCCAAACGTGATGGTCCATACCTTATACTAACTCAGAAGTCGCCAACATCATATGTTATTTCTAGTCTTGACAAGCCGTCAGAACAGATTGCAACCTATCATGTTTCTGCACTTTCGCCTTTTAAAGATGTGGCTTTAAAGCCAATTGCTCCACTCAGAAAGCAAGGTCGACCACCAAAAATCACTGTGGCACCCCATGCCACAAATCAAGACGCTTCATCTGCATCAAAATTCACTGTGGCACCCCATGCCACAAATCACGACGCTTCATCTGAACCAAAAATTATTGTGACACCCCATGCCACTAATCAAGGAACTTTGTTTGTGCCAAAATCTTCTCGGCTTAAACCCTTTACCCAGAGAAACCAAAGGCCTAAAACAAGAACACAGACTGCAACAAGAGCTCCTACTTCTAGTACTGGCTACTTGCCGGGACGTCGGCGCAGCCAGAGGGGGAGACTGTAGCACTCTCTTTTTCCCCCCTACACTATGATTCGCTTATTACACGCCGCCCTCTAGCGAGTGCTTAGAGAGACAGTGAGTTAAGCCTCTGTTATCGTTATGTGTTGACGTGTTTTTTGTCCACTCTCTGTTTGAGTTGTGTGTAACGTAACCTTATATGTTTTAATAATAAATTATTGTTACACAAGAAGGCTTATCTTAATTAGAACCCACCAACCACCAGTCACATGTTATTTTTTCTATCATTCCTAATTGAACAAGAGAGTTATTTTAAGTTACAAACGATGTTTCCAAAATAATTTCTTCTGCGGCAACAACGCGCCGGGCACCTGCTAGTAAAGATATAAAATGTGCGTTAAATGATGTTAATCAAAGCTCTATTGCAATTGCTGAAAATTTTATTTTTAATAATACTAGCTGCATTCGGCTTCTAGCAGTTTTTTCAACGTTTAATCTTTAAAATAATTGAAAAACCATAGAAGCATTCTCCTCTGCCAGAAACATTGCACCAATTTCTCTATTTTTGGATTTCAAGCTGAACCATTGCCACCAACAATCATCTAAAGATCATACGAATTCCATATCAAGGGAAGAGGTCCTTCTTTCAACATATTTATTTTAAGAAGATTTTTATAGAGCGTTACAACCTAATACATTTTCTGTGAAAAAATTCTTGACAAAGTTTGCTTAACACAGTCACTAAATATAACAGTTGATGCACCAATTTTCATTGCCCAGCTCCAACTTCAACAGTTTAACCCATTTCGCTATTTATCATCCCCATTAATTTCACCATTTTTTCAAGCATAGCCAGCCAGTTATAGTGGTTTTATGTATTATTATTATACAATTTTAATTTTAAATAATACTTCCTTTTGTTAGAATAAAATGTATTTCATCGAATTTCGTCACCATGACTAGATAAATGTTGCTAATATGGCCACTGAAGATTTTAAGTATTAGTAAAATTTAGTCATGACAATCAATTATGACAATCTACATCTTTTCACAATAAAGTGCAATTAAAATGAATTTGTAAAAATTCTAAAAAATGATGCAGCTTTCTAACTGGTGTTAGTTAAATTTCAAAATGACGAAATTGTCATGTTGGAATCTAAACTTGTCGAAAACGATTCAGTTGTTGAGACAGGAGGCTATGTCAATATTTAATTTTTAAGTACATCTCAGAGAGGCAAAAAAGCATTAAATGAAACTGGTGACATATAAAATGCTATAAATAGGACTATGGAGAAATAGACAAACCTTTGTAGCATACACATGCCAAAAAATCCAAACACCAAGGAAAACTTATTGTAGAATAATGAAATTTGGAATTTCATTTGTCTGGTTAACATGTTTAAATTATTAATTTTTCTGGACCACAGCTTAATTTAAGCTCAAGAAAATCCATTTTAAATGTGAAAAGCTATTACATAAATAATCGATGTAATCTCCAGAAATTTGATTGTAAGCCAGCAAATATGCACGCATTGTGTCATGCAGATGCCAAATATCACTTTTGGGTATGGAGTACCAAGCTTGTTTTACTTGTTTAGTCAATAGTGGGACTGTCAATACTGGCTGTGTATGATGCTGGAGTTATCATCCATTGATATCCCATACGTGCTCAATTGGAAACAGATCTGGTGATATAGTAGGACAAGGTAACATGCTGACATTCTGTAGAGTACGTTGAGACACAACAGCGGTATGAGGATGAATGTTATATGTTATCAAAATCCCCTTTGAATGCTGTTCATGAATGGCAGCACAGCTGATTGAATTACAAGATTGACGCACAAATTTGCAGTCATTATGTTTGGGATGACCACGAGAGTGCTCCAGCTATCATAGGAAATTGCTAGCCAGATCATGTCCTCAGGTGCAAATCTAGTGTGTCTAGATCACTGACTGGTTATAGGCGTTCCCCTGGCCTCCTTCTGGCCAACACACCACCATCATTGTCACCAAGACAAAACCTGCTTTCATCAGAAAACACAACAGGTCTCCACTCCGTTCTCCAGTGAGCTCTTTCTTGATACCACTGGCATCGCAAACGATAATGGTTGATAGTCAGTGAAAGGAATGCTACAGGACGCCTGGTTTGGTGCTGTTCTTGGAAATAACCGATTTCTAACAGTTCATTGTGTCACTGTGGTACCAAATGCTGCTCAAATTTCTGTCTGAGACGCAATAAGATGCGCCACAGCAATACGTCAAATATGGTGGTCTTCCCACTCGGTAGTGGCACATGACCACCTAGAATATGGTCTTCTTGACGCAGTACTATCCCTAGGCCACTGTCCTCAACAATCATGTACAGTGGATACATTCTAGAAAGGATAGTCTTCTTCTAGGATACATTCTTCTTCTGCAATATCATAGAAAGGAAATCCATCTTCTCATAGTCCTGTTACAAAACATCGTTCAAACTCGGTGAGTTGTTAATAATGTCTGCTTTTTCTAAACTGCATTCTTGGCTAACATAATCTCAATACGTCGAATTTCAAAGATAAAATACTCTCGTGAAATTTTCAGCTCGTATTAAAAGCAAACCTGATTTGCAAGTTCTAAGCTGTGCCACTAGCGCCACATTTATGTCCGAAGTGCGAAATTTGAGTCGATGTCATTTTTCAGATGTATAAACATGCCAACCAAATTTGATTTATTTTATTTTTATCTTCTTGGTATTGGTTGTTTTTTTTACCGCCAGTGTAAATTATTTAGATTTGAAATGAGATTGAGCTGAACGATGGTACGTACCAGGAACGCATTAGGAACATTGATTTTAATTTTTAATCGAAAGTTAATCAAACTTTAGGTAAAGAAATAACGTCAGCAAATGTTATAAAGTGTGAAAAAAATACACTTACCAAATTTTGTTCCCCTAGCTAAAGTTTTCTTTGGTGTTGGGATATTTTCCCTCGGTGTATCTAGGTGAAAATAGGTTTCGTATGAAACAAAACTTTTTTTTATCCATTGTCGGTCTAATGGTTGGGGCTGACGACTTTGTAGTGGAATTTTTCTATAAAAATATAAATGCGATTCAATTTTTTTCAATTTTTCCCATTACGGGGAAAAATGGAAGAAAAGTGACCATTGACAATAAATCTAGGGATCTTAAACTTTCATGTGAAGCAAAAATTTGTTTGATTCGTACCGCTGGGCTTAGCTCGGCCACTAATTTGTAACTTTCCTCATTTATTTAAATAGATAAATAGGCACTTTCAGTGATCCTTTGTTCGTTTATTACTGATAATTTTAAAAAATGCCAAAACTAAAGAACCATTTGCTTAATCACAAGTACTGGCTATATTTTTTTTCTGTTTTTATTTCGTGACTAATATGAATTTGATCCAAATAGTAACCATATGAACTTCACATTAAGAAAACGTACCCTTCTTAAATGTAACCATCTATTTCCATGAATTATTTGACAAGGATTACTTTGCCATAGATTATCTTTAAAAGAAAACTTTGTTTGACAGTTCGTTAATTGTAATGGCCAAAATAAATATCTAATAAACCGATTATGTCCCTTTTTATTTCGTATATGAAAGTTCACAAGCTCTAGATGCGACATCAATGACAGTGTCCCCTTTCTATCTGCATTTTTTAAAGATATAAAAAAACTTGACCCATCATTGGCAGACCCTCCCCCCAAACTACACTTTTTTGCTAATTTTTGTTCGAATTAATTTTGCCACATTGCAAGCATAGTTAACCTATCAGAATACTTCATCCTTATTATGCAGTCCTAATTTATAATGATACTTTTCTTTGTATTTTTAAGATGAATATCATTCAAAATTCTTCGATGTGACTGTATTAATCATCTATAATAGTGGGAATATTAACCACATTGCATACAATGACGTGTCTGAGATGTGCATTGAATTATTTAATTTTTAATCTACAATTCAGTGAAAAGTATTAAATAATATAAAATGAAAAAGTACATTAATGTAAGAATATTTTAGTTATTTATCAGCTATTTGTAGTTTTATCAAACTTTGCGCTTTACATTTATAAAATTTCTAATCCGTTTTTTTATTATTATTTTTTTTATTCATTAGTTTGCCCATCCATTCTTCTACTGATTGATAGATTGAGTCATCTTAATGCAGCTCCACGATTCATCAAGTTATTAAACAAAATTTGGCATACTTATTCTTTGGTACTTCTACAAACTTTCTTCTACTTTCTACAAACCCATGAAAGGGGTTAGGGAAAGGATTTTACGTTTCCTTACAAAACAGTGAAGATTTTCTTTTCCGATCTCTGTCGATGATAGAGTTTGACAGAAAGCAGAATACTCTTGACAATATATCTAGGGATCATCAGTATAAGTATGTTTACTATAAAGGAAAAAAATCCTGAAATCGGACCAATAGGTGGAGCTGGGCGACTGATAAATTAGTTTTCTTATATACATTATATAAAAACATATATTTTCATTATTCCTTTTTATGTGTTTTTTTGGAAGGACAGATAATCAAGTTACATTTCTACATATTTTGTTTTAAAAAACTATTTTTAATAAAATTTCCTATAAATGTGTATAAAATGAAATAAATTAATATTAGGAAATAAAATAAGTAAATATTTATAGATACAAACAATTTTGCTTTTGAAAAATTATTCATTCCAATTTTCATTACATATACGCTCAAAAGTTTTACGTGCAAGCAAAATGAATTTGTTTGATAAATTGTGTCCTATAGATAACTTCACTTATTCTTAATTTTTGAGATTATAATTTTCATAGACAATTTAAAGCCTCAAAAACAATAAATGATTCAGAAAATAAAACCTTTTAAATTTAAATAACTTCAGACTTAAAAAAAAATTAACTTTAGTAATTTATTTCAATAATAAATCTTTTGAATGAATTAGATTGTATCTAATTTAAGGCCAAACGATAACAATTTCTTTCAAGTCAAATGTTCCAGTCTCACATTTCATTTTCTCATAGATGAGACACCATAACTTAGTTAAAAGTACCACGAGTTCTATTCAAAGCGAAATAAAGCAAATTTATATTAAAAAATAAACAAGCCGTTACGGGAAAAATAAAGCTTAATATTTCTTTTCTTTACTCTAATAGGAAATTTGAATTATTTCCTGGAACATTTATCATATTGGAAATTTATTTGCAGAGAATTGGAATCAGAAATTACACTGTGCTGTATCAGAACAATATTATAAAGCAGATAACAAAAATATTTTTAAAGACATTATCGACTTTGCAAAACAATAGTAGTTCACAAATTTTACAATACCTACAATATAAAATACTATTTTTGGAAACAATAACAAAATTTTCGAACAGGATTTTTTCTTATTTTTAATGAGGTGGTTTAGCTAGAAAGCAATCCACAGAAAACATAACTTGCGATTTGTGTTTAGTACAGGTGATTTAATTTTAACAACCGAAAATCGTTCTATAGCAAGCGCCATCTACCAATCATATGTGGAATTACAACCACAACTTTCGAAAAAAAAAGTATTATAAAAATAATTGAAACATTTTAATTTTCTTTTTCAAAAGCACTTGGAAAACATTTCAAAATAATTTATAAAATAAAACAAGTATTAAAGCAAATTGTAAAAATAACAATCACAAAAATATTTACTGTTAAAAAAGACATGGGTCTCTGAAATAGGAATTCAAAATTTGTTATCGAAATCTGGCATTACCATGGTGTTTGTTTATTTTTAAAAAGTGACGTAAATTGAATCAGCTTCACTTCACTGTTCTCATTTCGTAATCTTTCTCTGATATTCAATGGAGCAAGACAAAAGAACGAATTATATTTTTATCCAAGCGTTATTAGCGATCGGTGTCCAAGGTACAGGAAAAAAGATAAAAATGACTCATTACTTTTATTTTCAAATGGTTTAACATTGGTGGATAATGGCTCCCTCAAAATCAAGAATCAAAGCTAGTTTTGATTTGTTTTTTTTTCTTTTTAAATATACTTAAACTTTTATAAGTTATTCTTTTTATTATGGCTATGTCTTTGGGTTTTTTGCAAAATTATTTAAAATATTTGTTTTCTTCTCCGCAGGTAGCAGTTATCGGAGCAGGGGCAGCAGGTCTATGTGCGGGTCGACATCTGATCGCAGAACCTAACCAGTTCCAATTTGATATATACGAACAGCAAGATGGTGTTGGTGGGACATGGCGATTTTCTACTCACATTGGAAAAGATCAGTATGGATTGCCTGTACATTCTAGCATGTACAAAAACCTAAGGTGGGTGCTCTGTAAGTGTTACAATTTTATTTTTATTGCAGGATTCAGCGATCTACAATGATGTTCAAATTTCAAACACATGATGTTTTGGTCTTAATTGCTATTCATTAACAAAGTACAAGAAAGAGAATTTTATTGCAATCTTATCTCCTATAGTATAAATATAAATTATATTCTGATTATTTGCTAATGCTAAATAGTTAAAAAAGATGAAGGGTTAATGTATTAAAGTGATCTCATGCTTAACATATTTTGCAAACTAAGATATCTGTAGAAATATAGTAAAATGTACTATAATTTATTACTCTGAATAAATTTTAATTAAAAGTTTTGGATCTTTTAATTAAAAAAACCAATATATGTACTATTGTAAAAAAAACCTTACTATTATATGCATATGTTTGAGATAATTAATCCCATATGGACTCAAGAATTTCAAACAAATATTAAATACACCATGTATATGTATATATAGTATACACACATAAGTATATGCTTGTATAAGTATCTAGTTTAATAATAAAGCAGTAGCCAATTTCTAAACCATTAAAAAAAGTCATATATTTATGGTTAGAAGAATATTTAAAATAAATTTTTTTGCTATTTAAATCGAAAATGAATTGTAGTTGAGACTATGAAATTTTATATGGTTCCTTGGACTTGTATTGTAAAATAATTTTAACTTTTTAAACTTTTCATCAAAAACTGTTTTACTTTTTTGTAATAGATAATGCCTGCATTTTGAATCTCATTATTTTAATTCATTTAAATTGAATCTTCAAGAAAGCTCTTAATTGTTTGTATCAAATGTAAATTATGTATTGGTGTAATAACAGCAATACATAAACAGGCTTCATATTTGATTTAAATAGTTGTCACATGATCCATTTTAATCATGCAAAAATGAAACGTTCTTTGTATCGTTAATATTAAGATGCTTTGTTTAAAAAAAATTATTATTATTGAATACTAACAGCCTTTGACAAATAGTTACTTCACCCAGACTATTCATTATATTTATTTCAATAAAATAATTTGACATAATTTTATGCTTATGATTCCATCTAATTGTCAGGCATTGCAATATTATAATTTTAGTTGTCTTATGTGTGATTCATGTGTATAAACTTTCCTAATGGAAACCAGTCCTGTGGTATCATAGCACAAATAGATATAGTTTCCTTGCTTATTTCTCTTCAAACTTTTATAGTATTATAAATTAACTTTTTATTCATCTTTTTAACTACAAAAATATTAAATAGAGTACTTCCTTAACTTTGATTAATGGAAAAAAATGGATAATTAAATATTTGATGAAATAATGCAAATGGTTTAAATTTCAAGTAACTAGATAATTTGTTGTTGGAAATTAAGCTAAGAAATATTTTTAGGAAATTGTCAAAAGTTTGTAAAATTTTGTATAATGATTAGATTAATATAATTAAAAAAAATTCTAAAATTTTTAAAAACGATTTCTGTGAAAGGATTTATTTGGAAATTATTAATAGAAAAACTTTAAAAGTTAGGTTAATGGTTAATTAATTAAAATTTAGTTAAATAATTTTTTATAAAGAGCACATCAAAAATCAGTTTAATGTTCTTATCCAAACTCTGCTAGGCATATCTATGCCAAATTTGGTAGCTTTATGTCAAATGGTCTGGTTTTTAAAATGCAGTCTTTAAAATTCATTTTTGTTATTTGCATGTATAAACAATTGGACCAAAAGATTGTCTGAAAAATAAGAGTTTTGCTGTAGCATAGTAATTCAAAGAGAATATATTTAATTCATTTACAGCATTTTTCCAGCTAAAAAGTATGTCATCTATTGTATTAAAATTTTTCTTTTGTTCCATAGATTAGGTGGATTCTGCTATATTAATGCTTTCTTTTATATCTGTTCATTTTAAAATCCTCTCCTGAAAGAATTATTAAATTCTGACATTTAAAATTTATTTTTTAGCTAATTCTATGATGGTTTCTAAGCAAGTATTTCGAAAAATACTTAATCAATTTCAATTAAAAATGATATCTGTACAAATTGAAAGTAATTTAAAACTCATTATTAAGAAATATAGTATATGCAGTAACAGCTATTGCACAAGATCACATGTTTGGATTTAATGAACTACGAACCTGCCTTTTTTCATTAATTGAACTTGAGCAATAGTTCTGTAGATGTAATGCATACTATGGCTTGATGCACATTAAATTTGCATTTATGTCAAATGTCTTTACATTACTGCTGAATAGATTTTATATTTATCTGCCCATGGGATGCCAGAATTTAATATTATTTGAACATGGTGTAAAAAAGTTTGAAATGCAGTTGAACATTATTCTTAAGTAGCTTCAAAGCTATATATTTGCTTTAATTAATCTAGAAACTGAATGCAGTATATTTTTTCAGTTTTAAATACATTGACTATAGTTAAAAGTTTATAAAGCTTAATAATATATTTAAAATATATAAATGTATAAAGAATGAATTAATGTATTTTTGTTCTTGATATAAACTTTATATATAACAGGACCAACTTGCCAAAAGAAGTTATGGCATATCCTGATTTTCCTTTCCAAGAGTGTGAAGGTCGGTCTTTCCTGCATCACACTGAAGTATTGAAATACTTAGAGGATTATGCAAAGCATTATGGTCTTTATGAGCATATTAAAGTAAGAAAAATATTTTTACTAGTATTTAACAATTTTTAAAAATTGGCTATTTATAATATTAATCATTGTTACAGCTATGTGTCACATAACATTTATTAATATAATTATTCTTTAACACTGCTAATTTCCTCTTACTTCTTTTCTTTAATTTCTGTCTAAGCACAAAAACTTGGAATAATCTTTCTTATTAAAAAATTATTAAATTCATTCACATTTTAAATTATGGGTATTCAACAAAGTATCTATGTCCCTTTTATCTATATATATGTGTATGTGTTAGCAAAAACCCATTAAAATAAATTTAGGGATTATTAAATATATATGATATTTGATATGTAATTAGTTTTATGTCATTTGTAATTGTGATTGTGTTTTAATTTATAGATTTAAACTATTGAAATTCTCATGTTTTACTTAGAAATTCAGTATTTGAACATATTCATATCTTATTTTAATTATTTATTTTAAGCATATAAAGGAATTATTATGAAATTTTCTGGCTGAAACATTTATTCTAGTAGTAATGAAAATATTTGATTTTAAAATCTAATTAATAGATAGTATACATCTATTAAAAATTGTTTTACTCTGTATGTGGACTTGTTTGACAAATTTTTTAAAAATAGAAAGAAAACTTTGGTTTTAATCACTAAAATAAAATATAACTGTTTTCAGTATAGAATGCTAGGCAAGAATGCATTGAAATTCATGTTTTTAAATTTTAAGAACAACTGAAGGGGGTTAGAAGTGAATAGTTTAACTAATTTTGTGCTATTTAAAATATAAATTCAATTTTATTATTCATTATAGTGGCAATCCATTAATTTTATTATTTATTCTATAAATTTTTAGACAATTAACTGAGGCATGTAACAGAAAACTTAGAAATTAAACATTTTAACACACAAAAAATAATAATGAAAATTCTAATACTGAATTTTTAAGTTGTATAATAGATTGCATTTTTTTTTCTTCTTTTATATCAAATAAAATCACCATTAGTGAAGTCTTAATCAATGTAAAGTTTGGTTTTTCATTGTAGCTGGATTCTCCCATGTATTAAAAGCACTTTAGTCAATGCCTAGATTAAAATAATGATGGAATTTTCAGAAATCACCTTGGATATAGGTTTTTAGAAGTAGAAGGAAAAATTATGTTCATGCTTCTTTATGATTAGAAAAAGCTAAATTTACATCACATTGTTCTTTATGTGAAATTTTGTATCATTTATTTCAGTGAAAGTTGTAGCAAAAATTATGGAAATCGGCACAGTTTCACTAATTTTTAACATAACATTTAACATATAGTGTTTTATACAAATATTTGTGTTTGATATATATATATATATATTCTTTTTTATAGAAAATTACTAATATGTGTTGTTTTAAAATGCCATTTTATTATGCATGTCTTTTGATAAATATCTGTTATCATTTTCAGTTTCATAAACTGATTGAAAACATTCGCCCTTTAAAGCATGAAGATGGATCTGTTGAATGGGCTGTGAGTTTTAGTGATGTTGTTACCAAAGAAAAGGAGACATATATTTATGATGCAGTCATGGTTTGCAATGGGTGAGCAGATATTGAATATTTTACCTTGCTTTATAAATGATCAAATGAAACATTTCATTATATCAAAGAATTGAGTTTTGATGACATATGCAGATTTTACATAGAATGCTTCGTTAGTTTGTAATGATTTTGACTTTGTTCTTTTATTAAATTAAAATAAGTTTAGGGTATATATGTGTACTTTTATGCCAGTGACAATGTTTAAACAAACTAAAGACAATGTCAGTTATTTATTTGAATGTAAGTTTTAAAAAAAATGCATGTGATGTTGGAAATATGAGAGTAATGTCTACTAGTTATTAAAAAAAAGTATCTTATAATATTTGAAAATGATTGTTGTGCTTTTTGTGACAAACATTAAAAGCTGAACATCATACTTGAAAAATTATAACAAATAATGGAATGGGGATTGAAAAGCAAAAATGTAAAACAATGTCAATTTAATATAAAATTATCCTCTGCATGGGTACTAGACATTAATTCTACTTCTTTATTCATTTAAACATAATTTTAATATAAAATAATATATGTATACCCTTTGTCTTCTAAACAAAACATTACTTTTTGTTGTAAATTAGCTACATTTTAAAAATGTATTTTAATGTATAATTTTTATTTAATATGTTTTTTTTAAATACTTTGATGAAAATATTTAAGTGTGTGATAGAATAAGTTATTTATGAATTGTACTTTAAAGTTTATCTCTTATTTATTTATCTTTTAAAATGTTCATTACTTTATGATGGAAATTTAGCTACATATATTCTGTCATTTAATGTCTACATATAGCATGTCATTAAATGTTTTCATCTGATTGTTTTTACACAATTTGATGAAAATATTTAAGTGTGAGATAAATGGAATCATATCTTGTTGCTACTTTATTGAAAGATTTTCCTTTCTTTTTCATCATTTAAATGAACTCAAGACATTTATATGTAAGACTCATATACATTTGTATGTAACAAGAAATGCATTAATTTTGGCCAGAAAATGTTCCATTGCTTATTTTTCTGCCTTTCACTGTAATTCACTTAATTGTAATGATTTTGTATTAGTAATTAATCAGTATGACTATAACTTGTATTTTTGATTTTACAAATTTGAGTTCAGAAGCCTAAATTTTTGATTATGCAATTATTTCAGTTATTCTTGAAATAGAGTAATTTCTATATATTAGAGTACAATTCTTTACAAATTCTGTTGTTGTTTGCTTAAATTTAATTTACTTGAAAAATTATTTATAATATTTTTAGTTTTGCTGTCCACTATTCTTTATTTTATCTTTTATTTACATATTATAAGAAATTTCTCAAAGTTGGCTTGAAGAATCTTTTTTTTTATTATTATTTTTTTTAAAATAACGCATTGAAATTATGTTGTTGTCCTGTGAAATTGAAACTTTCAAACTCTAACCTAAGAGCAAATACTAAGAAGAAGCTTATTGTTTCCTCAAAGGCTTAAATACTGTCATCATATTGCAATATGATTGTGCTAATATTACTATGGGAAAAATCATCTGTCCAATGTGTATATCATAAAAAATCTAGCAGGTTCAATCATGAGAAAGATTCTTTATTCTACAAGAAAGTATTGCTAATAAGTACACAGAAATAACACTTATAGAAATTATCAATACATGAACAGAAAATTGCTATTAAATATCTATAACAGCTTAAAAACTTGGAAAGTACTGGAGATCTATATTCCAAGGAAATAATTAATTTGAATTGATTATTATTTTTTTCATCTGTGTATCTTCTATTTTATGGCTGCAATGACAGTGCATCAAATGTTCTTGAACAAATAGTAGAACTTGAGTCTAATAGAAATATGCTAGGATTTTGGAATATATGTATTCTTTCATTTTTGTCACCACATTTGACGTTAACCTCACATTCATTTAACATCCATTAGTAGTGGCATATGTAAGCCTTTCTTCCTTGCTATAAAACTAACTGTACAAAGAAACAATATTACAGATTTATAATCTCATAATCAATATGGATTTATAGATTCCATCTTAACAATAAATATAATTATTTTAAGAAATAAATAAAAGGTCCATCTATTTTCTTTATAATTTTGTGTAATCAAATTATGCAACATATAATGGAATTTCAGCTATTTTGATAAACTAAGATCAGATTTGATGTAAATGATTATCTGTCAAAGATTTTTTAAAAAAATTCTCTTAGAATGAATTAGATAATTCATCATCCAAATAACTAGGCATCTATTATATGTGAAATTTTATCTAAGTCTTTAAAAATGCTCAATGAAAAAAATATGTCAAAATAAATGAGAAATATTTGTTTTATGATGATAGTTGTAAAAATTATAAATTGCTTTTTTTTTTCAGACATTATTCTGTACCTTATATGCCAGAAATTGAAGGTTTGAATGATTTTAAAGGTGTAATGATTCACAGTCATGACTACAGAGAGCCTCAAGATTTCAAAGACCTTAAAGTTGTTGTTTTGGGAGCAGGTGCCTCAGGAATAGATATTGCTCTTGAAGTCTCCAAAGTAGCCAAAGAAGTAAGCTTTTTTCTGCTACATACATTTGAAAACATATCACTATATTACTTATATTCTAAAATAATCATCAGTTCATGCATTTCTGTTGCTGGTGTTTAAGTGGTATTTATTATATGTAATAAATTGTTTTTACAAATGTATCGATTCTTGTAAATAATTTAGAAATAACATGTGTTATTCTTTATTATTCAGATTTACTTATGATTACAACTTTTCACTTTTGTTTTATATGTTTTTAAGTCTTTTTCTCCTCTTTGTATGTTTGTCAATTTATAATCGAGATTATTAAGAATTCTTGACATAATATTAAATTTACAATTCAATAAATATTTGATAGGAATGTTTTAAGTTATAATTGGAACTTTTATTTTAGACATTTGTTTTAGGACATATTTTAGACACTACATTTATGTGTGATTTCATCTTCTTTTTGCCAGTTTAATATTGTTTTGACAAGAAATATCCTATACCACAATAAAAGCCTAACTACTGACAGCTTGTTTTATGAATTAAATACTCATTGAAATCTACCACACTCTGACATTGGCAATTGTTTTGTATGGGATGTTCTTCTTAACCATTATTGCTTTAAAAGAAAATTAAATTACATTAAGTAATACATTGGAAAAATGCTGTGTTATTAGATTGTCTTAAAAGGCTTGTTAATTTGGAATAAAATGCAATAAATTAATTATTATATGCTTGCTAACTTATCTTTATTGAGTACTTTTTATTACTTGAAACTGAATATATAAATATTATTGCATCTTTCAAGAAAAATAATTGCAAGTTGACCAATTTTAAGAAATTTATAAATTTTAATGGAAAGAGATAAAATTATTGTTATCTGAATGAAACTTTAAAATTTCATTGAACAAAATGTTGTGACAAGTTGAAGTTTTTAAAAACATTTATCCATTCTCTTTAGGAAATATATTTCTTGATATTAGACATTTTTGTTATTATTATTCTTAAAAGCTATAAAAATGGAGTGGAATGCAAATGAACCTTCAATTGTATTGTACTTCGCACAGAGATATCTGCAAAAAATGTGACAATTGAGTTTGAACATGGGATAATTGTAGGTGCTCGAAGTGTCTTAATCAGTAAAAGCAAAATGGTTGCTCTTGTGAAGTGCTCAAGATCAGCAGGTATTTATGTGTACAGAGAATAGGCTGTCATACAGAAAACCATCTCAATGTTAGGCTTGTGGTCGTCACAGAATACTCATGCTGAAAGGAGTCTTCAAAATTGTCCACTGCAACATTACTTCAAATAGCTGGGAATCTTAATGAAAGAGCAACTATGAACATTTCTGCATGAAGTGAGGGAAGCATATTACACTGTGTAGTCTTTATTAGCCAAAGATCTGTTTGAGATCCTGTGCTGTCAGTCTTGAAGAAGAGCAGACGTCTCAACTTTGCAAAGGCACTTAAGGATTGGACAGTGGATGAATGGAAAAAGGTCATGTGGTCTGATGAACCGCATTTTCAATTACATCATGTGGATGGCAGAGTTTGGACATGGCAAAAACAGAACATGCATCCAAACAGTATTGCCATAACACTTCAAGCTGGTGGAGGCAATATTACAGTTTGGGGAATATTTTCTTGGTATTGCGTGGGTCTTTTGATTACTGTGGAGCAGCATCTGAATGCCCAAGGATAGTTAAGTGTTTTCACTGATCAAATGTATTCTCTTATATTAATGGTGTAACCTGCTAGGGATGGAAACTTTCAGCAAGACAATGCTCCTTCTCATACAGCTGCTACTGTGCTCAGAGGATTCTAAGAGCATGACGTTGAAGAATTGCCCAAACAATCACCAGATCTCAATCCAATTGAACATTTGTAAGACAAGATCAAATGAAGCACCAGACCGTATAATCTGAAGGAACTGGAAAGTGTAATTCATCAGATATAGAGTCAAATATCTCCTATAATGTAACAACATCTTACAGAATCTATAAGAAAAAGAATTCAGATAGTATTATGGGCTAAAGGTGATCCAACACTGTATTGAGGAGGTGGTCATAATAATTTGGCCTCTCAATATATATTTTTACGAAGGTCTGATTTTTTTTTCTGGTTATATACACCCAAATGGAACAGCAGGGTTAATATACTCATAATATATTATTTACTTATAAAATATTAGTATTAATTAAAAGTTTTTTGAATGCACTTGAATTAATGACCTTTGTTTTATCTGCAGGTGGTATTAAGTCATAACACTCCTCCAAAAACTTGCCCTTTACCTGAAAACACATGGCAAGAAAAGGGTATAGAATCAGTTGGAGAATCTTCTGTAACTTTCATTGGTGGAAAGAAGTATGAATGTGATGCCATCATCATATGTACTGGATATCTCTACCACTATCCCTTTCTAGATCAAAGCTGCAATGTGAAAATTGGAGATCAGCATATCTCTCCTCTCTACCTGCACACGTTCCTCATTGACTACCCCACCTTAGCCATTTGGGCTGTTCCCAAGCTGATTGTCCCATTTCCTATTTATGACCAGCAATCAAAAGTGTTCCTAAAATTTTTAAAGGGGCAAATTCAGCTACCTAGTCCTGAAGAAATGCGGGCAGAAATGGAAAAGGATTTCACTCGTAGACTGGAGGCTGGCTTCAAACCAAGGCATGCTCATCTCATGCCTGGGGAATGGCAATGGGAGTTCGATGATGCTCTCTCCAAGTTGGGAAGCATTGATCCCCTTCCTCCTGTCGTAAGGAATTTGTTCCGGCATGTCCATCATTTGAGAACCTTAGATGTCATACATTATAAAGATACAAATTATAATTTAGTTGATAATGAAACATTCAAACAGGTTGATTAATAAAACGTCATCTTAAGATTACTCCTAACTTCTTTGATCATCAGATAATTTACATTTGATGTTACGTTATATGTATTATTTATGTTTGATGCTACATTATATATATTATTTATATTTGTTATGCTTAGATATATCATCATCTTGCTAAAGATTGTGAATCAGTGCAAGTTTCTATAATTAATAAATTTTAAGTTAATCAATAAATAAAATTAACTTAAAATCTAAAAAATTCAGTAATAATTTGAAAGCTCCTCTACCTTATATAGAATATGCTAGCGATTATATGTATTTCCCACTGAATGCATGATACAATGGCTGATTCTGTTATATATTCGATTTTTATTGAATTATCAACTAAATTAATAACAAAGTTATTTATTTTGAGCCTAGATTTTTAAGAAATAAAGACATATCTTTATATACTTTAATTTGATTTCAAAAACCAACTAGAGTGTATAAGAAAATATATGAAAAATAATTTTTAATTTCTCTGAAACAATATTTTAACAGCAATTTTAATTCATTTACTTAGTACTGTATTGATAACTTAATATAAAATACAGTAAAATAAATTGCAAATACAAGAAAAAAATAATTTGAATGAAAATTGCTGAACTTCCTTTTCATGTTGCTTTGCTTGTTATTTTTTAAAGAAGTTTATTGAATTATTTTTATAGTGCTGTTAAAACTTGAAATGGTTTTATCTCTGTTGATACTTGGAAATAAATATATATTAAATTATTAAAAGTTTGTGTACTCTCATTGTGGTATTTATTATCTGCATTTGTCATTTTATATTGGGAAAATATATTAAAATTATTGTTGTTAAATTATCAACTATTATAAGAGTAGGAATTTAACTTATCTAGTGCATTCAATAAAGTTAATTTTTCACAGTGAAATTGAGAAAAATACTATTATTATATGCTTTCTACTTAGTATTTGTATGATTATAGTTATTTTGTCTCTGCTTTAAAATAGAATCCTCATCTGATTGATGAAGTTTAACTTTACTTATAAAAGAATGGTTAAGTCAATGTATAATAATAAAACTTGCTTTTATCAGTATTTACATAAAATTGTTTTAAGTTATTTAAATTACAAATTTATTTTGAAAAAGGAAATTGGGAAATAGAGTATTGTTGAATGAAAAATGTATGATACAATTGAGACTTCAGTGAAAGAATTTTTTATTTATTATCATAAATTCTTTTAAAACAGCAAACAAATTTATGCATTACTATATTGCTTTAGCTACTCTGGGAATAAAATTTGTACTGTTAATTTATGAATTGCTTGAAAAATAAAATATATTTAAATAATCTTTTTTCAATTCAGAAATGATTATTTGTAATTTATTTTTAATCTCTGGATTTCAAAGGAAATTTATAAAAACTTGATACAAGAACATTAATGCTAGAAATGTTGTTCAACAGTAAAAGAATATTCTTATTATTTTAAGCAAAAGTTTATTTTATTTAAAGTATTATTGTTACGAAAATCATAATGTTGGGAATTTAAAAAGTTTAATAATGTAAAATGATACCTTATTTCACTAGGAAATTACTTTCAAATGTAAATATACCCAAAAAACAACTTACTTAAATAAACAACCTACACACACAAACAGCAAAGTATGTAGCATGCAGCTAGAGAACTCACTCTGCTGTCACCACCTTTCCAAAGAGCCAATTGATATTAACACCACTAGTTTGCTTTATGCAAGTTTGCCAATGTGTTTAGGAAAATCTAATAAAATCTCTGAAAGTTATCATAAAGTAATGGCATATCCATAATTTTTGTATTATTAACCATCATTTCTGTCATCAAAATTAAGAATTTTTGTCATGACATTGATCTATCTAACTCTTTATTACTGTGAGGAAGCAATATTACGGACTCATAACAATGTTATATATTATCAATTTCTAACATTTTAATATGACATTTATTAACTGCATTAAGCATCATACAAAAAATTTCTAAAACACTTTATAGGTCAAGTTGTTGACCTATAACTATTTTTGAAGAATCAAAATGAAGATGGAAATTATTAATAGACACCAGATTAGTATATTATGCACTAAATTTATTAGCATTCTTATTTTAAATTGTATTCCAAATGAAATGGTAGACAATTGAAATGTAAAATTACTGATCATGACTATACTAACTCTATTTCCTGATTACAAAAGCATCGGAAGAGCTTAGAAGGGAGCCTAATACAACATTGAAGATGGGTGTTTTAGGTACAGACAAATGCGGAGAGAATGTTCAACTGCATAATGGACATTTGAGATAGTAAAAATGATACAAATGCCAGATTACTAATCTATTAAATGAATATCGATAAAGATTTCAGCGATATCATCAGAAAATATGGCAGATGCTAAGCTGATACAGTAAAAAATTCACTACTTGGAGTATACTAATATGCCTTTGGAATATATTCATGTTGATTTCCTAGTCCAGTTTGTGAATATATATTTACATACCAAATGGTTAAAAGCATTTCCCATTGAAGTAATCACTAATAATATTTATAATAAAAACTCATTGTAAGGTAAAACCCACTGTACTCATTGTACTGATATTGTAAGGTTAATTCCACAACATTTGGATTGACCCCTATATTTGTTAGTAATAATGTATTCCACTTTATATCCCACGATTTCCATATGTTTATGTAGGGTAACGATTATAATAATTAAAACAAAGCCTAGCTTATCAGTTAAACTTCCTGCTAATGTTAGTCGGAAAGGCATGTTACCATTAAAAACATTCGCTTAGATTTGTAAATAAAAAGATAGTAGTAATAACGGAAACTGAATACATTCTTAATGCAATAATGAAAAATTTGCAAATACTATAAACTGTGATTTAGCGTTATTCTTGAGAAGAGATTTACGAATAAAAAAATTTATTCTCTGGTAAATTCGTGAGAACAAAGTAGAAAATGAAAAGGCGTGTTTATATTGTTACGGATTTACTTATCCGTCGGGTTCGTTTGGATGGAGTAGTATGTAAAGAACAACGAATCCAGTTCTTTAGTAGAAAAACACAAAGATGATGACGTTTAATTACAGGACGAAGAACAACACAGCACAAAGACGACAATTGTATAAAATGAAAACACTGCAGCACTTTACAGAAGGCAAATGCCCACAATAATAGGAGTAGTCCACAAGTAGAAATCCATAGTGACAGAGTCCACAGCACACAAAGCGGCCAGACAGGATTAAGCTCCTCGGAGCTTTGCTCTGTGGTCTCACCAGACGGCTGAAACTTCCGCTATCTCTTCTCGCTTTCGCTGCCGACTCACTGCTTTAATTCACGTCTACTTCTCAGTTCAGGTCGGCTCCTTTCACGATGACGACATAGGCTTCGAGAGAATACGGCACACAGAAATTTAGAACTCCTTCGTTGTTTCGATATTCTTCCCGTGATTCCTCCGTTTACGACTCCTATCCAAGACCTCTCAGTTCAGGTCTACTCGATTGACCACCAATTAAAGTCCTCTCAATTTGGGACTCCACGACTACTCAGTTCATGTCGACCATTCAACAGGACTATTACCAGCGACTCCGTTGACGACTCAGTTCAGGACTACCAATTCAAGACCTCTCAATTCAGGTTTACTTGATTGACTATCACCGTTCCAGCTTCAGATTGCGGCATTTTATAGTTCCCGGGTGGTGGCGCTAAAATCCCAATATCATTAATATGCCAATCAGGAGCTTCTAGGCGTATATCGGTTTCTGATAAACGGACCGGGAAAATTCTCGAATTTTCGGGTATTATCCATTTTGAAGCCAAATGGTCGTAAAGTCTGTGATCTCTGGTTCGATACCCGAGCATCGTCTCAGGTGTCATCCTCGTCATCTGATCGTGGTTCAAAATGACGATTACCTCGTCATTTGAAGTTTCGTGCCCAAATAGCTCAAGTGTTGCTTTACAACGGGACATTAACATAACTAAACTAAACCGGGCATCGTTCAATACAAATTACTGTAAGTTAGCCTTTCTTATGATGATATACTTGCGGGAAAGCAAAATTACAGGTTCGTAACTTTATTCAGGGACGGAAGATATGGTATGGGAGATCCGCTACCTGTGAAAATTTTGTAAAGTGGTTAGCTCAAAATGGACACTTGATAAAACTATTAATAGAGAAGTTTTTCTCCTTTACACTGTCAGTATTCAAAGAGTGTTGACTCATCCGGCCAGACGGGAGTGGCGCCAATGAAAAAGCAGTAACAAAATGACTTTAGTTATTATTATTATTTTTTGCTGTCTCATCATTTTTCTTTATTTATGTTTCTGGAGGATTTTGTATTCGATCAGTCGTCATTCTGTATTCGCCATTCGTTCGTTTTTAATCGTTCCATTAAAATGGTTGAAATATTCTTTGAGGTCTGCTTTCTTTGCGTAAGATTCAATTAATCTTCGGAATGAGGTGAGTAGATTTTCATTTCATAGTCATTCATCAATCATTATTCATTTATTTCTAAGTCGTTAATTCTACATAATTTTTTGGTCCGTCGTAGCCTGAGTTATCAATGAAGTATTAAAATTCATTACTCGAAAATCGAAATCAAAACAGTATTTTATAATACTCAATATTCATTCTATTATTTAAACATTATATTCTTTGTAGTTGCTATTTGTTATTATTGCAAAAATGCATAATGAGTCCTAAAATTTCTAAAACTGAAGTTTATTTTGAGCAAGTATGCAAGGAGTTAGATTTATTTAGTCAGTTAACTAGAGACAGTGGTAAAGAACAACAGTCTAAAATCAAAATTTTAAAATCGAAAGTGAAATCTGCTGAAATTAAATTAGCGGAAATAGTTCAGAACTTTACAGTAAAAGAGAATGATGATAATTTGGGGAAGTATTTGAAATACCAGGAGATAATTTTGGATTTATTAGTGGATCTTGAGGAAAAAACAGATCCAGAGTCGGATAATAATGCCAGATATTCGGAATCCAAGGTTAAAGGTTCAGTCGTGAAATTACCTAAATTTGACCTTCCGCATTTTTATGGGGATTCCGAATCGTGGATTTCTTTTAAAGAATTATTTATTTACACTGTATTAGAAAATGAAAATTTGTCAAATCTTGAGAAACTACAGTATTTACATTCGTCAGTTAGAGGAAACGCGGCAAAAATAATTCGTGGATTCTCTTTAAAAGAGGAGAATTTAAAGCATTGCTGGGATTAATGTGAAAGATTCGAAAATAAAAGACTGCTAGCGTTATCCCAAATAAATAGAATATTTTCTACAAGGATAGTTAAAGCATATAACTCAAAAACTTTGTTAGAAATAATTGATACGTGCAATGAATCTATTAGAAATCTTAATACTTTAGGGCTAGAGTCTAATTCGTTAAGTGACTTGATAGTAATTCAGTTTATGGTTTCGAAATTAGAACAACCGCTGAAACGAAGGTGGGAATTAACGTTAGAGAGTGATGAGATACCAGACTTAGATAAATTTCGGAAATTTATTGAGCGGGAAGCTCGAAGTTTAGATGACGTGACGGGTATTAAATCAGAAACCAAATTCAATTCAACAAAAAAATCACCTGATGCTGGAGTAAATCGGAAACAAATAGTTAACAGTGTGATTGTTAAGAAAGGTTATACTTGTGTAGTGTGCAATCAAAATCATGCGTTATTTAAGTGCTCTACGTTTAATAAAATGCCTGTTTTTGAACGGTGGAAGGTTATATAATTTAATAAACTATGTCAAAATTGTCTGCGTCAAAATCATCTGTTGGAAAACTGTAGAATTAACATAAATTGTAAAAACTGTGCAGAGAAACATCACACTCTTTTGCATGCATATGCAGCTAATGCCGGAAGTAATGAAGTAGTTGGTAACAATAATTCGGAACTGTCAATTTCAAATACAGCACAATCTTATTCTAGTAAGGTGTTGTTATCAACTGCTTTAATTAATGTAAAGGGCAAAGGAGGGAAAGTTAGTCAGTGCAAAGCTCTAATTGATAGTGGAAGTCAAAATTCGTTAATCACGAGGGCCTGTGCCGAACGTTTAGGATTGCACTACATAGTACATCACATAGTTTGGTAGTTGTTAATTGCATGGTTGCAGACACATTATTAGAAGAAACCAAATTTGAATTCACTCCGCACTTTTCAGCAGATTTATTTTCGGTAAATGCATTCGTTGTGGATAAGGTAACATCACCTCTTCCGAATTTTCATTTGAATCAGTACGAATGGCCTCATATCAAAGGGTTACAGCTCGCAGACCCTAATTTCTTCATACAAAGCCCTATAAACGTGCTGTTGGGAACGGACATTTTCTCACGTTTAATTAATGGAAATGCCATCATAGGCCCAGTGGGAACTCCTACTGCTTTTCCCAGCAAAATTGGCTGGTTTCTATGTGGTCAAGTTGACTTTAATACAAATGCCAGTCCCAGTATTATCTGTCATTCAACGTGTACAAACAATGACTCTTGTTTAAACGAAACTTTAAAGAAATTCTTCGATTGTGAATCGCTACCTGAATCGGAAAAAATCTGTTATTCCGAAAATACTGTAGAACAATTGTTTCTAAATACAACGACTCGAACCGATGAAAGGAAATATGTCGTTAGACTACCCTTCAAGGAAGATAAGGTGATCGGTGAGAGCAAAATGGGTGCTCTTCAGAGGTTTTATACTATCGAGAGAAAATTAAATCAAAAGCCTGACCTACGGAAACAATACATTCAATTTATGAAGGAATATATAGACATGAAACATATGACGCTCTTAAAACCAGATGAAACATCCCTTCAACCTAATTATTTCCTTCCTCATCACGGTGTAGTGAACGAGCACAGTACTACCACTAAACTTAGGGTTGTGTTCGACGCGTCATACAAATCGAATAACAACAAATCATTGAATGATGTGCTATTAAAGGGACCTAAACTCCAAAGGAGTATTTTTGATATTTTACTTAAATTTAGAAGTTATCCGGTTGCGTTTACGGCTGATATAGCCAAAATGTATCGGCAAATTTTCGTGGCCGAAGAGGATAGAAAATATCAAAGGATTTATTGGAGAGAAAGTGCTGATCAACCGATCAATATTTATAAACTAAACACTGTAACCTACGGCACATCATGTGCACCATATTTAGCCATTCGCACAATACAAAAGTTATGTGAAGATGAATATGAGAATTTCCCAATCGCAGCGGAAATCGCTAAAGAAAACTTTTATGTCAATGATTTATTGGCAGGAGGAGATTCGATAGAAGCAGCTCAAGTCATAATTCAGGAGTTACAGAAGTTTAGGAATTCAGGAGGATTTCCCCTTAGAAAATGGGCTTGCAGTCATCCAGAGGCTCTTTCTGGACTGCCAGAGTCCGATAAAGCAGATAGTGTAATTCATTGTTTTGATCAGGAATCATCTCAAAGAGTTCTGGGAATATTCTGGAATTTAAATTCTGACTGTATTCAAGTTCGGACAGTAGATCCCAAAAGCATCACCACTAAACGACAATTGTTATCGCAGATAGCTCAAACATATGATCCGTTAGGCTTGATGGCACCAGCCACAGTCGTCTGGAAAATTATGCTTCAAGAACTCTGGTTGGCTGAAGTATCTTGGGATGAACTCATACCTCGGCATATTCTCGAAAAGTGGCTTAAATTTCAATCTGAACTCCCTCATCTGAAAGACATTCAAATTCCTCGATATATGCATGTAGTTAATGCCACTAAAATAGAAATTCACGGATTCTGTGATGCCTCTGCAAAGGCCTATGCCGCCTTTGCCTATTTACGCGTAATATCCCACAGTATCCATGTATCTTTAATAGCTTCAAAAACGCGAATTGCACCCGTGATTGCAACTTTGCCGCGGCTTGAGCTTTCAGGAGTAGTTTTATTGGCTGAATTGGTGAATGCTATACAGACTACCGTTAAATTCAAGGTCGATGAAGTCTTGCTATGGTGCGACTCCTCGATAGCATTAAGCTGGATATCTAACCCACCAGCAAAGGGGAACCAATTTGTGAAACATTGTGTGGAGAAGATAAACTCACTGACGACAATTGAGTCTTGGAGACACATACCGGGAAAACAAAGTCCGGCTGATTCCGCCTCTCTAGGACTTTTCCCTGGGCAGTTAAAGGCTAACAACTGGTTTTTTGGTCCACCATGGCTTCTTCCAGACTTGAACGTATCTCCAAATGTAATGCCCCGTTCATCGATTTCAGAAGATAATATATTACGAGATCAGGAATCTCATTGTTTAGTAGTAGAAACTACCCAGTTCCCGGACTTTCTATTGAAATATTCGTCATACTTAAAACTAGTCAGAATCATTGCATGGATTTTCAGGTTTTCTAATAATTTTAAATCCTTGAAATTAACCGGACCGTTACAATCTCAAGAAATAGATTATGCGAAACGAAGAATAGTCAAACTTATACAGGCGTCAGAATTCTCCGAAGACATCCGACAATTAAGAAAAAATAAATCAGTGAAACCAACCAGTAAATTGTCGCCATTAAATGTATTTTTAGACTCAGACAGCATTCTTCGTGTAGGAGGTCGTCTAAGTAAACACCAAACATTATCGTTCGATCAAAAACATCCTATGTTAATTCCAAAGAATCACCATATATCGACCTTAAATATACAACATTTCCACAAAATCAGTTTCCATGGAGGACAAAATCTTGTCTTATCATTAATTCGTCAAGAATACTGGATTCCGGATGAACTTTCCACTGTGAGAAAGGTACTCAGAAATTGTGTAAAATGTTTTAAATTAAGTGCAAAACCCATTCAACAAATGATGGGTGATTTGCCGGTGCCCCGCATCTCAATAAATCGACCATTCAATAAAACTGGGGTCGATTATGCTGGACCAATAGTTACCAAATGCCAGCATCAGAGAAAAGCCACCAGATTCAAATCGTACATATGTTTATTCATTTGTATGAGCACCAAGGCTATCCATCTGGAACTAGTCACCAGTTTATCTACAGAAGCGTTTTTAGCGACCCTACGACGTTTCGTCGCACGTAGAGGCTACCCAGCCGACATTTATTCCGACAATGGAAGGAACTTTGTAGGAGCCAATTCCTACATAAAATCCTTAATTGACTTATCTCGAAGTGAGGTTATTCAAGACTTCTCATCCGCCAAGGCTATCACGTGGCATTTCATGCCCCCCTATGCCTCCAATTTTGGTGGGTTATGGGAGGCGTCGGTCAAATTAACTAAACGCCATCTACTGAAAGCATGTCAAGGTTCGCTTTTAACATTCGAAGAGTTGTCCACATTATTATGCCAAATTGAGGCATGCGTAAACTCAAGGCCTCTGGTACCCCTGTCCCCTGATTCCAGGGATATCAGAGCCTTAACCCCTGGCACTTCCTCATAGGAGCTCCTATGATGGAACTTCCTGAAAGAAATATACGCAGTACTAATCTAGATTTGAGTTTATCTTCTAGATATGGCCGTCTCCTCCAGCTCAAGAAGCAGTTCTGGATACGATGGTCAAGTGAATACCCCTCCCAGATGATGTCTCGTCCCTCAAAGCACCGAGAGAACAGAGTCATCCAAGTTGGTGATTTAGCCGTCATTCAAGAGGACTCAGTGCCACCTCTGTACTGGAAATTAGGCAGAGTAGTTAACGTATTCCCCGGAAGGGACCAGGTCACTCGCGTTGTGGAGCTGAAGGTCGCCTCCGTAATCATCCGCCGTCCAGTTTCACGACTGGCCATCCTGCCAGTCTCTTCGCCGGGCCCCCCAAGATGTTGACTCATCCGGCCAGACGGAAGTGGCGCCAATGAAAAAGCAGTAACAAAATGACTTTAGTTATTATTATTATTTTTTGCTGTCTCATCATTTTTCTTTATTTATGTTTCTGGAGGATTTTGTATTCGATCAGTCGTCATTCTGTATTCGCCATTCGTTCGTCTTTAATCGTTCCATTAAAATGGTTGAAATATTCTTTGAGGTCTGCTTTCTTTGCGTAAGATTCAATTAATCTTCGGAATGAGGTGAGTAGATTTTCATTTCATAGTCATTCATCAATCATTATTCATTTATTTCTAAGTCGTTAATTCTACAAAGAGTTTTAGATACAAGAGGTAAAATCCGTACAATAGGTGATCAAGAATACAGAAGAATTGTAAAAGAATACAGTCATTCAAATCGTAATAGAATAGAAATTTCAGCTACCGATTCTCCAGAAAGAATGAAAATCAGCATGCGGAAGTAAGTGAAAAACCTTCTTTCCAAATTAGGAACAAAATTTCTCTTCATCATTAATATTTTCATAAGTCGATGTTTCAGCTCAGAATTCACCACCATCAACTTTTTAAATTACCATTTTTTCAATGAGGGTTTCAACACTAACAATTACAACAAGCCTGAGGAATTAATTTTTCGAAATTCCATATGAATCCAAAAAGATCAAGACTTCCTAAGAGTCAACAGATCTTTGGTTTAGTTCAGTTATATTAAAGGACCGTTGTAAAGAAACACTAGGGCTATTTTGGGACGGACCTTGTCATTTTGAACCATGGTCTGATGATAAGGACGACACTCCTCCCCCCTCTCCATGCCACACCAGTGGGAATGCATTTGGCCTGATAGTTTTAACGTGCAAGACATTCCCTTACACGACGGTTTTGGTGGAATCGAGTCTGGAACCTGAAACCCTCCGGTTCCGAAACCGAGACCTTACTATCAGGTCACCGCTGCCCTTGTCACAGGTCTTTAATGCATGAGTTGATGTGTAGCTTCCAAAACTTGTGCAGATACAATAGTACCCATAGTATTTGAATGTGTAAAAGATTTAGCTACATTTTTAGTCTTAATTGTGAGATAAAGATAGTTAACTTCTTTGTTAACCTTTTGATGTTTTGCCTTTTATGTGTAACTCTATATCCAAATAAAGGGTGTGTTAATTTAACTAACTCTCATATTTCAAAAAACTAAACATAATATATTGTTTTAAAACTCTTAAAAAGGTATATTATATGAATAGAGACGCCAATGTACAGTCAATCTTTTGACTGAAAGAAATGAAAAAGGCTTAGCCATATTAGTCCGATATTTTCTCTCTAGATTTCCAAAGAGAGTGATTTTTTGCGAATAAAAGAAAGAGAGATATTTGAAGTGAAAGATAAATGCATGCAATATACATTGAACAAATCGGGATGCTGAGTCTACTGTTCAACTTTATAAAGAAATCATCAATTAGATAATCACAGATTTTAAAAAAACCTTTATTTCAAATAACTGTTTAATTTCAGAATCCTATTGGATAAAATTAAAAATAATGCTTCATTTTCGTACTAAAAGGACTTTTCAGAATTATTAGGATAAATTTGTAACAAATAAAGCTATCCTCATATATTTTATCCCATATTCAATAAGGTTTACAATAATTTAAACAAAAAAAATGAATATTTCAGTTTTTTCTACTTAAAAATCCTAATATTTCAAATCTAGTAAAGTTATCTTTTTCCTGACAGTAGCACTGAATGTTCTTTTCCTCTTGCTTATGGTGAAGATTATAATTCTTATCATAATATACCAATTAATTTGCAGAAAGGCATGCTATTAAAAAATTCGGGATTCATCTTTTATTGGTGACAGCAATTAAGAGAACTGATTTAGAAAGTTTCGTATCAGAATTTTAATAAACTTTTTTTTAAAGAATATTTTTGCAACATCTTATATTTAAGAGGAATGGAAACATTCGACTAGCATTTCAATTCCTACATCGAATAAGGAAAAAACAAAAAAATAATTTATTTAGAATAATCGTTTTCGATTCTGTTTTTGTTTTTATTTTTGAAGGAATTAACAGCTCCTCTTCCTTTTTTTAATAGTTTCCTTCTTTTTAGGAGTAACTAGCTTGCAGTATGCGGAAGTTCATTGCCATTCCAAATATTTTCTCCAAACAAATTTGGATATTAAAGACAGATGATTCTGCTTTTATCGACGATCTTATACTGAAATATCCCCAGATTAGATATTAGCATTAACAGAAAGATCACAAAAATCTTGCACAACTTTAAAAATTAAATCTCCCTGAGAAATGCAAGCATGAAATAACGGTGATTGATAAGAAGAGTTATTATTAAGTATTTCTGAAGAAAGTAGACAAGTTTGGAAAAACAGAAACTGAATTGGTGTCTACCTTATATAACTTTGGAAGGACTTTTTAAAACTTACGGTACGACTATATAGGAAATACGAACAAACAAATATTCATTTTTATATATTAGATTTGTGTATTCTTTATGAATTGTAAAGCTTGGTGCTCTTTCAGAATGGTAATGAAAGAAACAAATTACTGCATCTCGTGATTCGTTTAATACTGGTTGGAAATTCTCAAATCTAATTTTAGAAAATGCGATTAAAATATTTGTTTTAATTGATTAAACATAGAACATATATTTACAGCATAAAATCGTCAATGTAATTGAAAAGATAATTTTTGAAAATCAAAATACTGCAAAATTTATCTTACAATATTTTTAGTGGTTACTGCGAAAAACGCTAAAATTAAATTAAAATATAAAACTTCCAGTGTTGGACCCCCTAAAATTTTCTCGCATCATCTGTAATAAACTTGTTACCTCTGAGAATGACTTGCATGCCTTTTGCGTACTAAAGCTACAAAACATTAATCTTTAACTTGGATTTAGCATTACTACAGATTTTATTGTATCTCCTCGACGAGTTATTTGGAGATTGATTTTTGGTAAATAGATGCGGTTGAGATTCGATTTTTATTTTTATTTTAGAAAAGCGTACAATCCCTATAACCATCCCGTGGGTGTAAACAATAAACTGACCAAGTTTCCTCGCAATCGGATAAACAGTTTAGGAAATCATTAGAGACGTAAGACAAACATTCATTTTTAAGACCGAAATCAACATATATGCAAATGATCTTATCCTCCCTTGAACCATTTCATTACGAATGAATAATTTCGAAATTCTCATTTGCACACACAAAAGAAAATTAAAAGAATCAAAGTGGTGATGAGAGATTCTTCGGACGATCAAAGCAAGGTAATGAAACTCTAAACTTTAGAGGTGCAGCAGAATTTCAATTATCTAGATTGTCTTGTTGGGGTAGTCATATCATTGACCTCCAAACCTTAATAGTCAAATTCTCCACCTTTAATGCACCGAATGGATTGGCGAGATCCAGTCACAATGCGGGAAGGACCTCACCCTCAATTAAGGGGCACCCCCGGAAGGTTAAGGCTATAACAAAAATAAAACTTTGAATCTCTTTTGTTGAAAACTCCATCTTCGGCAAATAAAATGCTGTTAGATATGAAAGACTATAAAATTACTTTTCAATTTTTGTCCTTAAACATTGACATGTTTAGTTTAGTTTTATTAACGTCCCGTTGTAAAGCAACACGAGGGCTATTTAGAGACGGACCTCGTCAGTTTGAACCATGGTCAGATGACGAGGACGACACCTGAGCTGGCACCCCCCTCTCCACACCACGACACCAGAGGGAGGACGCTTGACAGATTTAGCGTGCAAGAGATCTCCTCACACGACGGTTCTTCGGCAGAATCGAGTCTCAAACCTGAAACCCTCCGGTTCCGAAGCCGAAACATTACCGCCACGTTGCCGCGGCCCCAAAACATTGACATCAATCAGTGCTTTCTACTAATATGGGATACGAACAGCTGGCCACCGAAGACGACGTTCATTGTGTATAAAGTAAATCTAGATTATGGCACAGTGTCTACGAGGCAAATATTGTTGGAATTGGGAATCTAGCACAGATATTTGTGTGGCAGCAAAAGCAAAGAGTCGAAGAGCACGAAAAGCATGACTTTCGTGCTCTCGATGACAAATGTATATTTCCCTCCTCTAGATGAATGGCGATCGGGCCTGAAAAATCGTATGGCGGCACCTTCTTTGGTAAGAAAATAAATCGACCTGATGAAAACAAATGAGGAAGGGGATTTGCTGAGCACATCGAGAAAAGGGATTTTGCCTTCTTTCAACCTCTGCGGCTGTTTTTTTTTTTTTTTTTTTTTTTTTTGCAGGTTGATAGAATGTGTTATATGAAACTGAAGGAAAGGGTTAAGAAGAAGAAACCTCCTTAGATTATATCTTAGATACGCAAACCTTCAGATTTAGTATCTGGAGCTACGCTGCTTTTACAAATTCATTTATTTATGTGCAAATTAAAGTATCTGATTAGATTGTAAAGTTGTTGCTGTTTTTTTTTTTTCTAAAAAAATTCCCAAAATCTTTAATGATCAAATACAGTTTTTATTTTTAATATATGTAAAATAGATTAGCATGCATACCTAGAAAGCACAATCTGTTGCACTATATTGTACAATATTGTGCAATATTATATGATATTAAACAATATTCCCCACTATTAAACAATATTTCGAACATAGATCAATGTCATACAATATGGTACAATATTTGTGTGCTACTAAGGCAGCTGTGTCAGTAATAGAAAAAAAAAAGATATTTCTGGAAAAAAAGTGATCCTAAAATATTTTTGTTCTGTATATTCTGGAAAAAAAAATGATCTTAAAATATTTGTTGGGGGTATATTTCTGGAAAAAAAACTGCTCCTTTAAAATGGTAGTGAATAATTTTTTTAATTTTTTTAACCATAAATTTTTTTACAAACAATATTTGAAATTATTATATTGAATATTATGCCTTTCTAGCCGCTATATGCTTAGTTCAGACAATTCTGCTAAAAAGATTGGAAATTGGAGTTTGTTTCGAATATATTTGAATGAACTAATCGGCAAGTACATATTTTCAACTCATTTTCTGAAGAATGAATAATTCACTATAATTCAGTAGCGGAAAAAATGATTTCTCCAAAGCAATTAAAGAAAACTTTATGAAATTTGGTATGCATGCATCAAATGTCTTTGAAGGTGCATTAGGTCGTTCATTTTAGAATGATTTATTTAGCCAAGTTTTTTGGACATTTTCGGTTCTAAACAGAAATTTTGGCAAAGGTTGAGAAGTACATACACGAAATAAATTAAATATCTCTATTTTATTTTAATATTGTTTTTCTTAACTGAAAA
>JAPMOQ010006153.1:283924-319308 GCA_026543055.1 Argiope trifasciata
GTTTTAACAGCATTTAACAATAATACTTTCTATCGTTGCAATTGATATTTTAAAAATTATTATAAAAGGAGAGGAAAATAAATAGAAAGCTTAAAGGCTGTAATTGATAAAAATTTAACAGAAATTTCAATTTAACTTTCTCTGTCATGGTAAATCGCATGATAACACAGTGCACATATCAAAAAGTTCTGTTTGAGGAGAAGAGGGAGAACTGCTATGATCTTGTAATGTATTCTTAAAAGAGAAGGTTCAAAATTACTATTTAAGAAGCGTCTTCACATTGAGAGACCGAACGTTCAGAGTGAAATGCGTCTCCTGATTCTTTCTCAAACATCATATACATATCAAACAGTGAACTTGTTTGGGTCAGGAAGTGCTACAATTACTTGCTCTCCTTAATTTGTCCCAACAAGCTCATTTGTGTCGAAGGCTGACAAAGTTCTTTTGCTATCTTTTCTATTTATGGGAAGGTGAAGCGTCCAACTTATCATTTTCGCATTTTCCTTATTGATTCTAAGGCGTTCTGACAATCTTTGAATGTGGAGTTACCGAAACAGAATACTTATAGCATTCTCTTAATTACAGTTGTTATCCAGGAACAAATCATTCGGTGATATACTCTAATATTTTTTTTCTTAAAAGCCTATTCACACATGAAACATACTTAAGACAATTCTTTTAGATTTTGAACAGACACCCAGATATGATTCGCAAAATGGGTCTTTTGGATTCAGAATGGTCTTGAATATGGATATTCATCAAAATTAAGAGATCGAACGTTTGATGATTGCTATACTTTCTCTTTGATTATTTTCTACAATAAAATAACCAGTGAGAGTATTTCTCTATTTAATCTCCTGTCTTTCATCTTATCTCTCTTCTTTACAATCTTGCAGAAATGTGTACCTTAGAGTGAATAAATGGAATATGGATTCCAGGTGTTTTCTGTCTTCTGGTTGAACTCAGAATTTGAATTTAACTGCAGTGCTAATAAGAAAATTACATACTAAATTTTATTTGTTTATGTCTTGGAAATTGCGGGTTATCATCTACCTACAAATTGTAAGTAAAACAGAAAATCAACTGTTTAATACATTGGGTCTAAAACTGAATACGGATCTACCAATCTAATAATAAATATATGTGCTGAAATTAATCTATAAGTTTTCTTGAGTAGCCGTCTTCACATGCGGACGAAAAGACAATCTGACTTATTTTTAACGACCTTCATCAGTAATTTGAGAATCAGCAGCAAAGTATAGGGCTCATAGTGAATTTCATGCCCTTGACGTTGTTAAACTATAGTGTTCATAGACAGACCGATAAACCAGATTGTTACTATAATCATTACAATAGTATATACTTTGTGTCCCTGAGACTGTAATTGTTAGGATTCAACCATAGACATAACACCACTCCATTCTCCTGCAATTATAATCTTTAAGATCGACCCATAGACATAACACCAGTCCATGCTCTTGCAATTATAATCGTTATGATAGACCCATATACATAACACCACTCCATGTTCTTGCGACTATAATCGTAACGATCGACCAATTAACATAACACCACTCCATGCTCTTACGGCCATAAGAGTTACGATCGACCGATAGATATAATGAGATTTCATGCTCCTGCGACAATAATCATAACAATCGAACGATAGACATACCACTCCATGCTTTTGGTACCGTAATCGTAACGGTCGGTCGATAAACACAAATATTAAAAATGTATTTTTCGAACTTATTGAAGTCATTTAACTCATCGAATGTGGAGGTCAGTAAAAAAGAAGAAAAATGCATCGATTTTTCTTAAAATTATAATACTTTTGAATATTTCACAATTTGAAAAATAAAACTATCAAGATTCATCTCTTCGAAACTTTCTTACATATTCTCAACGAAAGTGATAGGCCTTTCTCATAAAAATTACGATCATTGACAAATACCAAAATTCCTTTTTTAGAGCCCCACACATGAGCATTTTGGATTTCATAGTATAGTGCAGAAGCCCAAGTGAGCAATTTGGGTTTTTTTTTTTATCGACAGAATCCAAAATTTGTCACAGAATTGCAATTTTAGTAACGAAAACGGATACTGTCATTTATCTAACTGACTTTTTTTCAGTTATTGTGCTTACATGAATATGTAAATAGTCAGACGATTCAAATTATTTATGTATTTGACTATACATTTTCCATGGATTTGCAACTTACTTGCTAAAATTTTGAACCGAATAATTCGCCTCATCTATTTCTTTGTGTCTCGTATTTATAATATTTCCTTTTACATGGAACACATAAACTTCCTTTTCATGGATTTCGTTCAAAATTAGATAGAAATCTACAAATTTAGTGTTAAAAAAAGATGCCAAATTTTATTTGTGTAGCCCAAACTGTTTTTGAATTGTCGAATTCCCAGACAGGATTTCAGAAATATATATTTCCAATTTAGAGAATTTTTCAATCCAGGAAATTGTGACCTTCCTTTTTCTATTTCGTATACAGAAAAGTAAAAAGAAAAATCAAGTCTCTTACTAGGCTTAGATCAATCCATAATCAAACTTTTATTACAGAGATTTGTCCTTACCAGCCCTGTCCTGCTTAGAGGAGTTTTGGCAGGAATTTGTCCAGCTCAAACTGTTTTTGATTTGTCAAATTCACAGATATTATTCCAGAAATGTAGCTTCTTCTAATTTAGGGAATTCTGACTTACGTTTTCTACTTCATATACAAAAAAGAAAAATCCAAGTCTCTTACCAGGCTTAGATAAACGCATAATCAAACTTTAAACACAGAGATTTGTCCTTCCCAGCCCTGTCCTCTTAAAGGAATTCTGCCAGGAATTTGTTCGACGCAATTAATAAATTTTATCGGGAGCCTGCTGCCGTTCCTCCGCGTCAAATGCTAATCCAGGCATTATTAAAGTGCTGCTCTCTTCCGTTAAAGACCCAAACGGATGATTAGAATTTCTAATTCGGTTCTAATGATTTCTCAGAGCCAGACCATCGTTTGCGTGAAGATTAACTAATCTGTGTACTTTTCTCGAACAATCTGTGCTTCCAGCAGTTCTGTTTCGTCAGACGAAAGAGTCCGCATCAGTGCCACGGATTACTCGCCCGAATTACTCTGCCACTTAAACTTTGATTGGTTGGGATAGAAAGCAGTCCTAATTGATGTGATTGCTCAGTCTATGTAATTTCTGAGCTAAGCTATGTTCAGTTTGGATTTATAGACGATATAAACTTTATGCACTCCTTCATTAAGAAATTACTTTGCATAACTTTTGAATGTTGTTATTGTCTTTGAGGTTTTGAGTCAGGTTGTAGATTCAAATGTTACGCCATTTGATGACAGTTCAAAATGACAAGACTCTTCTCAATTAACATTAGTTTTGTTTAAAAAGTTCGTTAATGTAACTAAAGCAAATCAAACTACATATTCATGGATAGTTCAAATGATGTACCAGCTGATTCTGTGTTGCTGCTGGGATTTATGGCACTTTACAAGTTCTGAAACCGAACTTGTAAAGCGCCATAAGTTAGAGTCATTGTATTACAGTAAAGTTGCAATTATCTGTCAGTGATTTAAGCCGAGTAAACGTCTTTTTTTTCGGTAGCACCAACTAGGGTCAAAACTATGACTTAGCTATTTCATGCATCACATTCGCCTTACAGGAGAGGGGGGCACTTTAGTACACCTCGCAGATAGAACACAGAAGAAGAACAACCATGTCTGAGTCGGGACTCGAGCCTGGGAGTAGAGATCATGGCTAGCAGATTCTTCTTATTGCATTTTATTTTATATACCTGCTACGCAAACCATCAGTTATTTCACTGTCAGTGAAAAACAGAATTTTCTACACTTCATAAAGTTTGCTTTAAAACTAACGCAAAGTCTGAATTTGCCCCCATTCGTGCAGCAAAACATTGGCAACCCTATTAAAAAACCATATGACAGCTTGGGATTAGTAAAAATGGAGCGTTACCCAATAGAATATCATGTTTACATTGTTGAACAACGTTTCAAAAATAAAGAATCTGGAGGCTAAAGTTGGAACATTTGAGAATTGGCCAACTAGATTGCATGATTTAATACCACTGGAATTTTTAAATGGGATAATTTAAAATCAAAATTTTATGCAAAAAGCCCGCATTACGTTCATATTGAAGGAGGAATTTAAAATTTGCGTAAACGAATTTCAGCAATATTTATGCGAAATGGCATGGAAAAATTCAGCAAAAGTGTGCGTATGTACCAGCAAAGTCCGTAGGGGCCGTTTTTCCTATATTTTATCCCATACATAACCCTATTTTTTGTGCTTTCCGATTCAATAAAAATATAGCAATTTATAGGGAAAAACCTGTGTTTTTTTTCCATTTAATTCAAACCTTGCGTTAACACATTGTTCTATAATCTATTACTGCATTTTTAAAAAGTCTAAGCTATCTGCTAAATGGCTTCTTTAATAGTGTTGCCAATACTTTACTGCATAAATGGTGACAAATTCACATCTTGCGTTAATTTTGGGTTGCCTTTTAAATGTCTTTATTTCCTGTCAATCTTCAAAAGATCTGAGTAAAAGATATATCATTTTTCTGTTATCTTTGTTGGAATTCTTATCTATAAAGGATGCTTTAGATTTTATCTAACCTTAATTTTAAAATGAAAAATTCTGCATATACATTTTTATTCTTATATTTTTTGTAGATATTTATAGATACATAAATCAACGACTTCCAGTTGAAAATAGGAGATAAATTTACAGTTGAATTATAACATGAATAGGATCAAAGACTTAAAAAATAACATTTTGATTTTAGCAATAATTTTTTCTGTAAGAAGTTTTTGCCAGCAATTGAAATCTTACTCCTTAAAATTTCACTCTGTTCCCTACTTAATCTGCTGAATATCTAATCACCCTGTAGATAAGGCACATATTCTAATAATTCCCTATACCCATAAAACTATGAGACTAAAAATTGTCCAGATGAAAAGTTAGTATTAAGTATTCAGGCACATATCAAGCATTCAGCTGTAACGAATTTTTTGAACGTCGAAAAGCTTACATTCTTTTTAGCTTTAGTGATTAAGTATTTGAAAAGAATTTTTTAATTCAAAACAACGATAAAATACAATTAAATGACATAATTGATGTTGTTGTTGTTTCTTACGGTACTTGCCATTGGATAAATCCGCTGTTACGAAGACAGCGATGTAAGCCAATAGGCAGCGTCTCTCCAAGAGTACGACTTTGCCACTCACGTATCACTCATTCGTTTGCACAACCCCTTTTTACAGGAGGGCACATTCACACGTCTCACCGTTAGAACAGAGGAAGAACAACCATTAACGAAACAGGACTCGAACCCAGGACATCCAGATCAAGGGAGAGACCTGCTACCCCTATGCCAGGACGCCATTAGGATGTTATTGAGATTTATGTAACTAAAAAAAGTGCAATGAAGGCCACGCATAGCAAATAAACGACATACATGTATCAAATGTACAGCAGTTAAAAGGATAAATTAATGCTTATATAATAATTTATCCTACCTACTGTAGCATTAGAATGAAATTAATTAGTAAACGAATAAACAGAAACAGGCTCAACCAATTCATATCAAAGAATCATATAAGATATATATATATATATATATATATATATATATATGACAGTAAAAAGACACTATGTAGAACAATTTGATCATGCAGATTAACGAGTTGAAACATACTCAACTCAGATATAGCAATGTACCATTTGTGAGAGAAATGGCACTGAGGGTGTTTGTAAACTCCATTTACAAACTTAAAGGGGTTGTAGGAAACCTCAATAAGGATTAAAATCATAAAGTGAAGCAGGTATCCAAATGCTTTCCTCAAATGATAAAGACACACAAATAAAGGATACAATCTAGAAGACAATATTAAGAATGTTACAAAAAATGAAATGAAAAGAAATATCACATTAAATTCCTTTCATATACATTTATGCACGAGAGCATAGATTGGTGAACGTTTTCAAAAGGTATATGTCAGCTAACTTGGCGGTAATGAAAAGTGTCACCATCACATCAGTCAATCGACGTCCATAGTAAGAAACCAGCGAGTCTTGACCTTGAGAGCTCACATAGAGTGTTGCCTATTCGTTTGGAACCCTTTTTTCTTATGTGATTCTGATTTCAGTTATTTTTTCTATCCTCCCTTTCAAATGCACGTTTCAAATGCCATAACACGTTCAAATGCTAGTTTGGTATTTATAAACACACAGTATGTATTGTTCAAAGGAAAAAAAAACAAGAATAAGTAATTTCCAAGTGATGTTTAGAAAGATCTTAACAAAGGAATCCACATAAAAATAGTCGATTCCCAAAAGATACATAGATAAAAGTTATTGGGAGTCAACAATTGAAACATTAACCGTGTCATTGGAAATATGCCTCAAACGATCTCTTAGAAGTTAACTGGTCTAGATAATATTTATGTATATGTGCTTAAAATGTCAAAAAAACCCTGTAAATAATGCACTCCTTTTTATTTTTTTTATTTTGATGGACACTGAAGGACATAATAAGCATATGTGATGGTAAATCCGCAACTTCGATGCATAAATATAAAGTACCACAATATGAACTTCACAATACATTGTCTTTTTTACCCTCTAATGCCAGCGGACCTATATCTATCCAACTAGCGATCTTCACAGTAGTCCTCCCAAAAATTTCTCGTACGTTTGTAATGACGAGAAATAGGAGAAGATAGAACACGCAACGTTGTGTTTCGTAGCCAGATAACATGATAACAAGACAAAAGTGATCAGTCATATCAGGAAGTTGTCATATGTCTTATTAAGCTTCCATTACAATACTCCCCCTTCAGTGAGTCTGAGATGAGTCGAACGATATTTGTTGTTCTGTTTAGTGTTGGCTGTTGAGTCTAATGGGACTTACCCATTTTTGTTGACTGATTATTTTCAGCTTGATTTAAATTAAATATCCCCTAATTATCCGATTACCTTTCCTCCGTATAAAAATATGCAACTTTGGTTATTCCTTGCATGACAGTGGTGAAAAATAATTACCAAATATAAGTCTTTGTCACGAATCTAGCATTTATACTGAATCTAACAAAGGAATTTTGCATATTCTTTTGATATACAAAAGTCAGTTGACCTCAAAATTTGACTCAAAACTACTATTATATTTGCATAATATTACCATCCTTTATTGATTAAATCATTACATAATGCAAAAATTCTATCCGACTAGCTATCAATCGGTTAAGGGATTCGGTTCAAATTTCGTAAAAATATATTTTTTAGATGCTAAGCTTATGTAACAAATTTTATCTATCGAACTCAGATTTTTTGTGATTTTCGAATTTCCAAATAGAGAGACATGGATTTTGTTCAAAGATTTTATAGAAAGATACAAATTTGATAACAATTCAATGTACCCCATTTCTGCAAATTTTGAAAGGACCGATTCAAATCTGACAGAATCTTAAAAATTTGTCCCTTGAAATGGACAGATTCATCAAAATGAAAAATTTAGATTTTTTAAGGATTTCTACTTTTCCTATATATTTCGTATAGTAGAATGTAAATGTGTTTTTCTTTTTTAAGATTCAAGGAAGTCCAAAATATCAAAAATCATCAAAATTTCAACGACAAATCATCACCGTAGCAACACTTCAAATAATCTTCATATTCCTAAAAATCAAAAAGGATTGATTCTGCCACAATTTGGGGCTTCAAAAGATTACGAGAATTCTTTGATTGATCAGAATCTGACTTCTCTGTAAAAAAACAAACGGAAGAACCTCTCTGAAAAAAGAGAGATTCGCGTGCTGGCGGCATAATGGAAAACTTCCTGAAACTTTCCTTCGGGCACCGCATGCAAATCGTTAATGACTACTTCGTGGGTGACGACTGCTCGCTTTCATTAATATTAATAGGATTAATGCGGCATTTAAGAAGTCCAAATACAAAGAGTGGGACTGAGAGCAAATAATGTCTTACTTTTTGTTCACACGATGCGGAAATGGGTTAATCTCATTGTACCAGACAGTCGAAATCATTTATTTCTAGGAGGAAAATGGTGAATATTTATTGTGAGGAAGCGAATATCGATCCTCTTTACCAGAATGTTTGATAATATTAAAACTCTAATGGTTTATGGATATCCTTTGTATTCCTGTTCTCTTATATCAAATCAATGTTCATTCCATGTTGGGTTAAAAACGCTGGTTATCGACCACATTGACGAATTTTTTAATTCGAATTATTTTTTGTAGTTCATAGGGCTCTTTCCAAAACAATTTATCATTTCTAGTATTAAGAAGGCCTGACCTATCATCCAGGGGCACAGATTTTTCAGTTAAAATTTGTCTTTTTGTCTTTGTCCATTTTCTCAAAACTTTAAATTTCCTGAAAATTATCCACCGTTTACATGATATGCATAGAACTAATAGAGGTATTTACTTAAAAATTTCAGCGAGTGTTTTAAATAATGCATATGATATGCATAGAACTAATAGAGATATTTACTTAAAAATTTCAGCGAGCGTTTTAAATAACATAAGCAATGAAATGAGCTATAAGTTTTGTTGTTGATGAAATACTTTTTCATTTATAGATGTTTTTAGAAAAATGAAGATGTAAATCTATGGCAAAAAAGCACATATGCTCATATTTTTACGCACAACTTCTTTGCATCTCAAAATGTTTCTTAGATTTTGGTTCATTTTATTCATCGTTGTGTTAGAAACTTACTTAAAAAAAACTTAGAAATAAAAATAGGATAGCTACATTACAATAGTTTGTAGAGTGTAAACCATTTTGGTTAAATTTCATTAAATTGTATCACAAATTTCCATATCTCTCAAAATATATTATGTTTTCAAATAATAGTTTTTGTATTTATAGTGTTTATTATTGACAATACATCTAAAAACTATCAATAGTTTCTAAAAAATCCAACTTTTCAAAATTTTGCCTTCGAACGTAGTCGGATACCTTAAGTCAACTATTTAATTATAATAACATTTGGATATAAGCACAGATTCAAAGCCGGCCTTTTCTACGAAGAGACTCGGGTGCAAAAAACCATTCAGAGCCCTAAATGTTTAGCAAAATAAAATAAACCGAACATTTGCATGTGTATTTAATGTGAATGATTTTGTTTTTGTTATTAATTATTCCAGGAAAAATACAATTTTTTCAATTTCTTTTTTGATACTTAGTACAGCAAAAACGTTGAAACATTATATCCATATGCCTGACCGAAGATAATCCTTTATTTAATTTTAATTTGCTGAAAGAAGGTTGAGTATTTATTATATTTAGTCACTGGCAATGTAAGGGACTAAAAAAATATTGCATTAGATATAGACAAAAGTAGATAACTGATGATTTACAAGTCCAATTGAACCCAGCCTCAGCCTCGACTTCTGGACGCCGGGCATGCCGCTCTGTCTTAACATGTCTGACAGGGATTTCCTTATTCAAGAATGAACTTTCCCCCATCCTTTTTATAGATATTACTCCAATCTTTGCCTAATAAAGGCGTCATTCGATGCCCAGACAGCTACATGGAAACAAGCTTGTAGACTTTTAGTATGCGTAACATTATTATTGTTCACAGCACTGTTTTAATTCTTAATGACGGTGAGGCCCCCTTCGGTAGCTGGGCCCTGGTGCATAGCACCCACCAGATGCCCAGCCCTGCACAGGTTTCTCTATCAAAACAAGGCTTCTTATCTTAATAGTCATTGCACTAGATACGGCTGTTTCTTTGACTGCTTTCTTTCAGTCAAAGTGTTGGCGGCCATCTGAATCCGGTATGATTAGCACATTTATCTGTTGTCCCAAAAATGCCCCATGGATTTAAAAAATCAGTAAAAAAATGCAAAATGCGATAGAGATGCTTGGTATACTGCTTTACGCTTGGGAAATTAGAGAGTTTTATCCTACAAAATAGGAAATTTAGTTAACGTTGTTAATAACAGATGGCGTTGCAAAACAGGAAAATAAAATTGGTATGAAAATGTTTCAAGGACTGTTGGAAAAAATTAAACAATGGTGTTTCCAATTTAATCCACATTTGTAGCAATTTCGTGACGCAGTCTATGCAAAAAGGAGGTAAGAAATAAGAATGACGATCTCAGGTGCTTCATTTTAACTACACCTGTTGCATGTCGTCTGCTGCGCCATCTGCTGGTAATGCAGTGGTAATAAGATGCGACGGGAAATGAGACGGAAGCAAAGAGATTACGGTGTGTCCAGATATAGAATTTAGTATTCACATCTGAATAACCCAGTGATTTCTTTACAGGAAATAATCATTTTACACATCCCTTTTTTGCATTTGTCTGTCAGGTTCCAAAAATTTTTTATCGAGTTTACCTTGCTCATTTAGAATTCAAACATACCAGAATTTGCAATATAAACCATTCAAAACGATGGTCAACTCTATTAGGTAAGATGGTCAACGTGTTAAATTGTATTGCAAATTTGCGACCTTTTGATGATGTCGTGTCCGTGTTTCCACGGAAAGGGAGTTCAGTAGCTTCTGAGGGTAAAGACCCCTGAGCACCCAGAGGGCAGAAGTCTGACTTGTAGTTGAAATGATGACACTCACATTCGCTTGCACAACCCCTTTTTACAGGGGGGCACATTCACACGCCTCACAGACAGAACACAGAGTAACAACCAAGCCCGAACCGGGACTCGAACCCGGAACGCCCAGATCATGGTGAAGACACGCTACCCATGTGCCAGACGCCAGCTTGCTGCCTTTTACTATTCCAAAATTGCTTATAACTCCATAAAAATTGTTGTGCATCCATTTATTTCAAAAAGTTGCAACCAGAACTTTTAAAGTTAATAAATATCAGAGTTATGTCTTCTGATTACATATAGAAGGTCCAAAGAACTCGATTTCATTCTACGCATTTGCAAGCATTTGAGGAGACATAGTTTGTGTATCTGTTGTTATACATTGCCTTTAAATCCTGCCAATGATTGCTAGACACCTGATATCCACATTTTCCATAACCCTATGAGAAAAGAAATTTAGGCAGTCAATTTAAAAATAATGTAATATGATTAAGTGAGGTTTTCTCATTATATCTTCATCAGACATGCATAGCGCCATCTATCGGACTCTGAAAAATACGAATAATGTAAAATAAAACTTTATGAACCATATTTTCCTACTATATACCGTTAGCTCTATTTATTTGTTTCCTAACTGGCAACTGGCGAGTTGTTGCTGCCAAAAAAAATAGTAAGTGCAATCAGTCAATAATTTGGCAATGTTTCATCGAAATAGGCTGAACAGTACGATAGTGTATAAACAAATATTCATTTTTATATATTAAATTTATTTATTCTTTAGAGTTGTAAAACTTGTTATTCGTTCAGAACGGTAATGAAAAGAAAATACTTATTGAATCTCGTGATTCATTTAATATTCATTCAGAATTCTCGAGTTGAATTTTAGAAATTGTGATTAAAATATTTTCTTTTAAAATTGATTAAATCTAAAATATATTTATACCAATTTTTGAAAATTAAGATGGAGCAAAATTATTTGTACTACAATATTTTTGGTAGTTACTGAGAAAAACGCTAAAATTTAATTGAAATTTAAAACCTCCATGGTTCATCTCCCCAAAACTTTCTCGCATAATCTGTAATAAAGTTGTTACCTCTGAGAGTGACTTGTATAACATTTGCCTAATACAGCAACAAAATATTAACCTTTAACTTGGATTCAGCATTTCTACAGAATCTATTGTCTCCTCGGTGAGTTATTTGGAAATTAATCTTTGGTAAATAAATGCGGTTGAGATCCAAATTTTTTAAAAAAAGTTTTAGATAATTATTCTATTCCTATAACCTTCTAGTAAATGTAAACAATAAGTTGGCCAAGTTTCATCGCAATCGGAAGAACGGTTTAGAAAAGCATAAGAGACATACAGACAAACATTCATTTTTTTATATAGAGAGATATATAGATTCCAATATATATATATATATAGAGAGAGAGAGAGATCCAAGTATTTTTGAACACCTTGAATGTTCAATTTGATTTATTCCACTTGGAGCAGAAATTCTAGAGGCAATTACGAGTGACCGGACTAACGACCTGAAAACAAGTTAGTGGAATTCACGCAGGGCACAGATCAATAATCGACTCGACTTATGCGGCTTCCATCACCTTATTTTGGGTTTTCCCGCAAGCCAATAAACCGTTCACATGAGAGATGCAGAATTTCAAAATTAAATAGTTATGTAGAGAAGCAATTTTGTCTCTGATAAATAATCAATTGATATAATAGAGCAAGAAGAAGAATCCATGGAATATGTAAAAACAAATATAAACTATAAAATCATAGGGTTTAAAATTCAATTCCACCAACGTATATCAGTATGTTGCACCATTTTCACACTCTTCTTTAATAGCACACAAATACTGCTCGGTATTCTATGACGTTGATCAATATTCGAACTATTGTATAATACTGTGAAATATTAATTAATTTCATGTAATACTACATAACATTCTACAATATTGTGCAACATGGGTTACTGTTAATGTTACAACGTATATGAGTCTGTTGCACCATTTCCCCTCTCTTCTCTGATAACACACAAATACTGCTCGGTACTGAATGATGTTGATCAATGTTTTCAATATTGAATAATATTGTGGAATTTTAATTATTATCATAAAATATTGCATAGCATTGTGCAACAGGCTGTGCTACATGGGTTACTGTTTAACTATACATGTAAAACTTTAATTGATTTGTTTTGTTTTTTTTTTGTTATTTAATTGATTTGTTATGCTGATGAACTAGAATTTTGAAGTATTTAACAGTATTTTACTCTGCATTGCTTTCATGAAATATTGACTTCATGTGCGAAGTGCCACCTAGTGGTGAATATGGGAAACTTTAACTGCAAGGTTTATAAGTGGCTAAAATAGCGAATTATAACAATATATAAGTCTAAAATTCTAAATGTAATAAAAACCGGAACAGAGTTTACGAATGAAAATGGTCAAATGTAGAAGTCATCATTTATCAAAAACATGTAGATTAAAATAATGTTACAGTGTTTAATTGATTATTGTTTATTACTGTTTTTATTAAATATTATTTTTATATGCTGGTACCAGCTGGTGATGAGAATGGGAAACATTAATTCCAATAATCGAAATCAACCAAAATAGTACATTATAACAATATATAACAGTAATATGCTAAAATATAATACAAATCTAAACAGAGTTTAAAACATGAATGAAAACCATCAAAAATAGAAATTATCTTTTATCAAAAACCTGGAGATTAAAACAAAATTTTAAAAGTTTGAAGAGATGAAAGGGATATTATAATGAAATCAAGCCACAGTAAGTATCATTTCATAGAGAAAACATCAAAAAATTAATTAAAAATTAAAAAAAAGGCTTTTGAAACAGGATTAAAATTCCAATTAATTAAAATTATTTTTATAAGCGTCTCGCGTTTTTACGATTTTATTTTGGTGTTCAAATTTTAGGCAAAAAAAATATTTAAATATTATTTTTTTTACACTTCCTAGACGAGGAGTGAGTTAGGCCTGAAAACCCATCAACGACAAAAAAAAAGCTGGGGAGGGGGGTTGAGGAAGGAAGAATGTGTCACCTGCACTCAGACAGGTGAGGGAAACCACAGTTGCCAGGAGATCTCCTGAGGCGATTAATTCTGGAACGTGACTTGAGGGCCGACAGGAACAGCCCACATGACCCTCCCCCTCCCTACCTCAGAGCAGAAATATCGTCTGCCGCTTCTCCAAAGATTGCGAGCCTCCATCGTCGCATTTATTTTGAGAAATGGTTTAAAACGCAACCACTCGTGCTCAAGGACTCGGTGTGGTCTGCAGCGACTGGGGGCTCTGCCGAGTTTTATTTATGCATCAATGCTTTTTACGTCATGAGGAGAATTGTTTCGGGAACACTTAAGGAAGCGATCGTTTCAGGCTTCCGATTTTAGTCGAATTGAAAAGTCTAATGATAAGGACGAGGCATTTATCTGGTATTTCCAGCAAGCCAGGGCAGAGTCACTTAACTTTCAGCTCAGTTCGGTAAATTTTAGTCATTAAGATTAACGTCCCTTCTCAAATCTATATTTGGACTATTTTCGAATGGCTCTTGTAATTTCTAATCACGATCATCAGATGTGGACAATACCTCGGTGGTATTCTTTTCGCTAAACTTTCACAACACACTCATTGGAAGATATTTTACTTAGTACTTGTTTTTAGTGCAGTGGGTGAAAATGGATTTTATGCCATTAAGCCCCTATAAAAATCCTCTGAGAGTTGAATTAGAATTTAATTTAATTTAATTTACCAATTGCTAAATTTCGTTTATTTTCCCAATTCTCTTTCGCTCTGTCTTCAACACAAAATCTTTCGATCCTGAAATGAGATTCTAATTCGAGAGTAGAGAGATCTTTCAAGGAACTAAATAATGTGAATATTACTGTCAAATACCAGGTCTGCTGGTGTTCTGGTATAGGGTTAACGTGTCTTCCCCATGATCTCGGCCTCTCGGTCCGTTATTATTCTGTTTCTGAATGGGAGAAGTGGGGATGTGCCACTCTGTAAAAAGGGGTTGTGCAATCGAATGCTAAGCATGAAGTAGCTAAGTCGTACTATTGGAGCTACTAAACAAACAAGGGACACTAATTTAGTCTTAAATCGCAGACAGCTTTCTATCAGTGGGCTTGCAAAGTGCCATAAGTAACAGCAACAATACCAGGTCTTCCATATTTCTTAAAGTGCAAATGGCATCCTTGCCTTTGAATATAAGATGAAGTTGAAGTTAAAACACTCTTAATTTTTTAAAATTAATATTGCAATTGTCAGATAAAATAGGGCTTCTATCACTTTAGACAACAAAATAAGTCCCTTTTAAACTCATGAATTCCTGTGGGAATATTGTCCCTTAGATAATTGGTTTTGCAAAAACCAGAGGAAATATGTCTTCTAGAACTTTTAAGTCAATATCGTAAGTTCTTGAATTTTTGATACTTTGACATCTACCATTAGACATCTAAGATACTTTATAATGCATCATTATAAAAGGGTACCAAAATTAAAGCCAGACGTGAATTTACCAGCATTCTTGGAGTAAAGTGTTGTCAACCCTATTAAAAACATTTGACAGTGTATAGTTAAGGTTAGTAAAAATGGAGCGTTACACAACACATCAACAAATTTTCATTATTGCTTAATATTTCAAAAATAATGAAAGTCATTGTTCGAAAATTTCAGCATTGGTTCATTAGATTGTGTGATTTTGTTCAGTTTAGTTATATTAATGTCCCGTTTAAAGCAACACGAGGGCTATTTTGGGACGGACCTCGTAATTTTGAACCACGGTCAGATGACGAGGACGACACCTGACACCTTGCACCCCCCTCTCCACACCACACCACACCAGCGGGAGGATGTTTGGCCTGACAGATTTAACGTGCAAGAGACCCCCTCACACGACGGATCTTCGGTGGAATCGAGTCTCGAACCAGAAACCCTCCGGTTCCGAAGCCGAGACCTTACCACCAGGCCACCGTTGTGTGATTGTGGCTGACTGGTTAATATCACACAATCTAAAAGAAATTCATGTAATTGGTAAATGGATATCTTTTTTTGGGATTATTGGAAGTCAGAGATCTATGCCAGAATTAAGTGTGCTTTGAAGGAGGAAATTCAAAGCTGTATTGACGAAATTCAGCCACATTTATCAAAATGATAATAGAAAGTTTCTATAAAAGAGTGTACCGAAATAGGGCAAAGCCGGTGTGACTATTTGTCCTATGTGTTATTCCTTATGTAAATCTATCCTGTTTTTTTTACGATTCTATAAAAATATAACAATTTAAAGGATAAAAAAATGTTTTTTATTCAATTCAAGTAAATGCGTTGTTCTATCGTGTAACGCTATTACTAAACCTAAATTATCAGTTGTCAAATGGTTTTTTTAATATGGTTGCCGAAAGTTTACTGCGCTAATAGTTTTATTCAATTCTTGCGTTAATTTTGGGACATTCTTTAACAACTGGAAACCGGAATTAATTTTGTGCATAAATTTAGAAATAAAACTAGAATCCCCAATACATTATTTCCACAAAAGAATAGAAACAAACATATCGACAAGGTTTATTTAGATCTATTCCTTAGATGCTGGGAGATAATAAAATGCAATAGCTTCGGGACAATCGAAGTTAAGCGGGAATTTAACGAACCGCAAAAGAAACTTGTAATGGTCCTTTTCTTCCGATGCTCTTCAAGATCATTCCAAAAACGATCCAAAGGGTTGAAGGAAGGGGAAAAAAAGCAAAGCGAAACTTGGTAGATGATGGGGAATGACGTAATTATCTTGGCTAAAACCCATGTCCCCACCCAGAAAAGATAGAGAGGTCTGGAAAAGTTTTCACTTCCTTTCAGATCACAGCATTATCACAAGAATGAAGTTAAGGTATATCGATGCATGCAGTTATTTTTATCCTTTTTTTAATCCATCATATGCGAAGTAAAAGAGAAAACGTTACTTTTATTTTAAGGAATTTGATGAATCATTTAGTTTTAGACCTTTTTAAAGCTCCAAAAATGTTTTGAGTTTTGTTTAATGAATCCTTTAGTTTCAAATTTTTTTTTTGAAACCAGGAAAATATTTTGAGTTTTGACAATGAATCTCTTTGTTAATACCTCAGCTAGTAAAACTGTCTCCCGGTCATGGATATTAAAAAGTGAGTTTATCTCCAGAATTATAGTAATGAAACAAATGTTTGATCAGTTTCGAATAAAGGCAACGGTCTCTCGGTCTGTCTAGTTATGGGTATCCAAGATTAAGTTTATCTCTAGATTTACACATCTGAAACAAATTTTGGAACAGATCTGAACAAAGTCAACTGTCTTCCGGTTTGTTTAACGATAGGTATTAATGAATGGGTGTATCTCCAGAATTATACTTCCGAAATAAATTTTTGATTAGGTTTGAATAAAATCAACTGTCTCTCTGACTGTCTAACCATATGTACAAAAGAATGGGTTTATCTACAGAATTACACTTCTGAATCAAATTTAGGATCAAGCTTGATCCAGAATCATACTTCTGAACCAAATTTTGGATTATATATGAATAAAATGAACTCTTTCTTGGTCTGTCTAATCATGGGTAATAAAGAAGGAATTTAACTTTAGAATTGTACTTCTGAACCAAATGTGTGATTAGGTCCGAATAAAGCCAACTGTTTCTCGATATGTCCAACCATAAGTACTAAAAAATAGGTTTATCTACAGAATTACATTTCGGAATCAAATTTTGAATCAGGTCCGAATAAAGTCAGTTGGATCTCACTCTAACCATACGTAAAGAATGGGCTTATTTCCAGAATCACACTTCTGAACCAAATTTTGGATTAGATACGAATAAAATGAACTCTGTCTCGGTCTGTCAAGTCATGGATATTAAAGGAGAGATTTATCTCTAGAATTGTACTTCTGGACCAAATTTTGGATAATTAAGAATAAAATCTCCTGTTTCTCTGGCTGTTTATTTACGGGTATGAGTACATGATATCTATCTCTTTGTAAGTTAGATGGATGAATTTTATGCATTAAAAATCACTTTTAATAGTGTTCTATAAATAAGAATGCTTTTTATATCAGTTATGCTCTAATTTTGAATATTTGTTATTTAGCATCAGGATTATAATCTTTTCACCTATAACATTATGGGAAGAAAATTGACACCAAGAGCTCGTCCATATTGATTTAAAATAACCGTTATTGATATTCAATGACCGTTATTCGATAAATTATATGAATTATATTTGAAATAATAATAATTACTGCTGATTTTGCTCAAAATTTAAGTTTTTAAACTGAATGAACCTTACAAACGATTATTAGATAGAATTTTGTTCTAAATAGATTTAATTCAATTAATAATTAAAAAAAGAATATGAATGTGTGTACGTGCGTGTATTATAATGTCAAACTATTTAGTATAAAGGCACCAAATTTGCCAGAAATGAATTTAAGATAATAGAAATGGAAGAATTTTTATTTAAAAATTAGCATGGAGAATTACATGGTGGTTTGGGAATACACCATAATAAGATATTACTGAAACAAAATATTTATTACTTCGCAGTTTTAAAAAAAAATTCTTTTGAAGATAAAAATTTAATTGTCATCAAATTATTTTTCTGAATTTTGCTATTTTTTTTTAACATATTCATTTTGCACAGTTCCAAGGGACATATTTCCCTGATGGAAAATACTTCAAACCGTTTTTATTAATCCACCATCAAAATTAAAATCCAAATGACTTATTAACAAACTCATAATTGATAATCTTACCATATCATTATTGTTATATCAAAATGTCATGTATCAAATATGGAAAAAAAATTATTGATGAAAAATTCTTGTTTCACAGTGTTTTTTTTAAATAATAATAATAATTTTAATAATAATAATTTTTAAGTAAATGGTAAGAACCTTAATAAGAGAAATTCATTTGGTAATAGGAATGATCAAAAAAGAAATAGATATCCGCATCTCCAAATATTTCTTTTGTTTTCAATAATTAGTCTTAACAGAAGAATGAAAATTGAAGATAAAAAGTACTAGTAGGAGAAGTTTGATTCGTATTTCACAGTTTAATTTTTTAACGGCACGACGTCCTGGCTTAAGGGTAGCGTGTCTTTCTAGTGTTCTGGACATCCCGAGTTCGAGTACCGGTTTGGGCATGGTTGTTGTTCTATGAAAAGCGGGAATACGCCCCCCTGTAAAAAGGAGTTGTGTAAGCGAATGTGAAGCATGATATCGCTACTCTTGACCTTAGTTGGTGGTACTAAAAAACAAGGAATGCTCATTTAGGCTTAAAATCGCTGGCAGCGATCTGCGGGCTTGTATTTGATACCATTAAAAACAGCAAAAATCCTGAACATTCCGAAAAGTAATTCTATGCATAAATATTTGCCGAATACGTAGACTTTTTTATTGCTCCGATAAATTAATATATATGGATTTTTTAAAATTGTATTTTCTCGGAAAATCAATCTACATATTTTTACCACTCTTAAGTATTTTTACCTGTCAGAATTTAAGAAAATAATTAAATAAAGCAACAAAAAGTTGCACTGCCTTGAATGATGCTCGAAAGAAGATATTGTAGTTCTAAGAATTAAATATTTTCCTTCAGTAATCCAAGGATAGTGATTCGTTTACCAAATTCAGAATACTTATAAGGATAATCAATTTTGTTAATTCTTCACAACTTTTTATTACTGATGTTGTTTTTTTTTATCTTTTTTGAAAGAAGTCACGATTGTAAATAATTGTTGAAATATGTAAGATATCGTCTGCTTGAGAGTTTATAGGACTTACACTAATATGACATCAAACTTTCTGAAACTAGAATTGGAAAGGCCTTTATCATTTTAGGAAAAAACTGTAGAAGGAACTAAAAAAGGCATAAGTAAAGCGGTGTATTTATATTCAGTAAATATTAAAAAATATCGGAACATTTCATTAAATCTTTCTTATCAAAAAGACTGGAAAAATTCGCAAGTGTCGAAATCCCAATTGCACTTGAAATATCGAAAATAAAATGTTATTTGACTTACGTAATAAAAAATCTTTGAAATTTGGTTTAGGAAGATTTCAAATCATTTTTATACTTTGTTAACCTTATTCTACATGACTTATTGATATATTTTTGGCTGGAAAAATATTTCTGAGAAAATTCACGTTTGAAGAAATTTTGTTGCTTCTTTGATTAAATTCTTCTTTTTTGATAAATCAAAACCTGCTATTGACACATTTTTTACAGTCATCTATCTGGAAAAAGAATTAATGCCTCGTATTCTTTATTTATTGCAGAAATTATCACGGCTCAGATACACTGCTTACGTTTCAAATAGACTTTATGGTAGTTATAACATCTACATTCGTTAATTGGGTAATTTAAAATCATTAAAATCTTTTTTTTTCAATCTCCATTGCTCATTGAACTTTCAGAATGGAAAAATAATAAAAAGTTTTTAAGCGAAAAATGGATTTTTTAAAACAATTCCTTGAGAAAATCAACAAGCCTGCCACTGATAATATTCTAAATTCAGAGTTGATTTAATCTGGTGGAAGTAGTGAATGCAATATTAGTAAATAGTGGAAGGTAGTGAATGCAATATTAGTAGATAGTGGGATATTAGTAGTTAATGGGAAGTAGTGAATGTGGGGAAGTAGTGAATGGCAATATATGATGGGTATTAAAATATTTATCCTCTGTAAAGGATTGGTTCATCTTAATCTAGAGATCAATCGCACGAGATTGAGAAATATGACAGTATCCTTTGTATTTTGTCAACTGAAACTAAGCGAAGAAAAATGACCTCCATGCTTATGATGAGCTAATGAGGAATACATATTTTCAACATTCACTCATTTTACTTATTGTCTCCACCATCATACAAAATGAAATACTTTTTACCATGTTATTAACTATTGCTAACAGACTTAAGTCCAATGTACAAAGAAATTTCTTCTAAATAATAGTAGACTACTCTGAATTGGACCTTTTTTATAATAAAGACAGTAAATTTTCTTAAAACAGGGTATTTTATATAATGGTAGTCGAAAGAAAGCCAGCTGGTGCTCCAAAGGGGTAGTTTTTATTTTTAATATCAGCGTAGATAAAATTCTATGTCCATAATTCCATCAAATTATCAGACAGGCGTTAAAGCTTAGTTATCATAACACTATTTTGTACGGTTCACTTCTGAATTTATTTATCGGTATCGCAGTTTCAGTTTTATATTCATCCAGTAAACTGCATACACTTTAGATAGAACTCTTTTTGTTATTCTTCTACAATAGAAAAAATCAAGCAATGAAATGTATGATGAAATAATAAAATTGTTTTAGTTTTTGGTTTAGTTTTAGAAATATACCTGACTAAAGAATTTATAGCAATTGAATTAGCATCATTGGAAAGATAATTTTTTGAACTTTATAATGTAAAAACCATTTTTGTGTGGAATATTTTCCGAAATTAAAGCTAAAACACACCAAAATCTAGTTTATTGTTTTAATAAATTAAAATTCCAAAAAAGAGCTCCTAGATACACATTCCCACTCTTCAAAGTACATCTAAGACTAAATTTGATACCTCAATAGTCTGACCTGTAGAATAACACTCACATGCACCCTCGCGTACATCTTTATCACAAATACAAATGGTACAAAACGTTGTAACAACTCTGCAACAGACCATTCAGACAATAGTTTCTTTATAATATGATGTGAACATTTTGATCGTCTGACATAACACGTATTTCTGATTATACAGGTTCATTAATACAATGAAAAAAAGCGATATCTATATAACATGGTATAAAAAATATCATCCCTATCTATAATATATTTTCACAATTCGATTAGATATTATTTTTAAGTTAAAGTTTGATACGACATAGAATGGGTTAAATTCTACTATAAAAAAGTATAAATCTACTGCAAACAAGTTTTAAAAACATATTAAAAAACGCTCTAAAAGTAGAAAATAATCTTTTCAATTATCTAGTAGACCTGATAATTATTATAGGTAATATGTAATGAGAGCATAAGAAAATTAAGCTGCAATAAACGAAGCTATAAATTACAAAACGTCCAATGAAAATTAAAAACATACTCTAATGTGATTAAAAAGTAGAATTTGCTTAGAGTATTTACATCAGCTTTTTAAATCTTTTTTTTTTCTTTTTTTTCGACTTCATTTTTACTTTTGTATATTTCGTATATTTTAAATTCATGGATCAAAAAGTCAGTCAAACAAAACTAAGCCTTTAAATACAACTAAAGATAAGAATAAAAGTTGAATTTTAATCATTAAAAGTAATTAGTCTTTGTTCTTTAAACTTTCTAAGCGGCATGATTTTATTTGGATTAATATGATGATTTTCTACATTTTAATACATTGATAAAAATATGTTTTTACAATCTTTCCTATTTTTGTTTCAAATTCAGGGATTTAAAAAGTCAGTCTTACGCTATTGAAACTTTAAAAACAACTAAAGAAAAAAGTTTTAAAAAAATGAGTTTAAATCTTCAGAAACAATAAGTCTTCTTTGTCAGCTACCACGATTTATTTGAATAATAAAATGATTTTCTATATTTTAATGTGATGATAAAAACGCTTGAATAAACTTTTTCTATTTTTATTATTTCAAATTCAAGAGTTCTAAAAGTTAGTCTAGTACTGCTAGCATTTCAGAATAAGTAAAAGGAACTATAAAAAAACTTAGTTTAAAATTTTGAAGATAATCGGTTTTTCTACTTTGACATTGTCAACAATAAAAAAATGCCTAGTTTGATTTTGTCAACAGTAAAAAAAAATTTGTGTTTAAATCTTTGGAAGCAATTGGTCTTTCTTCTTTGTCAGCTACTATGATTTATGTCAATAATAAAAAAATGATTTTCTACATTTTAATGTGATAGGAAAAACATGTTTTAAAAAACTTTTTTCTAGTTTTATTATTTAAAATTCTAGAGCTCTGAAGGTCACTCTAATACTACTAGCATTTAAGAATAAATAAAAGGAACTATAAAAAAATTAATTTAATTTTTTGAAAATAATTGGTTTTTCTACTTTGACTTGGTCAACAGTCGTGGATTTATTTTTAAGGATTTTCTACATTTTAATGTGATAATAAAAACATGTTTTAATAAACTTTTCTATTTTTATTATTTCAAATTCAAGAGCTCTGAAAGCCATTCTAGTACTACTAGCATTTAAGAAAGAGTAAAATGAATTATAAAAAAACTGAATTTAAATTTGTGAGAATAATCGGTTTTTCTATTTTGACTTTGTCAACAGGAAAAAAATGTTTGTGTTTAAATCTTCGGAAACAATTGGTCTTTTTTTTTTTTTGTCAGCAACCACGATTTAGAGGAATAATAAAAAAATGATTTTCTACATCTTAATGTGATAATAAAAACATGTTTTAATAAACTTTTTGTATTTTTATTATTTTAAATTTAATAGTTCTGAAAGTCAATTTAGTACTTCTAGCATTTAAGAATATGTAAAATGAACTATAAAAGGCATTGAACTTAAATTTTAAAAAATAATTGGTTTTTCTATTTTGACTTTGTCAACAGTAATAATTTTTTGAGTTTAAATCCTCGGAAACAATTGGCCTTTCTTCTTTGTCAGCTACCACGATTTATTTGAATAATTAAAAAATGATTTTCAACATTTTAATGTGATAGTAAAAACATGTTTCCATAAACTTTTTTCTATTTTCATTATTCCGAATTCAAGAGCTCTTAAAGTCACTCAAGTACTATTGGTATTTAAAAATAAATGAAAGGAACTATAAAAAAAATTGAATTTAAAATTTTGAAAATAAGTGGTTTTTCTACTATGACTTTGTCAGCAGTCATGGATTTATTTGCTATCATGTGAAAATAATTTGACTGTTTTCGTATTAAATGTAATCTGTGTTGTGTTTGCAGGTGATGAGGACGTGAGGCAGGAGCGATGGCGGGCGAACAGGTGCCCGGGGGTCGCTTCGACTTCGATGACGGGGGCACCTACTGCGGCGGATGGGAGGACGGAAAGGCGCACGGACACGGGGTCTGCACGGGCCCCAAAAGCCAGGGGGAGTACGCCGGCTCGTGGCACTTCGGATTCGAGGTGAGACTCACTCCTCTCAAACAGTGTAAAATCCAACTAGGATAAAACCTGTTAAAACGGGAGAGATAAAAGCAACAATTACAGATTTTTCCTGTTTAATGTTCTTTTTTTAATATTATAGTATTCGCTTATGTATATTTGATTTCTGATTTAAAATAAATGACTTTAAGATATACGACTACATTCAAAGGAAAAGTTTTGAAAAATTGGATTTCTTAAAAACTATTTAAAACTACAGTGTTTAGATGTCTTGTCAACTATAATATAAAATATTATAAATACAACGTAATTATTTGACTATATAATATATTTTGAGAAATAGGATTATTTGTAGTAAAGTTAAAGAAATTTAACCAAAACGGTGAACACTCTACACAAAATAGTAATGCAGCAATTCTATTTTTCTTTGCACATCAGTTATAGAATATAATAATGAATGAGATGAACCAAAATCTAAGAAAAATCTTCAGATGCCAAGAAGTGATGGGTAAAAATATGCATATATATGCATTTTTTCCACAAATCCACAGCTAAATTTTTCAAAAAACTCCTATAAATGAAAAAGTATGTCATCCACAATAAAACTTTTAGTTCATTTCATCGCCCATATCATTTAAAACACACTTTGAAATGTTTATGTCAATAGTTCAATTAGTTTTCGAGATATCGTGTTAACAGTGGCAAATTTATATGGAAAAATTAAAATTTTGAGAAAATTGAAGTGAAAGGCAAACTTTAGCTGAAAAAATATGTGACCCTGAATGATAAGTCAGGTTTTCCCAGAAAAGATAAACTATTTTGGAAAGAGGAAAATCTGTGCGACAAGAAATGACAAAACAAAAATAAATCGCCAATGTGTTCGATAACCATTGTTTTTAATGTAGTCTGACACCTTAAGTACTGAATAGAGACAAATTATTGACTTTTCTACGGTGATATTATCTATATATATATATATATATATATATATCCTTCAAAAATATTCCGAGTAAAATAACTGCAAAAAAAAAACAATTTACAAGTTTCTCTTCAAGCAGTGAAGCAGGGCCACGGTGGCTTAGTGGTAAGGTCTCGGAATCGGACGGTTTCCGGTTCGAGACTCTATTCCACCGATGAACCATCGTGTGAGGGGTCTCTTGCACGTTAAATCTGTCAGGCCAAATGTCCTCCCGCTGGTGTGATGTGGCGTGGAGAGGGAGATGCCTTGTCATCTGATCACGGTTCAAAATGACGGGGTCTGTCCCAAAATAGCCCTAGTGTTGCTTTACAACAGGACGTCGATATTATTAAACAAATTCAAGCGATAAAGCATATAAACATCTACTAATTTTTTTACTGTATTCTGTAGTGACTTTTTTTTTAGACTTTTTGTTACCATTCCATGTTGCGGGAACGTTCTGTCTTATTGTACCACTTCTTCTCATCGGAACTCCAGATATATGTACTAATTCGTATCATAGGAACTTATTTGTAATTATTAACTGACTAAAACTTCAATTTGTTTTGTGTGTGTGTGCGCGCTAGTATTTATAGCAAAACTTTTTTTTTATTCTCTACACATGGAAGCAGGGGATAACAGCCATTGTTGCTATAAACCCCAATATCTTACTCCTTTCAAGTTTCAAGTACTGAAAAATTTTTCTTCATATAAAAACACAAAAAATATAGTTACATCAATCTAAGCCTTGGTTGCTTGCCTTTTGAAACTTTGTTTAAATCTGTATAAAATTAGAATAAAAATTAGTAATAAATAATTCTCTAAAATCCAAGTAATCAAAAAAGAAATAATGAATCCGGCCTGAGAACTTTCTCAAGGGTCACCCTCAGTCAGGGATTCAAACTAAGGATTTTTTCTGGGAGGGGTTTGACTTTCGTCCAACAAATTAATTCTTCATGACCCGAAAGTCCCAGAAAATTGTGGTTTTAGAGATGAAATTAGTATCAAAAAAATTGAAATATACAAAATGTATACAATAGTAAGTCAAATCATTTTCAATCCAAAATAAATCACAGAAAACCGAACAATGCAAGACAATAAAACCAAATTCATCAAAGTATGAAAGTAGAACACATACCAAATTGAAAAAGCATCTCTAAAAGACAGAATGAAGCAAGAATCCTGTAAGCGCAGAATGCATTTTGTTATAGTAATTTAATTCAAGTTCAAGTTCAATGGTATAATTGTCGGAGCACCCGTCTTTTTGGCAAAAGACTATCTCCTTATTGAGGTGACTGTTTGACACTTTGCTTTTAGTATTCTATCATTAGCTGTGTATTTTACTGGGTGAGAGTAGATTGAAAAATTTTGCAGAAGCAGTTGGTGAAGCTAGGTTACTGATTGGTCGGTAATTAGGTGAGGGACGAAAGGTGCTTTCCTATTGGCTGTTGTGGAAAAAAGTTAGAGCAGAATGTTTTTAGGACGTTTAATTTTTGGATCGGGTTTGTACCTTGGGATATTTTTAATGGCTTGGTTGTCAATATTGTCAAGGTTTTTGAAAAAGTTTTCGGCTAGCATTCGAATAAATTTTTTGAGTGAAGGGTAAGTAATTTAATTTAATTACGTATGAAGTTATATACGCCTACCTTGTTTGGTCATATGCAACTTCGTCATAAGAACAGTTGGAGAGCCATCTATTGAGCTCAACTGGAGTTAAGTTAGAATTTATTTAAATGTTTTCTTATTAATATTTCAATACTGGTTTATAGCTTAATGTTTTAAGTTCCAAATACGACTCTGGATTTTTATTTGTTTGCTGACTTCAAAGTTTACCTTTAATTATATTCATGCAAGAGAACGCTTGTTCACACAAACATGTCAACCCGAAGACCGTTAGCATTCCATATGCCAACTTCTTCACTTCACTGTAGCATTCTGGAAGACTATTCCATTCATCGAATAGGAGGATCTCAATTCGCAGAAGGTGGCTGTTTTGGTGAAAGAGAAATGAAATGCAATTGGCTAAAAGATGCACATGATCATGGAGTCTCATCTTTAAGAACAAAAGCAACAGTTCAAATTTAGCTCTGCTCGTCATGCTAAATGTAGAGATTTGTAATTAACGATTATGTTAATAGAATATGTACTTAAAAAGTTTTTCTTATTCTTTAAGGATTTTAAGGACTATTTTTTAAGGATTTAACTGATTTATGGAATTGATAATCGCAATTTTACATCAAAATAGTCGCAATTTGCCAACCCCTGAACTAGAATGTTCGAGAATAGTTTTTTAATACCGAAATCCAGAGTTAGTTCAATTTTGAGAATGATTTTTATGAGTGTTAACCCTTTGCCCTCGAATGGTGACTCTCAATCACCATTCATTTAATCATTTTGACTATATGTGTTATCTCAAAAGTACTGTTTATGGTGATAATTTAAACAATTAGACGGAACTAAAAGATAGAATATATCGATATATATTCTATCGTATCGATATATATTCGATATATCGTAGCATTCTTCCTGATACACTAAGAGCTACTGTTGAGAGTGCAGTAATAGGATTTCACTTGCTTTCAGAAAATGGTGGAAGCCACATTTAACATGCTTTGTAAGACGATTCAGAGACTGTTAAACACATTTTAAATCGATGTCCCAATCCTTGTTTGCTTAGCAATATTGCATACAGTGCCATTTTCTTTCTGGTAGCGATTTGTTTTTGGCGGGAAAGAAATTTCCATGATTTCCTTTAAATGATTTCTAAGTTTAATAGCATTTCGTTCAGCATTTTTTCTGTTATAACCGTTTCAATGGGAAGCTTTAATTATAACTACTCCGTATATACTATTCTCCCATCTTTCCTTATTCATTCATAAAAAGAATTTTCAGAAAATGATGGCATCTTGTTAGAAAGTTAAAGAAATAAGAAGAAATTCTATAAAAAATTCAATAGTTTATTGGGAATAAAATTGCTTTGTTAATAGGAATAAATTGACTTAAGTTTAAGTGTTATTAAATCAACTTGAGTTTTTAATCAGATACAAGTGCACATATCGATTTGTAATTCTGCATATACCTCATATAATACGCATTACGGAATACATATAGATTCACAGCATAAACACGCATTATTTCAAGTTTGGACACACGTTTATCGAAGAAAAAGAGAAGAATAAGCTCTGATTTAGATGCTGAGTGATATGAATATGATATTAAGCACAGCATAGAGTCATCATACAAATTTCTATTTGAAGATGTAATAAATACATCAGACTGCCAATACTTTTTCTAAGTTTGAACTCACTTTTTTTAATACTAGAGTTGAAACATTTCTTTGGTGATCTTTCAATGAAAACCTGAAATCAATTCGTTTTCTAATCTAAGAGTATGCAAATTTGAAAGTACTTGTTTATTTTACGTCCCTACTGATTGATTAAGATCCGTTTTAATAATTAAAATTGATTTTTTTATTTAAATAAGTACGGATTTTATTTTTTAAAATAATATTTATAATTATTAAAAGCTATAACAAAAGAAAGAATCTCGTGAATCACATTTCCAAACGCGATATTATTCAACTTTTATATAGCTTCATTCAAATTATTAAAATAATTCATTTGATAAGTTTAGTTATTTTTCATTCTTTCAATCCAATTTGAATGAAATGTGCAACCAAATGATCTTGGAAATTATTTCTTGCTGAACTATCAACCTCTGAGGACATCGATAGGTTTTCCATTGCTTCCAAGTTTTAAAATAGCATAGCATAAATAATCTAGTAGAGGGATCTTAAGTATAATACAAATTACCATCACCATGATTATACGCTCAAATTTAGGGTTTAAAATTAATTAGAAACATTAATAAAATTAGAAAAAGCAATGAAATTCCTTGAAATTCACGTTATAAACTAATATAAAATAGATTTTCTGTTCAAACAATGAACCATCTCGTTTGATATTATCAAAAAATATTAATAAAAATTTGTAAAAACCGGCTGCATTTTATATAAACATCATTATTTATCATTTTTGCATTAACTAATGCATTATATCCGAAATGGTTTTAATTAAAAAAATTACACATCTGCAATTGATCACAATTGCACAAAAATATTTAATCCTGGTCTACTCACTGTTTTAAAGAAAGTTATTAAGTCAGAATCCGATATTAATTTTTTCAAATAAGATCCCCTCAATAATTGTTCTTGCAAATATTTCAGTTTAAGAAAATCATACTGACAAAATTTTTATTTTGTAAAAAGGGATATAAGAATATAAAAATCTCAAACGACGAAGCTTCAAAAAAAAAAAAAAATTGAATGACGTACTATTTGAAAAAATTGACTGCTTGAAATTAAAGGCATAGAGATAAAATAAAAGTCCTGTTAGTTTATATAGGTCAATCTATACTTATAATAAAGCTCAATGTGTGTGTGTGTGTGTTGGCGCTCTACAGGCCAGACCGTTGGACCTACAGCTACCAAATTTGGTACATGTGTACCTTGGAGGTTGGGAATGTGCACCTCGGAGCCCTTTTTTCGAATTTTTAATTAGAATTTGAATTTATTAAAATTTAAGCGAAATTTTGACGTTTTTCCGCTATAACTTCCGAATATATTATCGCACAAACTTGAATTTTATATCAATTTAAAGATAAAAAAATTAGCTTTCTAATGGTATCAGTTTTTTAAATTTATAATATAAACTTCTATTTTTAATGATTTTTTAAAGAAATATTTTAACCATGTTTTCATCACGTGACTGGATAAAATAAAAGAATGCCGGAAGTTCAAAAAAAATTATCATCGCAAAATAAATCAACAGAAATGGTACTTTCAGCACGTGACTGGATAAAATAAAAGTATAAAATGTGATATTTTCTTTGAAAAATAAATGCAAAGCAAAGGTTTCTACAATCGTTTGCAATATCTATATCATTAACTCAATAAATCTTCTTTATTTACGGTAAACTTGATTGAATTTTGACAGTATATGCATCGAAATCCCGACTTAATGGCATATTTATGTAATCGTTTGCAATATCTGTATCCTTAATTTAACACTTTTTTTCCCTTTCTCGCTTTCTTTAAAAAAACATATTTAATATTTTGGCAACATAATCGAATTTTTTTTAATATTTTGGAAGCATAACCGATGGTTAAAACTGACTGATTTATAAAATTAAAGAATATTATTAGGAAAAGGTGTACTTTTAGAACTTTCCGTCCGTCATCTTAAAGAAAATACTAATTTCAGGTCAATCAATGCCTGGAATTACTTCAAGGCTAATGAATATGTGATTTAATTGAAAATTTTAGAACGCTTTACTCATGGCGAACCAGCTGGTCGCCAAAGGCGGCTAGTAATAAATAAAGTAAACTTCTGATGATTTTTGTGTTTGGAAAAAACAGCCTTGGTTTCTTGAATATCCCCCCCCCCCACTCTTAATAAAAATACTTGGCAATGCTTACAATACTTACTGACAGCAATGACCTTGAGCCAGGAATCGAAATAATATTTTCAAAACACCAGTTGGAATGGCGGTCTCTTTGAAACTTTCTAGCAAGCATTCTAATAAATGTATTATCACTTGGCTATTCTCAGTTTAGTTCAGTTATATTCACGTCCCATTTTTGAAGCAACACTAGGGCTATTTTGGGGCTGACCTCGTCATTTTTAACAAGGCGTGACGATGACGACACCTGAGTTGGCATCCCCATCTCCGAACTTCCACACCACACCAGTGGTATTCATTCCCAGAACTATGACTCTTGGCAAGATAATGAATTCCATGTGAGCTTAGATTTGTATTGAATGCCATGAGAGTAATAGATTTCAGAGTCATAAACATGAAAGTCACTTGACTGGAGTACAGAAAAGAAAAGCAGTTGTTACTTATCATTAAGTGCATGCCATTAGTGAACAATAACTGAGAAAAATCCAATAAGGTGCGATTTTTACACGAAACACATTGCAAAACGCATACAACAATTCATTTATTTAAATCTTTGAGTTTTTTGAATTGTTGCATTTACACGTATGGGAAAATACAGTCCAATAAACAGTAAGTTTTTAATTAGATATGATTAAAAATTTGATAAATATCTAGATATTAAATCTGATTCTGGACAAATTCTTATAAATCTAAATTATGTAATGTATGCAAAAGTAATCATCGATAGCTGATCAATTCTTTGAGGGATTATTCTCCAATTTTGAGATATATCTATTTACAATTTAGATGTTAAATTAGTGTCACAAATTTTATCTAGATTTTTTTTGTTTCTAAATTTGTAGCTATCGTTATCTTCGAGCAGTCAAACATATAGATTTTCAGTGGATGGTTTTTGCCAAAAATGTTAATGATGGTCTACAAATTTGATATAAATATATGCCAAATTTCACGTGTCTTATTCAAAATATTTTGAATTATCCTTTTCACAAACAAACAGACAAAACGACAGGCAAATAAAATGACACAATTCCCAAAATGAGTTCTTGGATTCAGAAAGGTGATAATATACATAATGATTCATCAAAATTACTTATTTCACAAATTTTTAAGATTGCAATACTTTCTCTTTGTACCAGCTTCTCGCGAGAGAAAATTTTAAAAGAACGAGATTAGTGAAATTAATACTTTTATTCGAAATTCTGATACACATTGATTAAAAAAATCTTTTACTAACGACAATTAATTGTCTGTTTGTTGTAAACAATCAGTCAAAAAAGTATTGGGATACCCTACGGATTCACAGATTTTATCGTAATATTTTACTAAAATATAAAAATTAAACCAAAATAATTAAAGTAAATATTACTCAGAATGTATAAAAATCACAATAATTCAAACAAAACTCTCATATTAATGCAATTATTGCTGGTGGTGGTGGGTTTAATGCCACTTGGTCTAATCAAGCCCGAATGAGCGCTGCTCTTTCGAATGAAGGCAGAAGTGTGCGCCTTTCGTTGTGAACAAACACCATTATGGTGAAAGTACGACTTTGCTCGAACGCAAGCGACACAGCCCTTTTTAGGGGGTGGTCGAATTCATTCATCCATCTGCAAGTCAGAATTTAGATCCCAATCAGAGACCGACTCATCCCTGTTTTTAGTACCCCCAGAGCTTATGGGAACTCGGAGGACTTAGCAGTCACGACCTATTGAACGCTCCCCCACTGCGATGAGCCAACACGGCTGTCTTTGGCCGAGACGAGGAGAGAACTTGCTACTTTTCGGTTAAGAGACTGACGCTCTACCAACCAGGCTACCGTGGCTCTGCAATTATTGCTATAGTTAAAAATAAAAGTAATCCAGTAAAAACACGTGCTCCAACAAGTATTGGGACATTTCCCAATAAATGAAGAAAAACACTGTAAACTTAAAAGTTAATATCTTGTTGGGCTACCCTTGTTTTTTATGACTTTTCCTAATCTATTTGACATGGATCAGACCAATGATTTGCAAAATAATCCCACGATTTTGTCCCACTCTACGAAAAAATGTTTTCTTACATCTTGCTTGTTAGAAATTTGATGTTCATACAGTTTTTGATGCAAATAATCATACAAACATTCAAGGGTATTAAAGTCTAGACTTTGTGCAGGAGTCCAAGACAGTAGTGGAGGACCCATTGCCTGTAAATATCAGCTTATCTTATTAATATGTTTCTGATAAATTCTTTGGTCTATCTTAAAATGTCTTGAGATATCCAGCTTGCTGATATTCTTCTTTAAATATCGCTTGAGAATGTCAAGATAGACATATTTATCCATTGTTCCGTCAATAAAATGAACGTATTCGACAAAAGTGTTTGCCATACAACCCCAGGATATTTCATTGTCATTACTTTGGTCTATCTTAAAATGTCTTGAAATCTCCAGCTTGCTTGCACTCTGCTTTAAATTTAGCTTGATAATGCCAAGATAGACATTTTTATTCATTGTTCCGTCAATAAAATGAATGTATCCGACAACAGTGCTTGCCATACAACCCCAGAATACTTGATTAGTGACAGTACTTATTATTTGATTACTCCATATTTTACAATACACATTAAATTTTTTACATGCATTGTTGTATTTGGTTTCCGTGAAATTTTTTGCTTATCGTCCGATCTGAAAATTCTTTTAATTGCCTTTACGAACAAAAATTACATTTCCCCTAAATGTTTTATGCTATTTTGTATACTTTTAGCAAATGTATATAAAGCAGCCAAATATAATGTATATAAAGAGCCTAGTTTGTCGATTATCTTTGTTGACGTAGGGCTTTCTTTGAGGTATTCTGCCATGATATTTATGTTTTCATAAAATATTTATGGCAGTTTCAAGATTTACAGATTTTCCGGACTTATTTTTAAATTGTAGAGGCAATTTTATTGTACTGATATTTGGATTATAGTGGATTTGTTTCCCAATCCGGTTATCTTCGCATTCATTAAATGTCCCTGGAATCCCTGATCTTTGCTTGTTTTTAACACTATTTGGTTTTTTAAATCTTAAATAATGTTAAAAACACTCAGCAGACGCTAGATTTACTCAATTTCAAGATATTTACTATACAGCAAACTGATTCTCCCTTTTTCCAATATTTTATTACAAAATTTCGACATCAACCGATATATCTTTGTTTCTCCACTTTTTTATAAATAATTTTATTTGTTAAAACTTTTAAGTTTAAAATGATAGTCTAATAAAAATGATAATAAATCTAATTTTATTGATACGCTATATTTTTGTTAAGTTTCTCATCTCTAAAGTGCCCTAATACTTTTTTTACCCTTGCCTGCTTTTGAATTGTATTTGAAAAGCTAGATCACGTTATAATTCACAAACACCATTAATTCCTTAGAAACTGTTCACCAAATATTAAACTATTTCTTGATTAACTGTGATTTTATTTTAATGTAATGAATAGTTTGATAAATACTTTTGTAATTATTCACACCAAGTCTCCTAATACATTTTTGAGTGACTGTGCATATTGGGTTATATATTACAAACTGTGGGCAAACATTGTAAACACACAATTTGCTTTTCTAGAAAAAAATATCAAGGTGTGTTCACTCGAGGCTAACTACTGCGTGCAATCGTTGCCTCTCTACTATTGTCCCTGTATTGCCCTCTTATGAACAGTTGAAACAACGTCGGGACAATGGCCAACGATTGTCCCTTCGGGACAACCATTAGCCATTGTCACGTTGTAGTCACGTGATTTTCCAAAAGTAGGCGTGATCTTCTAATGCGCGCAATAGTTAGTCTCGTGTGAACTCACATTCAAAGTACTTAATTGCAATTCTGTACTGCACTTCAATATTTCTCTGCAGATGACATTTATCAGACAAGTTTTTATTGAAAATCATACGCAATAATATATTATTGCATATGATTTATATATTCAATAATATACTTATCATTGCCTATGATTTTTATTATATTATTATTGCTTATGATTACAAATGTAGATATGATATACCAACATTTTATGTTGATATACTTATACTGCATAAAATAAGTATAACAACATAAATTGTTTAATTTTATTTTTTCGTTTATTTCAGACTAGCCGCCTTTGGCAACCAGCTGGTTCGCCATGAGTAATGCGTTCTAAAAATTTCAATTGAATCACATATTCATTAGCCTTGAAGTAATGCCGGGCATTGATTGGCCAGAAATTAAAAATGTTTTTTTTTCCGTGGTGTTGCCAAAATATTAAATATTTTTTTAAAAGAAGCGAAAAAGGAAAAAAAAATATTGAATAAATGATTTAGATGTTGCAAACGATTATAGATAACTTGGCTTTGCATTTATTTTTTTAGAAACTATCACATTTTATAATGGAAAAAAAATGGAATTAATGATACAGATATTGCAAACGATTATATAATATGCCAAAATCGGGAGTTTAATGCATATCCTGTCTAAATTCAATCAGGTTTACCATAAATAAAGAAGATTTGTGGAATAAATGATTTAGATATTGCAAAAGATTATAGAAACCTCTGCTTTGCATTTATTTTTGAAGAAAATATCACATTTTATGTTTCTTTTATTTTATCCAGTCACGTGTTAAAAGTATCATTTCTTTAGACTTGATTTTCAATGAAAGTTTTGTTTTTATTTGAACTTCCGTCATTGTTTTCTTTTATTTTATCCAGTCACGTGCTCAAAAAAAAATGGTTAAAATATTTCTTTAAAAATTCGTTAAAAATAGAAGGTTAGATTATAAATTACAAAAACTGATACCGTTAGAAAGCTAATTTTTTAATCTTTAAATTGATATAAAAATCATGTTTGTGCAATAATATTTTCGGAAGTTATAGCGGAAAAACGTCAAAATTTCGCTTAAATTTTAATTAATTCAAATTCTAATTAAAAATTCGAAAAAAGGGCTCCGAGATGCACATTCCCAACCTCCAAGGTACACATGTACCAAATTTGGTAGCTGTAGGTCCAACGGTCTGGCCTGTAGAGCGCCAACACACACACACATACACATTGAGCTTTATTATAAGTATAGATAAATTTTGTAATTGTTTATCAATAGGAAAATATACCATTGTTAAATCCTCTAAGGAATTGTTATGCTTGATACTTATATGAAATCTCTTTGTAGGTGTCCGGCGTGTATACGTGGCCGAGTGGCAGCACGTTTGAAGGCCAATGGCAGAACGG
>JAPMOQ010006153.1:320091-332634 GCA_026543055.1 Argiope trifasciata
CAATTCTTTTTGTTTTAAATTTATTGCATTTATACATATGTAGATGTATAAAAAAATCTACACACTGAATGATATTATTCAAAATTAGACACAAATTTGCAAAATTTGGTTTTTTAAAGCTGTTCCATTTATGTTATTAAGTTTCTAAATTATCGCGTTAATATACTCACGAAAGGCTCTAATTAATAAGGATACCATAATTCATATACATACATTTACCCCATATGAGGATTAAGTACAAAGTATGTAATATATCAGCAATTCCTGTGTTAGAAATATCGTCTATTTAGATCATTGAATGATTCAATTATTTTATATGTACATCATATTCATGGACAGCAAGACAGGCAGATTAGACAGAATTCGTTCCAAATTTGATAGGAATCAATAATTTTAGAGTAAATATTCCATATAAAACTCCATCTGTCTCACTCAATTCAATCTGTTTTTGATTTGGTTCACACATAGAAGTTATTATAAAAATATATTTTCCGAGTACGGAGAATTCCAAAATGTGGAAATTCATCCATATCCAAAAGTCGAATATTTTGTCATTTATAGAGCATTCTTTAGGAAAGATATAAAAAATACTTTTACATTTCGTATACTAGAAGTAAAAAATTCATTTCGGCAAGCTGGAAGTAAAAAGATTTCTGTATATCTAAGCTAGTATCCGGCAACATAGGTTGTTGATGTTAGAAACATCAGCAAACCGAAAACATTTAAGTACAAAAGTTGTTCTTCTTAATGAGGTACTGACTTGGCTAATTTGAATTTGGTTTCGTATTTTCAATATTACGAACTTTACAGTCAAATGAAAGTTTCAACCTCCCCCTGACAGTTTTATCTCCTTTGAGATAGAGGAGCCATTTACGAATATATTCAATATTTTTATAATTCCAGCAACATATTCGAAGCCTGTTAAAATCCAAACAAAAGTACGCTATTTATCTTATTCATAATGTAATTTAATTTACATTATATCAGGTAGTAAGTATATTATATTCAGCAAGTAGTAGTATATATTATATCAGGTAGATAAATAGTATCAGGCAACGTAGGTTGCTGATGTTAGAAACATCAGTTAATCGAAAAACTTTAAATGCAAATGTTGTTCTTCTTAATGAGGTGCTGATTTCACCAATTTGGATTTAGTTTTGTATTTTCAATATTACGAACGTTATAGACAAATGAAAATTTCAATTCCCCCCTACACTTTTATCACCTTTGAGATAGAGGAGCCATTTATGAATACGTCCAATATTTTTATATTTCTAACAACATATTTGAAGTCTTTTAGAATCCATACATAAAATCCAAATTACATCATTTATCTTGTTCATGATGTAATTAAATTTACATTAATTAAACAAATAAATATTGAAAGAAGAGGGAATTTGGGCCATAATCGATAAAAAAATAGAAATTTCCAGAGTCTTGTCATGAGAATTATTGCAATTGGTAGTCTCCCTATAGGAACTAAAAAAATCAAATTGAAAATGAAAGAAAAGTGAATGCAAATAATAGAAAATTTTTGATAAAATTAATCAGCATCATATTCATTGATTTTACTATATAACCAACAATTTAGAAATAAACACTATTCCAAATTTCGAAAGTGAGTTATTTAAAAAATGTATCATTTTGAGAGCGTCGTAAAGGCTTATGCTTTTTGTTTTCAACGTTAAAGTCCCATTCTCCATCTTAAAAATATATTCAGTATTAATTTCATAATATTACAAATCAATCCAAAAACAAATATATATATATTAACTTAATTTACAGAATTAAACCTTTAGAATAAATATACATTGTACTTAGACAGCTCCAATGCTGCTACAACTAAAATACCACTGAAATGAACAACATTGGAATAACTATTTATAAAATTGAAGCACTTACAACCAAGGAAGCAGAAGTAATAAAGAATCCGGCCTAAGGAGTTTCTCAAGGGTCACCCTCAGACAGCGACTCAATGAAACCAGCGATTTTTTTAGTTAGTGGTCTTTCTGCCTTTTTATGTCGAAGAATCTCATTTTATGGTCTTATGTTTGCTGGTTTGATGTGATTTTTTTAAAAATTTACTATTGCATAAATTCTGTATTTTTTCTTTTTTGATACTAATTTTATCTCTAAAACCTCAATATCCTGAGATTTTCGGATCACGAGGGATCAATTTCTTGATGAAAGTCAGACCCCTCATAAAAAAAATCCCTGGTTTGAATCCCTATCTGAGGGTGACCCTTGAGAAAGTCCTCAGGCCGGATTCTTAGATACTTCTGCTTCTAAGTTGTTAATGTTTCAATTTTACTAATATTTATTCTAATGTTGTTAAAATATTACAAAATCGTTATTAATTACAACAGTCTTTGAGTGATATTCTGCGGTTACCAGACACTACCTCATATATTTCACCTGCTCAGGACAATTCCTGATGGAATACAAAATAAAATGTTTGCCACCATTCCACTTTCAAGGATTACTATTGCTAAAGTAGAAACTCGTTCGCTTTTTCGTCAGCAGAGGAAATCCAGGTTAAATAAAAAGTGATTTCTCGGAGGTCTAAGCGAGTGTTAGTCAAAATGAGAGAGAGATGGGTTATTTACGCCAAGTATCCTAGGGAACGCCGGTTCTGTAGAGATAATTTATCTCCTGCGTGCGAAGAATGTACGTGTTATTGTTTTAACGCCACAACAGGGACACAATTATGTGGGTTCTTCATGTATTCCACGTAGAGCCGTGTTGAATTTTGTGAAAGCAGACGACTGCGGCCGCTGTTTAAAATCATTTAGATATCTAGATAAAGCAAATGAAGATTCTGGCAACCAATCGAGGTGTTCATGGCGGTGAGTTCTTCTTACAAAACTAGAAATACACCTGATGCCGCTTAGAGAATTTGAGACTCGTTCGGTTACTTGATATTTTTTTTGTTCAAGGAGGATTTATGATATAATTGTGGCAAAATGTTTTTTTCATAAATCATATATTACTTCCTAGCATTGTAAACTGCCGATTTATAGCATTAACAAAATTTTATATATATGTTTATCACATTAAAGTATCCACCAACGTTCGAAGGAGTATTTTTGAAAAATTGAATTTTTTAAAAAATTATTTAAAACTACGGTTTTTAGATGTATTGTCAATTTTGATACAAAATGCTGTAAATGCAACAAAATAATTTAAAAATATAATATATATTGAGAAATAGGAAATTTTGTAGTACGTTTTAGTGACATTTAACCCAAATGGTTAAGTCTCTATACAAAATTATAATTCAGCAATCCTATTTTACTTTGTACACAAGTTATAGAATACAATGATGAATGAAATGAATCAAAATCTAAGAAAAATATCATGATGCAAAGAATTTATGGGGGAAAATATACGCATGTATGCATTTTTTCCCATAAATTCACAACTTCAATTTCCTAAAAATACCTATAAATGAAAAAGTATTTCATCAACAATCAAACTTGTGGTTCATTTCCTTGCCCATATTATTGAAAACGCTCACTGAATTTTTTATGTAAACACCGCAATTAGTTTTTGAGATATTATGCTAATGGCGGAGAATTTTTATGAAAATGAAAGTGAAAAACAAATTTTTGCTGAAAAAATATGTGACCCTGGATGATAGTTCAGGCCTTCCTTTTTCTAAAAAAAGATAAATAGTTCTGAAAAGAGGGACGTTTGAACTGCTAGAAATAACTAAAAAAATCGCCAATGTGTTTGATAACTAGTGTTTTTTGTAATAAATAATTTAAAATGAAGAAAGTCTCCTGAAACGTATTATTATTAAAAGAATTAAAATAATTGTAAATATTCCAATCAGGAAGCTATTGAATTCGTCCCTTAATTAGGAAGTTAATTAAATTCGTATGTCAAGAGGTTAAACAATCGTCAGTAACAGTGTCCGATGTGTGTAATTTGATCACACGGCTACCATATGAAAGAATGTTTCAATAGACAGAATGGGCTACTTGTTAAGTAAGTAGTCACTTTTGTAGTTGAATTGATCTAATAATATCTTCCGATTGTTGTGAATCTATTGTGTGGCACCCCGAAGAAGCTTTGTATGATAGAGGCAATTGACCTGCAGTTTTTGCGAATGCATTTTTCCAGGGTGGGTTCTTTCGATGTGTGCCAGTTTCATCTCTTTGGCTTGAAGGAATTGTGATCTTGCAGAATTATCATCACAGAATCTTAATGATTGCATGCTTAAGGAATCCGACTACGTTCGAATGAAAATTTTTGAAAAATTGGATTTTTAAAAAATATTTAAAATTTTGGTTTTTCGATGTATTGTAAATTATAAAATAAAATACTATAAATACAACCAAATTATTTTAAAATGTAATATATTTTGAGAAATGGGAAAATTGGTAATACAGTTTAATGAAATTTAAACATAAGCGGTTAACATTCTGCACAAAACTGTAATGCATCAATCCTATTTTTCTTTGTGCACAAGTTGTGGAATAAAACGATGAATGAAATGAACCAAAATTTATAAAAATATTTGCTATGCAACGAAGTTATGGTAAAAATATGAGTATATATGCATTTTTTACCATAAATTCACAACTTATTTTTTCTAAAAACACCTTTAAATGATAAAGTTTTCCTCCAACAATAAAGCCTTTGTCCATTTCATTGCTCATATAATTTAAAACACCCTATGAAACTTTTATGCACATACCTCTGTTACTTTTTGAGGTATCATGTTTACGAGAGAGAATTTTTATGAAAATTAGTTTTGAGAAAATTGAAGTTAAAGACAAATTTTAGCTGAAAATATGTGATCCTGTATGATAGGGCAGGCCTTCCTTTTCCTAGAAAATATAAATTGTTTTTAAAGAAGAAAATCTGAACTACAAGAAATAACAATGAAAAAAAAAACATTGACCATTGTAGTCAGTAACCACTTCTTTTAATGTAGTCGGATACTTTAAGCTTTTGATTAACAATTTTAATCCATTGTATAAACAACCAGACACTAGAATCAACTACAAAATTGTTCTCCAGTTTTCTATATATTATTCTCCAAAGACTGTCAATGTTTCAACTGAACAATATTTTCAGTGGAGGATGAAAAAAATGTTATGCCTGATATACTTTAAATAATACATATATTGTCATTTTATATGTTTTCTTAAACTTATTTTTTATTTATTCTTACTTACCTAATAATCAAAGAAAATACAAAATTGCTTTTAAACCATTTTTTAAAAATTGACTTTTACTGTTTTCCTTGAACAGAAAATTTATTTTAAGAAATATGATATTCTTTGAAGGATTTTGAACTAAGGTATAAGAATGTTGACTCTACTTTTGATTCATATCTATCGCTTTTATATAGCGTTTTTCTTATTTCACATATTCGCAAAAACAATTCTTATCTCTTTAGGAGATAAAACCACTATCACCCCCATCCATCTTAATTTAGACTTTTTTGGCTGATGTCCAGTTGGATTGACCACAAAACTCCTTCAACTCTTCCTTTCTTTAGCCTTGCGAATAATATAGCCTCCTTCTACTCCATTTTAATAAACTTGGCTTTGTCTTTCTCGGGAAATTGCTGCAATTCATCAAAGCTCTTTTGGATCTTTGACGCAACTCAATAAGATTCTTCCCAATTTTCTTTGGGCGTTCTCCTCCCTCAAGGTCAACTCAGCCCCAAGTTTAGTTTTAGTTTAGTTCCATTAATCTCCCGTGGTAAAGCAACACTAGGGCTATTTTGGAAAGGACCTCGTCATTTTGAACCGCTGTCAGATGACGAGGACGACACCTGAGCTGGCACCTCCCCTCTTTAAACTTCCACGTCACACCAGCGGAAGGACGTTTGGCCTGACAGATTTAACGTGCAAGAGATCTCCTCACACGCCGGTTCTTCGATGGAATCGAGTCTCGAACCTGAAACCTTCCGGTTCCGAAGCCGAGACCTTATCAAATGGCCACCGCGGGATCAACTCAGCTCCAAATAAAATCAATGGAAATGAAATATTATTCCTTACAGTGTGATCTTCAGAACTCTACCTTAATGATAAAAATCTGCCCAAAACTGTGATTATTATTCAGACTTAACGAAATAATTTTTGTTTCCTTAGCCTGACACTGAAAAATTAGATTCAGAATAAATCCTCTGTGATTCCGATCTTGTTTTAAAAGCTACACCTTTCTGAATGAATGAAATGTTGAATGAAGTCCGACCTGTTTAAAGGATTGTGACACATGAGTAGCTAACTCGTATTCTTGGCTCTAGATAGCGCAACTGAAAAATCAAGAAAAGCAAAAAATTCTGATTAAATCGCAATGGTTCTTTAGTCAGAGGGCTAGTCGATGAGAGGTGCTATTAGAAACAACAACAACAACAGTTACAGTTATAAAGTGCTATTTAGTAAATGGCTCAAAATTGCACATGATAGCTAAAGAAACTCGTGAGTTGCAATATCGTGTAAAACAATATTCAAACATTGTTTTCATTGGGATTTTCTGAAATTCCCATCTACTGCTAACTATCGGAGTCTATTGGATTTCAGAGAGTTAATTCAACCGTATTTCGATAGAATTTGGATGGGAAGTAGACTGACTTGAGTGGTCCCATCATGTGGTCTCCAAGGTCCTTAAATATGTCATACATGGAATATATCATGTGAGAACCTTGGAGAAATTTAGTTTTAAATTCCCTGTAATGACTGATGAACATCAAGGTAAGAGGGTCATTACAATTATTGCACGAATCCGATCAGCTTAAAAGTATCCAACTGCATTCTACAGTGAATAACTTACACTATATTTGATTTGCATTATGTAATTCATTTGATATATGTATATTTTAATTTTTCGAGTGTAAAGTATACAAAAATAAAGTGCTATAATCATAAAAAATTCAAACTCAAGATATCAAAGGATCTCCACGATTTAAGCCTCACTCATAAAAAAACGCATATTTGGAAATTACCTTCCTATTTGTTGTTATTGGGACTTATGACACTTTACAAGCCCACTAACAGTTATCTACCAGTGATTTAATCAAAATGAGCGTCTCTTGTTTATTCAGTAACTCCAACTAGGGTCAAGAGTACGACTTGACGACTTCATGCATCTCATTCGCTTGCACAACCCCTTTTTATAGGGGGTTCACATTCATATATGTCACAGATAGAATACAGAATAGGAACAACCATGCCAGAACCGGGACTCTAACCCGGGACGCCCAGATCACAAGGAAGACGCACTAACCCTATTCCAAGACGCTGGTGTCTATATATCTATCTGTCTGTCCATGTGTAACCCAGATAACTAAAACTATTTTCCGGCAGCCTGATGAAATTTTGTGCTTGATTTTTACACAAAATTTGCAGATATCTATCAATTTTGAGCAATTCCGCTGAGTGGAAGTCTGTCTCTGCAGCCGTTTGAGTATAAATTAATACGATAAATATGGAAAAAAGAAAGCTAGGCGAATAAAATTCGGAACACAGATTTAACATCTATAGTGTAGACACCTTCGAAATCTAGAAAATTCCAATTTGTGGCTGATGATCTGTCAGTTTGTCTTTTCCTAAGTATGATAATACGATAACTCAAAAATGCAATGCTTTAAATGTATCAAAGTCTGATGTGTGATTTTGTGAATACAAGCGTAGATTTGCGACTAATTTTTATTTTAATTTATTATAAAAACGTATTGAAACACAAATTCGAAAACCATTGAAGGCATTGCAAAGATTTATTGCCAAAACACTAGTCAGGAAGCACATGATAATTTCAGTAAAATCGTTAAATTTACACCATAAGTTAATATTTCGTAACTATGGTATGACAACACCATGTAAGGCTTTCTTTACCTTACTCAAAGTCCACCCTTTTTTTGTAGAGGGCGGGGGAATAACACCTTTATTTGAGATTATGCTAGAAAAATTTGAGAAGACCACTTACACTGGTTTTTCCCTTCTTTAATGCAATGCCAAATCGTGCCCTCTACTTTATTTGAGGACATAAGTTTGAATGAAAAAATTACTGGTTTCTCACACCTGGTCTGTCTTTCAGAGTTGCTTAGATACTTTTTATTCATCCAGCACATTATCTATACTTATAATAAAGCTCAATGTGTATAAATGTTGGCGTTCTACAAACCAGATCGTACTACCTAGTGTTGCCAAGTTTGGTATGCATATACCTTGGACACCGGGAATGTACACCTACGAGAGATGTTTTCGATTTTTTTATTAGAATTTAAATTAATTAAAAATCAAGTGAAAATTCGGCTTTTTTCCGTAACAACTTCCGAAAATATTATCGCACAAACATGATCGTTACATCCAGTCAAAAATATATTAAAAAAATAGTTTTTAATACTTTCATTGTTTTAACATATAACGTAACATTGCTTTAACATTCTATTTTTAATGAATTTTTAAAGAAATATTTTAACCATATTTTTCAATGATATATTTCAGACAAAATAATAAAATTTAATCTGCACGAGCACGTCAAAGAGAAAAAATTAGCTTTTATTAACGTGTTGCCATCATATTAACAGAAATTCAGATTTTTTAAAATCAACTATTGGTGCAAATTAAATCTTAGAAAATGTAACTTCCAACACGCGATTGGATAAAATAAAATAAATATAAAATGTAATATTTTCTTTAAAAAAATAAATGCAAAACAAAGATTTCTATGATCGTTTGCAATATCTATATCATTAATTCAATAAATCAGCATTATTTACGGTAAACATGATTGAATTTATACAAAATATACATACAAACTCGGACCTACTGGCTAGTAAGATAAAAACTAAACTGTAATTGAAAGGAAATCAAGTGATATTTCTTTCCACAAAAAACTCCATTAGGCGAATGTTGTTAGAAAAATATTTAGAAATTCAACCTTCTGTATTTGACAAAGTTATCTTGACAAACAGTGTCATAAATATTCTTAAATCAATTTTAATGAACGAATAATGGAGCACTTTATATTGAATTCAGCTATAACGTTGTTTCCTATTTAGATCTCTGCCATCTTTTCGCTTCTTCGAATACCACTTACACATGAAAAAGTCTTGTGATTAACAAAAAAAATTATTTAAAAGTGGATTAATACTAGCCTGAATCCTTGCAAAACTGATTAAGATGGCAAAATGTTCATTAACACGTTGACTGCCAACTACAAGTACAACTCATAGATTACGTTCTTTTCTAGGACCAAACCATCTATGTTATTAGATGACATCTTCCCTATTACAGTTAAAAGATAGCAAAGAATTTGTCATCTAATTAGATAGATGATCCTGAAATCAGGCGTGGGTAGTGGCAGCGAACATGTCAAATTTTTTTCTACAGAAACTAGTTGATATACTCTTTTTTTCACTAATTAATGAGTTGAAATACTAACGAGAGCGTTGTCAAATAGGCAGTTTTGATCAGATAAAGAGTGTTCTTGATAATTGCTTTGGGTCAACCATAGCAATTTAAAAATGGCTTCATGTTAGGTATAATTGATCCATGACCTTGACCTAAACTCCAAACTAGCATTTCCATCAGCTCAAATTACCTAGAATTTAAAAAGATATTGAAAAAAAGCTAATAGTTTTTTTTTTATCATATGGAAACATGATGTTGTTTGATTTGAGGTTTTCGAAGTCTCAAAAGGCATAGACAACAGAATGGCGATGTATTGCTTTTGAAGCATCAATTTTCGCTTTTAGGGTTATTAGAAAATAACGCAGCAGATTGTCACGTAAGGCAATTTATCGCCAACTATAGTTACAACTTGATTTCCAAATTATTCATTCCCTGAATTCTCACGAGTTGTCTTAAGTCATTAACCAGTTAAAACCGATTTGAAACAATCACAAGATTATCATATTATGCACGCGTTGATATTTAGAAAACTGATGGGATTTTTTTTCATCGCAAAATTGTTCGATTTTTTTCTTTGCTCGATAGAAACAATAAAAAGGAAAGTTTAAAATAATTATATATATAAAAAAAGGAATAGAGAGCTATAATAAAGTTCCTTGATTGTTTCAAACCGGTTTAAATTGGTTATCAATTTAAATTAATTCAGACAAATAATGACTTAAAAAATAACAATGCTCTCAGATGATAACTTGAAATTTGCGAGCATAGATTTCCCTATTTATTTATTTATTAAAGCCGACAGCTTTCGTTTAATGACTTATTAAGTTGAATTAAATAATATGAATGAATATGACAAGGAAAATCTTTAAATTTAAAGAAATTAGGTGAGAAAGAGGGTAAATAAACAATGGAGCTCCCTCAATATTTCCTAATTCTCCCTCATATTATAACAATTTTCCCCATGACTCACACATCGGATTTATCTTTTTTATTCAATAGATGAAGCCTTTTCTTTTATCCCTGAATTCTAGAATACAATGCTTACTCTATTTTCCTAATAGTGAATCACAGCCGACAGTCAAATGACATTAGTTGCAAAAGTATTGCTGTTACTTTCTAAATGAATCATAGATTTTATTTGGTACATTTATTGTCAGTTCAAACTGGATAAAAGAATAGAGGCCATCTGAAGCATTTCAGTGTGTTGAAGGATATTTTTTGTCTTTTATTTTCGTCTTCTAGGGTGTTATTTATCTGTTTGTTTATTGCTTCCTTGAGTTAGTTACAAATTTGTTCAATATTTATTTAATTTTATTGAAAATATCCATAATATGATTAGATACTTCATTTGATATCATATGATTGATATGATTAGATACTTCATTTGATATAATTAGATTAAAATCCATTTGTTTTCCATTGGAATATTTTCTAAAAAATGATTAAAAAACTGCATGAAAATTTAAACTCTACTCCTTTAAAATACTTCGTATATATATATCAGGTATTACAGATTTCCATGGCAATTTTATCGCCCATGTACCTAAAGATCAAGTAATTATTGCAACCATCTTTTACAACAGAGCATGAGGTCGCAAATTTATCCCAAGAAAATCATGCGCAAAATATACATCTCAGGTTTAACAGAAAATACAAATTCAAAATAGCATAACAGTAAAATTGCATAAATAACAAAACAAAAGGCGTGTATCGCTTCAGACAGTAAGTCCTCTACATATTTGTATTAAGTACATCCAAATTTAGTTACTGATACGGCGTTCTACTTGCCAATATTATATCTGTAATAGACCTCGGTAGCCCATCCTGTAACACAGTATTGTACAATATTACACGATATTATATGATACTAAACAATGATCCACAATATTAAACAAAATTGCGAATATTAATCAATGTCATACAATACTGTACAGTATTTGTGTGCTACTATGGGAATGTACTAGTTTGAATTTTTGTTAATACAACTATGATGTTCTGCTATTGGGAAGCTGTGTTCTCTTAAATTTGAGTTGTACTCTTTAAGCAGTATATTATTTTCTTCTGTTTTATTCATTAGCAGAGAGAATTTTATTACCCCATAACATACAATAAAAATGAACTTCCCGCATTATTGAAATTATGGTTAACATTACAGGTAGAAATTCCTGATAGTCACCTACTGTAAACGATAAAAAATAGCTTTCTTATCCCTCACACATCATGAGAGGCTGAAATAGTTGCTAACTTTGTGGGTAGAACAATCCATCTAGTCCCCACTGACAAACAATAAAAATGAATTTTCATATCCATCGTACAATGTGAGAATGTGGAATAGTAGCTATCCTTGTAGATAGAACAGTCCTTTTACTCCCCATTGGCAAGCAGTAGAAATTGAAAAATTTGTTTCTGTGCTTCAAGGCTTGCGAACAAGCAAGCGGAAGTGAGAAAGAATCTCGATATTCGCCTAATTTCGGGTTCCGCATGGTTTCTGGAGGGAGTCATCGATTCCACTCGTTCGTGAATAGGGTGGATCGGAGTAAAAATAGCGCTCCTCCAAGTTGGGAAGAGTATTTGGCACTATTCGCCAAGGACGAGGGAGCTGCACCCTCTTGCTGACACTTGCGGAGAATGGAATCGCTCCCATCTCCCACCGATTAGAGCGGCGGGCTCTGACCAGCAGGCTGAAAACATTCTTTGCAGTCTTCAGAATGCTACATTTCTGATTAGTTTGTCTTATCTTTTCGTCCTTGCCTTTTCTAATGAAGACTCTTTTATTGTTGTAAAATAACTGACTTTTTTGGCGATTACATATTCATTCTTATTTTCTTGTATGTGTGTATATATATATATATATAACGCCCTCCTGCGCCTATAACATTAAGTTATCTAACCGGTTCGAAGGGCACAGAAAGGAAGGAAGGAAAAAAAGAAGAAAGAATGAAAAACAATAAAGTAAGAAAGGGACGATAAACCATCGAGGTATCTCCAGAGAGAATCCCATTGGTGTCAAAGCCTACACGACTCTATTCAGTTTTTGATAAGGTAATAATTAGATAGAGGGGTCAATAATACTTAAACAAATACTGACTATGGATTAAACACACAGGGAAATGAGAATGCTAACATGCTAATTATATATATATATATATATATATATATATATATATAT
>JAPMOQ010006153.1:333693-354283 GCA_026543055.1 Argiope trifasciata
TTAGTTAAAAATCGAAGAACATTGACGTTCCTTTGCTTATTTCTATTCCGTTAGTTAAAAATGAGAGAATAATTGACATTCCATTATTTATTTCTGTTTCCTTAGTTAAAAACCTTAGAATAACTGACATTCTTTTGTTTATTTCTATTTCGTTAGCAAAAAATTAGAGATTAATTGATATTCTATTGTTTATTTTTTTAATTTACATTCTAGAAAATGTCTCATTTTATCAATCTATGATACGTGCGTTTACTCCTGATATTTCATTAAATTATGTATGACAGGTATATTAGAACAATAAAGAGACAAAATGGGTATGAAATACAAAAATTTTAAACATGTCAAATTCGACAGATATTTTAAATCATATTTTAAACATTGGATAAAATAATGTGCAGCTTTGGTCTAACCTACATTCGCAGATATTCACTTTTTCATATATGAAGTATAGAGGAAATATTGTAATCGTCAAAAGATTCGAACTCGCCAAGTTTTACATCTCCTTTGGCTCGAAAATATATTTCTGGCATTATATCTGTCTATACAAGCGATACAATGATAACGAATGAAATCAAAGAAATTACGTGTAATTACAATTTCCATAGCTGAAATTACAGGGAATTACAATTAAATTTGCAGATTCCATCACGTTTTCAGGGAAATACTTCGTCAGGAAAATTATCTGGTTGGCTTTTCAAATACAAATGAGTTCTATGACAACAAAACATAAACAATTGTATTCATGAAATTTGATACAAAGTTTAGCATTTAAAAAGTGAGATACTTATCCAATTTTGATCCAAATCCATCAAAAGGGTCATGGACTGGCCTTTTATTCTCTATTTGTCTGTAGTTTCGTTTGAATATAAAATCAAGGGCTTAAACCAATAAAATCCGTTATGTTAACTTATGACACGACGTAATTTTTTTGTCAAATTTCGAAGTTAATCGGCTGTCGAAATAAAGCATCCGAAACGAATATTCTCGTGATAAATTCTGTGAAAATTGCTTCAGAGATCTATATTTGATAACTATCCTTCCTCAATGTCCTGCAGGTTCCTTTATCTTACCACTTTATGAGGATGCTGGAAGATAAGATTTTTATTTGTGCGAGTGCAAGAAAACTTTTGGAGACCATTTCTGTTCGACTGATGATACACTAAATGATTTTAGAATTGATGCTTTTACAAAATATTTGGATATGTTTCCTGGAATCCTTCAGAAAGACTCCATAGTAAAAAGTATTATCCTCTCCGCATAAAAACTATGGATTTTGAGAAAAACTCCACGAATGCACAGATTTTGATTTTCAAATTCCTTAGTATGAGTACTTGATGTTTCTGAATTTTGTGAAGAAAGCGGTGGGTCTATTTTGGACATTTTTTCGTCAACCGACTGAAATCAAAATTTGATGCAATTTTAGGAACAAGATAACATATCATATTTCATTTATTTGAGTCACAGAGTTCCTTTAGTTATGTGTTTGCCCTTTTCTTGTAAATATTTCCTGAAAACATTGTTTAAGATGGGATCGGGGTTTTGGACCTTCAGTTGAAACCCCTTCGATAATGGCTGACTTTTCTAGAATATCAGCTTCTTCATTACCTCAGTCGATTTGAACTAAAAGACGGGAGTTTTTAGATACACAAAAGTTTATTTTTAAATTTAAGACGAGGAAGGGAAATAAGAAAAATGCTGAAAAAGATGTCTGTAGCACAGTGCTGCCATGAATGCAGAATTACTTTTGTAACATTGTTGCCATTCATAAAGAGACAAACTCAATGGTATCAGAAACAAAACAGGTTGCCAAATAAAATATTATAGTATAAAATAACAAAACACACTGGGAAAATGCACAAAATATAATAAAAGAAAATATTCTTAAAATACAAATATCATCAAAATCCAAACATATCCAAACAGAGGTTGAAAATCAAATCTTTCCTCATAGTTCTAATTTTCATGAAATTAGAGAAGGAAGATTTTTTTTTATATTTCTAGACACAAAAAAATAATCTATATTTGTCTTTCACCTAGTGAAAAGGAAATTTATAAATCTCTGTTAATACCCATCAGAATAAATACTCTTTCTCATAGGAAAAGAAATCCTAAAACCGGCAGCATTCTCGAAATCCATTTCTAAACAATCAATGAGAATAGAATTGCAATTGAAAGAAGAAAAAAATTCAGAAATAAAAATAAAAGTTTGATTAAAGTAATCGCTATCATTCTTTGAAACCTAAGCAACCTTCAAAAGGTTCAAAAAGTATTAAGTGGTTAAAAAAACGAAAAGGAAACTGTATCGAATTCAATGAATTAGGAAACAAATACGTTTGGGTTACATTTGAAAGAAATATTTTTTCTTTTTAACCAGAAAGAAACAGAAAATGACATAACTAATTCCTTTTCTTGTCAAATCGCATTTGGCAGTAATCGAATCGACATTTATTTTTATTTCTTCTCTTGAATTGGCGGGAAATCCCCAGGCGAGACGCGAATCTGCAAAAGGGAGAGAATGAAATTATCTTCGAATTTCTAACATTAGTTCTTTTTATTGATGGATGTTAGATAAAACTAGTTCTTTAAATTCGTTACAATTTTAAACAAGACATTTTATGAGATTTTTCTCCTTTTTTTTGCTGTTTTTTTTAAATTTCATGAATGAAAAATATTATTATCACTTTCATTATTTTAATGAATCCCCACTTTTAAGATTTTCTCCAGTCTGTAAAAAAAGAATGACACATTTTTCAATGATATCTGTTGATCTGTATCAGGACATTACAAATTAAAAATGGAATAAAAAGGAGAAAAAAAATTGGTTTATGATCTTTACACCATAATTATAGTCTGTCTATCTGTCTGAGTGCATGTGGAAGAAATAACTCAAAATCCATCAAAGTAGATAAAAAAAAAATATTATAGTATTTTTAAGATTATATTGCCAAACTGCAACTATATACACTATTTTAAAACGAATCTGTCTATGCATTGAATGTCAGTATGACTTTTTCTGCAGTTTATTGTAAACGGTATTACTCATAAACAAACCAAATTGCACATATTAAATATGGTATCTGCCTTTGTACCAGAATTTTAGATCTGTGCAACAGTTTGGATCAATTAGGACAAAAAAGTCGCTATGCCATTTTTCTTCACTAAATTATGACGTTAGCAAAAAGTATATTATTATGTAAACTGTAGCTCAAAAACATAGTGACTCTAATATATCAAATTTAATATATGATTTTGTGGCTGCAATTACAGCTTTGTGCCAATTTTCGGTTTCAAATGGTTGAGAACAATTTTGTCTAAAGCACAAATCCGCCTTCCTTAGAGGGTTTGAGGCACAGTTTTAGAAAGATAACTCCAGCTGCTTTTATATATAACTCTAAAAATGAATATATTTATTGTAGAAAACTAATATATAATTTTTCAGTTACAGGGTCATATATCTTTTATATGATTCTAAGTTCGAATGGTACGTTTATCAGTGATTAAATACACTTATTCTTCAGAGGATTCTTGGAATATGTTTCCTATTACAGTAGATCGAACAAATGAAATTATTTACTTCCGATATCTCTCAAGCTTGTCAGTAACTGACTGTGATAAATTAAATTATCAGTAACTCAAAATATATTTCTTATTCATTTGTTGTTACTACAAATGTCGAATCAGAAGATGTGTTTTCACTCAATTCAAACGAATGAGATGAATTCAATTAGCAAAGTTGGGTGTCATGCTACAATTAGAACGCTCATTGAAGATTTATTTGATACCTTTAAGTTATTTTAGGTCGATTCAAATTAATTGGCTGTTTTTACTTTTTTGTGTAGTTAAGGCACTATAGCATCGACTTAAATTCTAAATATATTTGAAGTTCAGAATCGACAACTGTCCTGAGACAATAAATTTGATGAAAATATTTTTACTCCATAACCCTCTACCTGCTAACTGAATCTAATTCCAAAACAATTGCATTTAAGATAACAAATCATTCATTTATAACTAAATTAACAAATCAATTACTTTATTCTTAATCAATAACTCTAAATTAACAAATCAATTCATCTAATTTCAACCTTTAATTGAAAACCTTAAGTAATAGCTAGCATATCTAATAATAAGCGTAACTACTCAATAATTATAATAGAATTCATTCCAAATAGTTGAATCTAGGAACTGGATGAGATATGTCATTACAAAACAAAATGTATTAAGCCTTGTTTGTACGAAACTATGTTAACCAAAATTTCAATGCATCCATTTTTTTAATGTTTACTTGTTTGCCGTACAATATACTACAATACTTTCTTTGAACTAATTACACAAAAAAGTGAAAGAGGAATATTGTAATTTCTCGACTCATATACATCGTATATTTCAATATTCGATTATCCTTATTAATACATTAAAATATACATTATTCTACATAAAAATATACATTACATACATTAAAATATACATTACATACATTATTATTATACATTACATATAAAATACATTATTATTATACATTATGTACAAAATTATTATGCATTACAAACAAAATAATTATGCATTACAATATACATTATTAATACATTAAAATATTTTGTCTCTCAAAGTTTGTAAAATTTAGAATATTTCAATATTATAAGTTATTTGAACAAACGACTATTAATCTCAGAAGATGAGTTTGAATAAAAAAAGTTTTAGACATTAAAATAACTTAAACAAGTACTTGCAAATCATATTAGTTTAATTATTATGTTTTGCAAGTACTTGTTTAAGTACTTGCAACACTCTTAAAATGTAACTTTTTTAAAAGACGAAATTTGAAAAAGCATTTCTCCCTTAAATAAAAGAAGCAATACTTTGAAGTAAATGATCTGGTATAAAATAATTAATAAGCTTTACAAAAAGATATCTATTTTTCAATTTTAAAAAATTAGACTTTAATATTAAAAACAGAGTCATCGAAAAAAGTTTGTAAGTTTTTTTTAATCCGTCAGAACTCAAGGATGTGGAAAATACATTATTCTAAAAATGTTGCTCTACAATTTCAAATAATATCATAGTTGCAAACTTTCAAAAAAAAATGAAAATCAAATTTAAAAAATAAAGTTATTTATGGTGATCACTTCTCGAAATCATTAAAATACAATGCTCGCGTGGATAAGGATTTTCAGAAAATAAATTCAAGACTGATGATTGAGACAAAAATTTAGCATCAAAATAAATTTTCACCCCTTTTTCACTTTCCTATCAACATTAGGAATCCTCATTATGCAAATGATTTATCTGGTAGAGAACCAGAACTGCATTTTCTTTTACAAAAATATTTATTTTGTATACTTTTTGTTCAAAATTCCATATTTTATCAATATATTCTCTATGTAAAATAAATAATCTGTTTCTAGCTGAATGAGATAAGACAAATATGCCACCGATTAGTCAGAACTTATTTATTTCATTTCAAAAACACATATTGAATTGCATATCCATGTTTCATTCAGAGTTTTCCTTTGCAAGAAGGGCAAGTAGATATTTTATTATGATAATGAGGTGACTTACAGGCTCCTTTGATTCGAAGTTACCATTCAGAGTCTTACGTTTTTGCCCTTCTATAAACAACTTTTACCCTTGGTTTCGTTTTCCAACATCTTTTTTCTGGGGAGGGTGATGAATTTATTAAATATGCAACGATTTCCACGATCTGAAAAAGTACAGCGTCAAAAATATTTAGAAAAATGGCAAAAAAGACATGAAATCCAGTTTTGCATGTTTAGTTGAATAAAAAAAATGTGCATTACACAAGCCAGGTTACTTTCAAAGAAATGCCAAATAAACAAATTATATATATATTCATTCCATTATAATAAAATATTGGATTGGAGAATAAGTTCGCAGCGTTTTTATCAAAGACTTTTTTCAAAAGAAAATCATTAGTAATAACAATCTATTAATCGATTATGTAATCTCCGCTGTTGTTTACGACCTCTTCCCACTTCTTGACCGATTTGTCAATGCCGTTCCGCCAAAAATCCCCCGGTCTGGTTTTAAAGGCCCTCTTTATTATCGAAGGTAACGCCCCTCATATAGTTCGACAGGGAGCGGAAAAGATGGTACTCCAACGGTGCAAGATCCGGAGAATACTGGGGAAGCTAAAAGACCTCCATTCAAGCTCTTGGAGTGTGGCTTTGACGACTTGCGCAACAAGGGGCCTGGCGTTGTAGTGAAGGAGTGTGGTTTTGCCTTGTGGATGGGGTAGCATAGCCTCTTTCATGCGGTGTAGCTGGGCTATGTAGAGCCCCTTGGTGACGGTGACATTCCTTTCGATCATTTCCCAGTTCACCATGCCCTCCCAGGCCCCCCCTCAAAACGCCGATCATGGTCTTCTTTGGATGGATGTCAGGCTTGACCTTTTTCTTGCTGCAAACTTGCTTATGACACCTTCTCCATATTCGTTACAAATGCCCCGTGCTGTTTCAGCAGCTTTTTGGCCTGGATGAAAAGCGAAGAACAGAAGTCGTCGAAAATGTTGATTTTTACCTCCTAGATATTCCATTCCTAAGCCTTAAAAGTAATTAGAAGCCAAATGACTCAAAAAGTCGATTAGCACAGTTTTGTACAGCAGAAAGAGCTCAATCGAATGAATACTATACACTTTGTCAAACAGAAAAAAAAATCACTGGAAAACAACGTAAATATAAGAACGAAATGAACTTATTCCCCAACCCAATATATTTAGCAGATTTTTCAATGGATAGAACTTGCTTCGAAAAGTTCGTAGAAGCCGAGTTGCTCCCAATTTTTTTATATTAAGTAATTAATACACAACATTTATCTGTTACTCCCAGACACAGCAAACGGCCCTTTTTTTAAGACGAGTGTTTTTAGCGACTTTCTTAATGTCTCTAAGCGTAGGAGGAATGTTTTTTCTGCAAGGATTACTTAATGTCCTACGTCAAACGACACACCTGGTTAGAGAGAGAAAAAAATACAAAGTGATATTCTTTTCATGCGATGACGTAACACAACTTTGAACTCCATCTTTTGGCATAAATCCAAATTATACCAAACCTCAGACATCCTTATTTACTTATTTCTTATTTTCACCCTTCCAAAGTCATGGATTGTCTCGTCTGACGCTTATACAGAATCGACCTTAGACCTCACTGTCTAATTAGGAACCAATTGTTCTTAATTATGCACCAAACCTAATGGGGTCCCAATCCAGAAGGCTGTTTATTCTCCCCTTAGAATAATGTTTAGTACCGCTATTTAATGGAATGTACAGAGGTCTTAGAGTTAAGAAGAAACCTGAAGATTGTAAATAAAGATTTAAGTACAGTACTGATGATACCGGGTCATCTCAAAATCCTGAAGGATATGATGTTAAAGATGGATATTTTCTTTCCAACTGTTTGAGAATGTGCAGGTGGGGAGAAAGACAGCTATTTACTAATCTTAGTTTGACGGTTCGGTCCATGTAGGGCTGGACAATACTTATTCAGCAGTCGACCCCGTCAAATCCTGTCGGTACTGCTACGTTCAGTGGTGGCTGGGTGGTCGGCTGTATACAAGAAGATGAAGAAGTATAATGTGGTGTTTTATGGAGGGAGGAGGTTGTCGATATTTTGAAGAATCTCTGGACTCTTAAATTTCATTAGATCAGAAAAAAACATTTTCATGATACACACCTTATAAAAAATTCATTAGAATTAGAATAGGAAAAAAAACTTTAATCAGAATTACAGAATTATTTGAATTATTTCTATTATTTTTTAACGAAATTGCTTTAGAGAAAATCTGCATGTTGCCCATCTGGAAACAGTGAATTCAAAACCGTATCGAGACTGAAAAATAATATTAGCTTATGCTTTTACCACAAGAATATTGCATCAAATTTTAAAACAAATCCATTGGAAGATTGACGATCCATATTTTCATGAATATGCGATTATTAAAACTCGAAAAAGCAAAAATTTAAATAAAAATAACTTGATATCAAGTTTTTGTAATTGAAATTGTTGACCTTTATCTGATTTTTGAGTCAACATATTTTCTCTCTATTTCTTTTAATTTTCTACGATGCCATATTATGCCATATTGAAAGTGCCTTATTATGTCAGCATGCAAAGAAATTGATGGATGAATATTGTAGGTATTATTTTACTATCATTATTATTTGTAAATCTCCAGATACTATTTTTTTTAATTGACTGAAACATTTTCTTACATTTGGGATCCTTACCTCCTAGGACAAACATTGTGTGCGTAACACGAATAACATTCCATAGTTAAAAATTTATTTATATTTGACGTAGCAGCAAATTTTATTTAATTGGTCGTTTAATGGCTTATTAACATCATTATAAGCCCTAATCCATAAGGTCAAATTTTACCTACATCACAATTGTTTTAAAAGTATCCTTTATGTAATTCATTTGACAATATTCCATATAAAAACAATATGCTTTTGATCACGGGAAAACTAATTTTCCGGAAAGAATAATTATATTCAGAAAGAATTTTGATTAATGTATTAATGTTTTGGCAGCAAGCTGATATTTGCAACAGTAAATCACAAGGTTAAAGGAAAATCAACTTGTATAACATATTTTTTGTATGTTTCTGTAGTGTTATCTAGCTACGAATCATAAGATCACGAGTTTGATCCTAGTTATAGCCAAATTGTAACACTGGTGACCTAGGACGACAAAAATAAAAATAAATACACAAACTTTGTTCAGCTGTTGGGTGCCCTCGGTCCGAAAAAGAATGGCGATAAATAATAAGCCAATAAATAAAAAATGGCGATAAATAATCAGCCAATAAATAAAAGATGGCAATAAATAATCAGCCAATAAATAAAAGATGGTGATAAATAATCAGTCAATAAATAAAAAATGGTGATAAATAATCAGCCAATAAATAAAAAATGGTGATACATAATCAGCATTACCCAATAAAGAAATGAAACATAAATAACCAGCCAAACAAATAAACAAAAATGGGTAAGACGCCTTAAAACTTCTACAGCCAATAAGCTCATCAATAAATAGCAACAAAAAATATCATTCGTCTTGCCTCTCATTGGAGGAAGGAGTATTGTAGTGGAAGCTTTGTAAGCCAGATAACATTCTCAAAATTGAGTGGTCGCTTTCAATCTTGTGGTCATGTTATCTGACTACAAATCATAAGATCACAACTTCGATCCTAGCTATAGCCAAATTGCATTATTTCCATTAAATTCACCTATTTATAAAATGATAATTCAAATGCATCCATGTTATTTTCCATTTAGCAGATAAATCCACATGTAGGCAAATAAAAACGTCAAACTTTTTTAAAATTATTTTTATTTAATCGTCAGTATAAATAAAAATAACTTAAAATGTATTTTTTAATTCAATTATAATAGTGTAAAAATATGATCGTGTGTTTACAAAATTTCGAATAAATTTCAAAACCTGACTGGATAAGTGTTTATGAAATAAAGACATTACTTTTCATGATTTTAATTTTGAAACTTTCGAATTGCAATTTAGAAATAATTAGATTTCGTATTAAAAGCTTCTTCATTGAAAGTACGAATTGTTAAAAGGGCTATAAGGCCCCCAAAACCAAACTGAAAACAAGTGGAAATTCTTTATTTAGAGATACTTTAAGGCAAACATTCATACGCATTCATTCATTCTCTATACACAATCGGAACTTCAAATGACTAGAAATCTAATTACAGAGATGAAGAGTAGCGCCATCTACCTCATTTTGTTGTTGTTTTCGATTATATTTTTCGATGAATTTCGATTGTTTTCTTAATGGCCCCAGAATTTCGTACTTAGAATTTTAAATAAAACTGCTTGTATTCGAATCATATAATTAATTATTAAAATAATAAAAATATTAACTACAATTATTCTAACAAATGCCGATTCAGTTTTAAAATCAATAGAAAACTTACTTCAGTATTCAAGTCTATCAAATATTCGGACTTCTTCTAAGAAATTTTAAAATATCTGACAATGTTCGAAGAAAAAATTTTGAATTTTCGATTTTTTAAAAACTTTTTAAATATTGCTTTTCAGTTGCATTGTCAGTTATGAGACAAAATACTATAAATACAACTAAATTATTTGAAAATATATTTAAGAAATAGGAAAATGTGTAGTACTTTTTAATGAAATTTATTCAAATGGTTAACACTCTACACAAAAATGTAATGCAGCAATCCTATTTTTCTTTGTAGACAAGTTATAAAATATAACGATGAATGAAATGAAACAAAATCTAAGAAAAATATTGCGATACAAAGAATTTATGGGTAAAAATATGCTTATATATGTAATTTTTTCCATAAGCTCACCATTTAATTTTTCTAAAAACACCTATAAATGAAAACGTATTTTACTAACAATCAAACTTTTGGTTCATTTCATTGCGTATATTATTTAAACCCCACGCTGATATTTTTATGTACCTCTTTTAAGATAACATGCTAGCAGTGGAGAATTTTTATGGAAAATAAAGTTTTTAGAAAATGGAAGACAAATTTTAGCTGAAAAATATGTGACCCTGGATGATAGGCCAGGCCTTCTTTTACCTATGAAAGATAAATTTCCTGTTTTGGAAAGAGGAAAACTGAACTACAAGAAATAACAATAGGAAAAAAGTTTCCAAAATGATCGATAACCACTGTTTTTAACGTAGTCGGAAACCTTGAACATTATACTATGTTACTGATACAGTATTCTCCAATTGCTGAAAATATTAAAAACAGTTTACTAAGATTTCAGATAATTCTAAACCATTTACACGATCACAGGTTTAGTCTTAATCCCTCAGAAATTGAGTGACACTGTCCGATGTTGAGTTTCACATTAACTGTGGAAACAAAAGGCTAGACCACCCATAATTATCTCTGACAGGACATCAGTTAGCGCGGAAAATTTGATGGATTATCAAATGTCCTCGTTTTCCTGCTTTCATCGATAATGCCTTTCATTTTAAGAATACGCTCGTCCTTTCGAGAACTGACGATCATTCTTCAAAATGATTTATTCCAAACATTCCGAGAAGATGTAAACATTTTAGCTCAGCCTTTAGCGGCGCTTACGATGTTAGTAATTATATTTGTCATGTTATTTCGTTATTCCGTGATCCATTGTTTATTTCTCAATTCATTTTGAAATTATTGACTTTTAAGAGAGCAAAAAGTGGATGGATATTGTTAAATTGGAATTGATATCTCCGCGATGGAAATGATCTTATCTTGGCTTCTTTTATATATTAAAAACTAGCTAGTACCCAGCGCATTGCTGCCGCCGAAAAAAATAAAATTATGTGCATCATTCAATCATTTGGCAATGTTTTATCGAAATAGTACGAACGGTACGACAGTACATAAAACACGAACAAACAAATATTCATTTTTATATATTAGATTGGCGTATTCTTTTAGAATTTGTAAAATTCGTTGTTCTTTCAGATAGAAACTGTTTATGGTATCTCGTGATTCGTTTCATATTCGTTCATAATTCTCAAGTTTAATTTTAGAAAATGTGAATAAAATATTTTCTTTTAAATTTTTTTAAACATAGAAAACATATTTATCGTTAATATAGAATCATTAATATAGTTGAAAAGATAAATTTTTGAAAGGAAGATGGTGCACAATTATTTGCCTTTCAATATTTTTGGTAGTTACTACAAAAAAGGCTTAAATTTAACGAAAATATAAAACCCCCAGGTTTGGTCTCCCCAAAAATTTCTCGCATCATCTGTAATAAAAAACTGAGAATGACTTACACGACATTTGCGTATTATAGCAACAAAATATGACCTTTCACTTGGAATTAGCATTCCTACAGAATCTATTGTCTCTTCGGCGAGTTATTTGAAGATGAATCCTTAGTAAATAGATAATATTGAGATTCGGTTTTCTCTTCTTTTTTTTTTTAGAAAATTGTTCTATCTTTATAACCCTCTCGTAAGTGTAAACAATAAGCTGTACAAGTTTCATTGCAATCGAATGAACGGACATGCAGACAAACATTAATTTTTATTTATATAGATATAGTGTGACTTTAGTTTAAGAAAACCAAAAATGCCCTTTGATCTAATTCCAACTCATTTAGTGTATACAAAATTCAATGCAGATTTTTATCAATTTTCTTTTATTTAGATGGTTGCATTTTTTGAATTTATCATCAAGCACAAATAGACTTTTACAATACATTCTACAGGGTGATTCGTAATATAGACTTGGAGGGAAACTAGAGAGCAAGGATACGAATAATATTCTCGTAGGAAACTCATGTCCAAATCCATTTCTTTAATTATAAATGCAGAATGTTCTAATCCAATAGAAATAAGATACTTTGTTTCTAACTTTTACACAAATGAAAATATTTTAATGAAACTTTCAAAAATGGTTCATTTATTTAAAATAATCAGATACTGTACAGGAATTTATGGGCACAAGTGAAGCAAATAATGAGAAGAGAGCTTTAATCATTGACATGCGCAATATGTATAAGAGCTGTTCTAAATTGCATTTACTATCTGCAATACACAATACGCAACATCAGTAGAATGTTTGGTGCATACTGTTAAATATTTTACGAAGTGTCTAATATTTGAACAAATAGATTATTTTCTAATTTACTTAGAGTTTTATAAACGAGACATTTAAGATAAAATAATCGATTCTCGAAAAAGGTATCGATCTGGAGATCGGCGTGGCCAAGGGATTCCATCTTACTTTCCTAAAACAATAAATAATTGTTTTAATTAAATGTATCACTATAGAAAATTTCATTACAATTTCTTCTTCAAACTAGAAGTTAGAATCTAAACTTCCTGATTCAAATGAATTAAAACATCCTGCATTTTTGAGTAAATAAATAGATATTGCGACTTGGATTTCTTATTTGAGTTGAATGTGTATCGTTGCTCCCTTCGTCCTATCAAAAATTTTTTACCCTGATTTTAAATATCTCTGTATTTTTAAATGTACTATATTAAAATCTCAAATGAGTAACAATGCTTTTGATCACAGTCAATATGATAAAAAAAATTTTCTTCGTATTTATGTCGACAGGTAAACAAAACCAAATCACATTTTACGTTTATTGACGAAAATAGTATTGGTAGCTGTTATTGAAATAAATTGCTGAGAAATGATACAAAATTTTTATTTCTGAAATAAATTGAAAATGTTCCCATTATCTCTGTTTATCTTTGATGAAACTTTCTTACTATTCTATTGCATATTTCTTTCATTCAGCATATTTTTAAAAAATTTTCCTTTTTAAAATATGTTTTTTTAAAGTAATTTTCCCTTGTTACTAATGACATTTTGTAGATACCAGCAGGGGTTAACAATGGATTAAGGAAAAAGTATTTTACATGTAAGGATAAATTTTCAAAGAAATCATCGATTTTTCTTTGTAATCTTCGGTTCAGTTACTATTTTTTTACGATTTTAATCTTTCATTTGGAATGTAATTAATCTTGCAGGCAACAATAGTCTCTCTCTTTCTCTCTTTTTTTAAGTTTTCAAATTGTTTCTTCTTTTGGAATTTTTTTTAAATTCTTTTTTACTTTTTAATATAAGAAATAAAAAAAAAATGTGGTAATCGGTATGAAATTCGAACTGAAATTTGAACAGTTCTCCACGTTTTAGTCTTTCCTGAGTTCTAAGAATATATTTTTGGATTTAGGATTGTATTAATTCAATTTGTCTCTGAACACGATAACTCTAAAACGCTTTGAGATAGAACAAATGAAATTTAGAATATAGTCTTTACATCACATTTGTAGGTTTCTTTCATGTTTTGAACGAAATCCAGTCACAGGAAGTCTGTCTGTCCAACTGTTCGAGTAGAAATCCTTTTTTTCTTCGTACGTATTGTTACCTATATTTATAAAGGAAAATATGTAAATGCATCAACATTTCATAGATCATATTAATTAATCCATAATAACTAAACTTAGCACAGGTGCGTTTTAGAAGGTGAAAATATGCTCCTCCAAACAATAGTTTTGAATTTTATTTCATTAAAAATTAAGAGAAATGTCAAAGTTTTTAAGCCATAATTTTTCTAATATCATTATAGCATCAATATAATTTTATTTAATTTTGAAAATTGTTTTCTGAATTTACTTTTTTAAATTTTCCCTGCATTTTTAAAAATAAATTTTTCTTGATTTTCATTGCATGAGATTTGGTTTTAGTCAAAATCATTCGGTAGTCGTTGTTTCATCTAATTTTCTATAGTATGATCATTCGACCATTGTTTTAAGTTAAGATTCTACTAATTATCAGTGCAACTGACATGAGGAATTGAAAAGTGAAATTTCATTACAGAAAAAGACAGCATGCAGTTTCAAATAGATTGCCCAAACAATTGCATTGGGATATCATGGAGCTTAACTTCGTTAGGTAAATTTTTATTTTGCTAAAAGAATTGTGAAAATCCGTAAATGCATTAAATTCATGAAAGATTGATGATGATGATTTCGTGTCCGTTTTTCCACGGAAAGGGGGTCAAGTGGCTTCTGAGGGTAAAGACCCGTGAGCACCCAGAGGGCAGAAGTCTGACTTCCAGCTCATAGGAAGATGGCACACACATTCGCTAGCACAGCTCATTTTTTTACAAGATGTACATTCTCACATCTCACAGATAGAACACAAGTAAAGAACAATCATGCTCTAAGCAGGACTCCAACCCGGGATGCCCAGATCACGGGGAAGACGCGTTACTCTTATGCCAGGACGCCGGCGATAAAAGATTTAATTTAAATTAAATACAGACACTAATCCAGATTAGAATCCCATGGATAAGGTCTTCATAATCGAAGATGAGAAGCTTCCGGCATGGTGGTTGATTATCGCCATGGTTGATTATGATGGTTGATTATCGGCATGGTGTTTGATTATCGCCATACCAATGGTTACACGAAAAGGTTGGTGTCTGGCTCCTCTCATCGATGACGTGACGTACTTCCTTAAGGAATGATTGTACCGTGGCCTGGTGATGAACCTTAGGATTCAACCACAGTACCCGCCAGTCTACACTGGCGGTCCTGTCATTCAAGTGTTTCTGCATGCCTCCGAGTGGATCAGGGAAGTCAGTTTGAGGCTGTGATTGTTCCAAGTTGCTGTCACCCATGGCACTTTACAAGTCTACTGACAGAAGATTGTCAGCGATTTAAGCATATATAAGCGGCCCTTTTTTTTTCAGTTGCGCCAACTAGAGCCAAGAGTACGACTTAGCTACTTCATGCCTCACATTCGCTTACACGATCCCTTTTTACAGAGGTGCACATTCACACTACTCACAAATAAAACACAGAACAATAACCATGCCCTAACCGGGACTCGAGCCCGGGATGTACAAATTAGGGGAAGACGCTTTACCCCTATGTCTGGACGCCGACGCCCCAAGTTATTCAGCTAATCGCCAAATGAGTTTTCATTATAAATCTCTAAATTATCAATTAACCATCCATTGAAAGATTTTCTTTCTAATTTAAATAAAATATACTTACCCAGCATTTCAAGCATCATCATCTAATTTTGAATACTGCAAAGATTTCTTTTTCATTTATTTATGCGTTATTGATTTCTTTTTCGCATTTGGTATGAATAAAAATGGATGTTTGTCTGTATGTCTTTAATGCGCTACCGTACCGCTCATCCGATTGCGAAGAAACTTTGAATACTTATTTCTTGCAATTACGCGAGGGTTATAGGCCTAGTAAAATTAGGTCATCTGTAGAAATAAAAATGAAAGTTTGTCTGTATGTCTTTTATGCGCTGCCGTTCGATTGCGATGAAACTTTGAATACTTATTTCTTGCTGCACTTATTTTTTTTCTGTTGATGATGAAAAAACATTAAAAAAATACAGCTAACCCTAAAGTCTTGAATAATAAAGTTTAAAAAATAGGTTTAATATTATTTACTATGCTTCTCCTTTATACGTCCTTCGATTTCAAATAATGTATTCATTTCCGATACGAACATAACTGTTGTTCTTCCTATCATTTCTAATTTTACAAGATAGTTATTTTAAAAGTCAAACGGTATTTCCAAAATTATTTCTTCTGAGGTAGCAACACGCCAGGTACAGCTAGTTTGGTACAAATAATTAAAAAAAACTCTTCATTCCTAAGGCTGTAGAAGAATGCATAATTTTTTCATTTCAAAATCTAGAAAATTCCCTGTATATGGGCCCCTTTAAATTGCTACATTTAAGCCCTGACACTCTGTAACGATTTTCTGAAAAATTGCGTGACAGTGGAATCCTGCAGAACTATTATTTGCTCACAACATATTCCACTATTTATTCAAGCAAATTCTTTTGTCCATTTAAATATTTTAGTTTATAATGGACTGGCCTACTTCTAGGCGAATTTGCATTATTAATCGCTTTTCGCTTGTTTTAAAAATAGATTTCAATTATTTAGTTCTAGTATAACTCTTCTGCCGTCACGCTGAAAATACTCCTCATTCGGTTATTTCGATTTTTTTTCTACTTATCAGGATTTCAGATAAATTTAAAAATTAATTTTCTTTACAGAAAATAACAGATTTTTATCTAATACTTTGGTTTATTAACTCTGGAGAAAGAAGTATTCAATTTACCTAAATAATCTCTACCTTATCATTTCTGGATATTTTTTCTATTCTATCGAATATTCTTCCGAATCATTTCTGGATATTTTTTTCTATTCTACCGAACATTCTACCTTATCATTTCTGGATATTTTTTTCTATTCTACCGAACATTCTACCTTATCATTTCTGGATATTTTTTCTATTCTACCGAATATTCTACATCATTTCTGGATATTTTTTTCTATTCTACCGAATATTCTACCTTATCATTTCTAGATATTTTTTTCTATTCTACCGAATATTCTTCCTTATCATTTCTGGATATTTTTTTCTATTCTACCGAATATTCTACCTTATCATTTCTAGTTTTACCAGCATAATTTTTGGAATCCATCAGAAATCTAATATAACGAAAAAATTCGTGACATTCTAATCCAGCACACGACAAAATACGGTAAAATCTTGCTACATTCATAATAGAGCGTGAAACAAGGGGACTTTAATACAACACTTCTTTTATAAACCGCAGTTCAATACGGAAATTTAAATTGTAGCAGTTGCATTACTCTATTTTTACTTCTGGATAATAGATGGCTATGCCTGATGAAATCCCATAGTGCATTGCGATTGTAAGTAAGGAGATGAGAAGGTGATCTGTTAAGCGGCATGCATCAATGCCTTGTTTTGTCTTGCATTTTTAAATATTTTATTGGTATTTTTCAGACTCTTGTAATTACTAACAAACTAGACGCTTGTTTCTGTAAATCGGCACAAGTTTTCAGTTAATGCGTGTTTTAAAAGAAAATATTTGCATTGCCTTTTCTAAAATTAAATTTGAGAATTCTGAGCAAATATTAAACGAATGATGAGTGACAATAAATATTTCCTTTTATCACCATTATGAAAGAACACCAAATTTAACAATTTTAAAAGAATACACACATCCAATTTATAAAAAGGAATATTTGTTGGTACGTGTTTTATATACTTCCGTACCGTTCATCCTATTTCGACAAAGCATTGCCGAATTATTGATTGATTGCACTTAATATTATTTTTTTCGGCCACAGCAACGCGCCGGGTTTCAGCTAGTGATTATACATCTCATACAGGCTATGGAACATTCCAAACATCTTGTATATTCAATGATCTTGATTTATTTGGTATGCAACTTCTTGACTTCAATCTATAGCATTCGTCTTTGAGAATGAGATTGATATTGGTAAGATTCTACATTGAAATTAATGCTCCTGTAACAATAATATATTATCCCAGTTCTTGTGGGGAAGTGCATTATTTTATACAAATTTATGAGAATTGGGTTATGTGAACGCATCTCATTCAAATAGGATATGCATATACTACTAGCTAGCCACTGAAGGACCAAGATATACAAGCAACCTTAATGATTATCCAATCAATCCCGTAATAGATGTCGGCATGTTTCACTTTTGACAGATATAATCTATGTTTTAATTAGTTTGAGCTACCCCTGAAAGATTTCATCGAAGTAACATAATTGGAAACGTGATATTCAGAGGAAGTCCTAACCCTCATATATCCACCATAGGTGGTAACGAACACTTATATGTGAAGTCATGCTTAGATGACAAACAAGATTCTATATTGTACAGTTATGAAGAAATCTCTAAACGGCAGTCGGTTATTTAAAATATCCAAGCACAAATCCCCCAGAGTGTCATTGAATAATTCAAGCATGATGATAGTTGTTGTTCTAGTCCTATTGTTGGAAAACTGAGTCAGCAGATTCATATGTTATAACCTTGGCGCCCACGCGCTCTGCTGACGTCAGTAGATATTCCTTCCGCCAGATCTTCAGATGCTTGAGAGATTTTGTACGAGACCGACGTATCGTTAAACGTCGGAAGATGGCCGAATTAATGATCATATAAGCGCGTTGTAAATAATGCATGTATATATTATTCATTATCATATTATGTCTGTGCCCTAGAAGAAATAAAAAAGGGATTATACCGAAGCTGCACTCTTTTTCTTCAAACACATTTACAGAGATGTTTTTATCGATGAACCCGTGGCAGCAAAGGTAAGAGATTATTTACCTTTTATTTTATTGATTTTGGATTAGAAACTCAAAATCTGGCATCCCCTGCCTTGATATTCTTATTTGAGATTGAGAGTGCATTTATAAGATTGAAAAATTTTCGCAAACATACTTGCGTAATTTTCTAATTTGAGATGGATATAGACGCCATTAAAAAGTTAAGAGCTCCTTTAAGGACAGCTCTTACGAGAGTGCTGAATAAAGCATCAGAAATACTAGAGAAAAAAATTGAGGATACAGATATTCTTGCGGCACAGATTGTTCTTATAGAACAAAAATACAAAGACCTTAAAGATTTAGATTCTAAAATTTTAAATATTATGCAAGAGGATAAAACATGCACACAGCAAACGTTTGATAAAGAATACGTAGTTATCATAGATTATGAAGAGAAATATTTGGAAACAAAAACGAAACTAGAAAGGCGTCTGAATTTACTTGAAAAACCAAAACGCGAAGAAAATATAACGAAGGACACTTCCAACAATTGCATAAATGGTAATAGAAAAATAAAGTTACCAGAAATTGTATTAAGCCAGTTTAATGGCAACTTAAAGGAATTTCTTCCATGGTGGGGACAATTTAAAAAAATCCACGAAGACCCCGAAATAGTGGATGATGACAAATTTCAATACCTATTGCAAGCGACAGTAAAAAACTCGCCGGCCAGAATGCTTGTTGAATCTTTTCCCCCATCTGGTAGAAATTACGATGAAGCCATAACAGCTCTTAAGCAGCGTTTTGGAAGAGACGATTTGTTGATAGAAGTCTACGTTAGAGAGTTACTTTCAGTTGTAATAAATAACGCTAACCCTCAAGGCCAAAAGTATTCACTAGTGAAACTTTATGATACTTTAGAGGGCCAATTAAGGTCGCTGAAAACGTTAGGAGTAGCTAAACATGATTTTTCTGCTGTTTTACTTTTCCCTCTATTAGAGTCCTGCCTCCCCCCTGATCTACTAAGAATTTATGAGCGCACTCAACGCGAATTAACTGCAGAATCTTCAGGAAATGATAGGCTAGCACATTTGTTAAATTTTCTTAAACAAGAAATAGAATCCGAACAGAAATTAGTTATTGCCCGTTCCTCTTTCGACTTAGATAACCATAACAAAAAACCTATTAGTCATTCGCGAGAAAATAATCCAAGGTTCAGACCATCAGCCACTGATTTAATTAACAACTTTACTAGACGAAACACTTATTCAGCTGAATCGAAGTATAAGGAATGTGCTTTTTGCGATAAGTCGCATTTAAACCAAGAGGATTGTAGGTTCGCGAAGAGTTTAACATTCGAGAAAAAGAAGGAAATACTTTTAAATCGCGGAGTCTGTTTCCGATGTTTAAAATCTAAACCTAGACATATCGCGCGTTTTTGTAAGCATACATTTAATTGTTCAATATGTAAAGGGAATCATTTGCCTATAATGTGTAAAGGTAATGATGAGTTTTCGGAAAATAAAAATAAGGAAAGGAAATCGGAAGATAAAATTGTTGCGGAGAGTTCTTTAACTAATAAAGCATGCATGCGGCAAGTTTATTTACAAACATTAGTGGTTAAAATTCGCGGAAAGGATAAAACTAGAAACATTCGTGTATTAATTGACAGCGGGTCAGAAAGGTCATACATGTCAAAATATGCAGCAGAAAGTATGGAATATGAAGTAATTAATGAGGAATCTATTTTACATTCTTTATTTGGGGGTTTAGAAAAAACTGAGAGCCATAAAAAATATTTGGTTCATTTAAGTAATGTAGATAACAGTTACCATTGTAATTTTGAAGTGTTAGATCAGGAAACAATTTGTTCCAATATTTCGAGAATAAATTTGTTCCCCTATGTAAAAGATCTTAAATCTAAGAAGATATTTTTAACTGATGTATCGCATA
>JAPMOQ010006153.1:354293-385409 GCA_026543055.1 Argiope trifasciata
AGATTATTTACCTTTTATTTTATTGATTTTGGATTAGAAACTCAAAACCTATATTCCAGAATTGTTTTCAGAAATGTCGTAACCCTATTATATGAAATTATTTTTGACAGCCGACAATGATCGCAGGTTAATTACCATCTTATGCATATATTCAGACTTAAATCTCAAAAACCTCAACTTCAGAAAGATTAGGGCTCATCTTCTGAGTTTAAATTTGAATACAATCAACTAGTTGAAAATCGTTTAAATCTCTATCACAATTTTCCATAGAGATTTAAATCTTTAAATCTCTATCGTATTATCTTATCTTTAAATTTTATTGTCATTACATTCCGTAAAAATCACTGATAGCTATAAGAAATGTCTCTTGTAATTATTAAAGATATTAGAAGATACAATATAATCATATCAGCTAATTCCCTTGAATTTTTCTCATATCAGCAATTCTGGAATTTAAATGTGCATTAAAAAATGAAGATTGGCTGTAGGTTATATTTATTGATATTTCGTTACATCTATTAGCAAAAAAATTATATTGAATTTCCATTTCAAAATTGTTCTATCATAGTGTGTTGTAATTCCATAATCTTTTCAGTAGGTATTAGTCGATGAATTTACGAGCCGGGATTTCTTAAGAAGTAAAAATTGGCAATCAAAAATATTTAATTTAAACATGGACCTTTTTTCAAACTGCACAAAATAAATACATCTAATTCTTAATATATGGTCAAGAATTAGTTCGGAATTTGAAAGATATTCTTTCCAAAATATTTCTCTCGAGTTATTGATATTTCGTTCTATTTATTAGAAAATGTCTTGGAAATCGAGATAATTAATTTAACTTGACTTCTTTTTATTTAAAATTAATTTTTTAAATAATTCATTAATTTTAACATTAGCTATTACTCATAAATAAAAGTATGACTAATACTTCACTTTTTAAATTCAAAATCGAGACAAATTCAAAAGTTTTTATGTCTTAAAAAACAAAAACAGTTCGGATTGTCAAGAACATTTTGTCATTTTAGGTAACGAGACATTTTTATTTAGACAAGCATGATCTCTTAAGTTATCAATTCAGATATCATGCTCATCATCACGTCGGGGATCCAATTTCGAATCATGATCTCATTAGTGCTCGTTAACTTGAAGATGGGGAATTAACCTTAAAAAAAACTTCCTTCAAGTTATTTTATACTTCAAAGAGTTTATCAATATTTTTTTTTCGCTTTCTTGTCTATTTTCTCAGTAATTCTTTTATACTGCCATCAGAGTGCTTTCCTGGAATGAAAACTCGTTTCTTTTGGGTTAAAAAGAACGTTCCTTTCAGGTAGCGGTAATTGCCGGGTCTTCTTTCACCAAAGACACTGAGGAAGAATTAAGATCCAATCTATACAATTAGGGACAGAAAAAAAAATAAGTAATGACTTCAGGGTATAAAGTAAAGGAGGGAAAATTTTGTTTTCTTTACAAGGAATTGGTAGGCGAAATGCAATCAATATGTCTACTTAGGAAGAAAAATGCCAGAGGTTACTGGAGGTTAAAACTAAAAAAAATTTAAAAAAATGGAAGCTGACGTAATTTCTTGAAATGGTCTGAAGGCTTAATCAAGTGATAAAACAGTTCTACTGCATCGTTTTGATCTGATTCGTAATCCAAGTATCTTCAAATTTCTGCACCACATCAATGCTGCAAAATTTGGAAAAATTTGTATTTTTGATGATTTACATTTCCAAGTGCATACGATAAAAAAAATGCATGAATGCAGTATACGCATAAATTAGGCGTAGGCTTTTGCTTAATAGTTTCATTATTGTGTTTTGAACCTGTATATTTTATGGTGGAAATCTTTACATTTGCCATGAGCTTTTTTTAACTCTTCGATTGGCAAATGGTAAAATATTGCATAAAAATATTTTGGATGCACATATTCAGTAAATTTACGTTTTATTTATGTTTTTTTGAATTTTCTTAAGTAATGAACTCGTAGAAATATAATAATTATTAATTAATTTAATTACTATTATTATTTTTCATTTTAATGTCTCGTCTACATGTTATTTGTTATTATATGAATTATTTGTTATTATATGAATTATTTGTTATTAGTAAATATGAATTATTACGTAGACGAGTGCATACGAAGTCGTTTATTAAACCTATATAAAGCGTTTGGAGCTGTATATATTCCATAAGTCTGTGATAACATATTGCTTCTAAGCAGCTCTGCCATATAAAGGTTTAAATATGTAAAAATTTATTGTAATCTTTTAAGCAATGTATGTGACAAGAAGTCATTTCTTTTTAACAATAAAGTATAGTAAAAACAATAACAAATAATTAATAATTAATTTTTTTGTAAATTTTAATGACTTTCACATTAAATGAAATAGCTTGAAAAATTTTCATTCTAATACTTTTTTCTTCATAAATTAATCTTTAAATATATCTTCTTCGTATCATACTTTTTGAGATATCCAATTATCTTCATTTCCAAAGTAACATAGTTTTACAATTTCAACATGTCACATATGCGCTGCTGAAATATCTTCTATAGAATTTCTTACATAATATTATGCATAAATACAAGAGCTCATTTAAAAATATTATTTTTTATTTTACAAATGTTCCCCACATTTTATAAGATTAAATATTAATTATTTACGTAAAGCTATTTAAATGCATGAATATTGGAAATTTAATGACATCAGTCATATAATTACATAAAAATTTTAGATTTTGAAGCGTTTGTACTCTTAAAAATACTCATAAACGCTGTGTATTGTTTGCTTCTAGTAATGTAGAAGTCATAGAATATTTTAAGAAGGATCAGTTCTATTGGTAGTTTGGAGAGAAAATACCCATTATTTTAGAAATCTCTGGAATGGTTCACCAAAATCAATGACTTTTTCTTTTCATGCGTGGTACAGAAGATCTTATGTGTAGTTTCTTATGCAAAACGAAAGTACTGATACTGTCAAAAAATTCGAATTGTATACCTACGAACATAATTATTCATAAACTCTTTGATACAGACAAATGCAATTTGACTTACAATATATAATAAATATAGTCAAGTTGAGAGACAATTTTCCTTTTTTTAGTACAAATTTTCTTATTTTTATCGAATTTTGAATTCACTTTATTCAAAACAAAGTGAGAAAACTTAGTGGATAATGAAACCTAAATTAGATGATTAAAAAGCCAATACTCCCTAAAAACTAAAAAAAGAATTGATTAGGATGTTCGTCCACCAATTCTTGGATGTTAAAACACTCATTATAAAGGGTAAATGCTACACATTCGGTTGATATAGAGCCCATTTATAATACAAAATGTTTGACTTTAATTTCTGTATATTGAGATACGTTGGATCTCAATCTTAGAAATCCTCCAGTAGTCATCCCAAATGCAACAGGTAATTTGTATGTAAAAAAGTTTATTTCAACTAGATTTTAGCTAAGATGGCTAGTTGATAAAGTCACTGACTACTTACTATGATATTGTTAAAGATTTATTCTGATTGTATAATTTTTATTTAATTATATTATTTGAATAATCGACTCCCTTCTTAAGAAAAAATTCTCAAAGAGTCTATATACGTGTCATTTGGTGGTGTTATGTCTTCTTATATATCATGTTTGGTGGTGTTATGTCTTCTTATCTACCATGTCTGGTGATGTTATGTTTTCTTTTCTACCATGTTTGCTGGTGTTATGTCTTCTTATCTACCATGTTTGCTAATGCTATGTCTTCTTATCTATCATGTTTGGTGGTGTTATGTCTTCTTATATATCGTGTTTGGTGGTATAATGTCTTCTTATCTGTCATTTTTCGACAAGTAGCTAAAGCGCTCGCTTCTCGTTGCAGGCACCTTCCAGGGCCAGTGGATGCGAGGCATGCGCCACGGGTACGGTGTGCGGACGAGCGCCACCTTCGGGCTGGCCTCGCACTACCGTCCGAAGAGCGTCCGGGGCTCCCTGTCGTCGATCCCGGCGAGCGAACAGGCGGACCCCGCCAGCGATCGAGACCGAAAGATTGACGACTTCCGGGGCGGATTCGTGCTCAAGTCTCGCAGCGATGAGCCGCCCGCACGGAGGAGATCCCTCGTCGAGAAGTCCACCAACCTCAAGAAGTCCATCCTGCAGGTGAGGCATTTATTTTGTAACAACTAACGTCTTAAGTCGGGGTTACTAGACCCGAGAAATTTCAGACGGGACACGCTTTTCCCCCTTCAGACTCCTCTTGCAAGCAGTCGACCATAACAAATCCTGTCGATACTGCTGGATACCACCTGGAAGCTCAATGGTGGCGTGGTGGTAGGCTGTATGCACGAAGAAGAAGAACCCTCTTGTGGTTTATTGGGTTCCTATGATGTCTGGGCAGTTTACCGACAAATTGTCGGTAGAGTCGACGGGCGTCAAAGAAAACCAGAAGACCTCAAGAGGTATCGAAGGGGTAGCACGTGGCTCGACTGAATCTTCTCGTGTCGTGTAGCCACGGTTTAACGTCTTAAGGGCCAGTTACACGACCTACATTCATCTGCAGACGAACCACGTGCTTCTTCCTTCGACCCCCGGGTTTCTCGTTTTCTTTGATGCCCGCCAACTTTACCAACAATTTGTCGGTAAACTGTCCATGCATCAAAGGAGCCCAGAAAACCGCAAGAGAGGTCAAAGGGGAAACGCACCCTCGTGGCTATGGGGGAGAGTGATCCCCCAGTGGGTCGGATGTCTGATTTATGACCAAATCTGTGAGGAGACAGGTCGTGTAATCACGGCTTTAAGCGGAGGTTACACGACCCGAGAAGCTTCAGACGGGCCACGTTTTTCCCCTTCAGACCTCTCTTGCGGTTTACTGAGCTCCGTTGATGCCTCGGCAGTTTACCAACAAATTGTCGTTAGAGTCGACGGGCATCAAAGAAAACCAGAAAACCGAAAGGGGGGTCGAAGGAAGAAGCACGTAGCTCGTCTGAATCTTCTCGGGTCGTGTAACCACGGCTTTATGATCGACAAGTCAATAAGAGTCATTAGAAACAAGTCTTATTGCTCGTTCAGATGGATGGAATATCATGGGGTTTTTGATTGTGAAAAAAGAAAAATCTTCTATTTCATTTTTAATTCCACCGACTATGTTCGAAGTAAAATTTTCAAAAAATTGGATTTTTTTTAAAAAAGTATTTAAAACTATGATTTTTAGATGTACTGTCAGTTACGATACAAAATACAATAAATATTAAAAAAATTATTTGAAAACATAATATATTTTAAAGAATAGGAAAATTTGTAGTGAATTTTAATGAAATTTAATGAAAACGGTTAACACTCTACACAAAATTGTAATGCAGCAGTCCTATCTTTCTTTTTGCACAAGCTATTGAATATAATGATGAATAAAATGAGCCGAAATCTAAAAAATGTCTTGAGATGCAAAGAAATTATGGGTAAAAATATATGTATATATCCATTTTTTCCATAAATTCGCAACTTAATTTTTTTCAAACACCTATAAATGAAAAAGTATTTCACCAACAACAATCAAACTATTGGCTCATTTCATGCCCACATTATTTAAAGCACACTCTGAAATGTTTATGTTAATACCTCACTTAGTTTTTCATATATTATGTTAGCGGTGGGGAATGTTTATGAAAATTCAAGTTAGAAACAAATTTTCGCTGAAAAAAATATGTGACCCTTAATGATAGATCAGGCCTTCCTTTTCCTAGCAAAGATAAACTATTTTGGGAAAATGAAAGTCTGAACTACAAGAAATAATTAAAAAATTCTGCAATGTGGTCAATAACCAGTGTTTTCAACGTTGTCGGATACCTTAAGTCCTCGGAAGATGAGAGATACCATTCCTCCGGAATGAGTATGCTTATCTATACGCACATTGCATAGTCTTTCAGCAATTATAATAAATCTAGTTCATGCTCCTTCTTCGGATTAAAATGAAAGAGAATATAACCACGCCATCTGTGAATAAGTATTTGGAAACCCTTATAAATAAAAATATCTGCTGACTTGATCTACGTCATATCTTCTGTACTTACATATCGTGTATGAAACAACATTGACAATAGTCACTTGTAGGATGCCACGAAATTCAGAGCTGTTTGACTCCAATGAAGATATTAATGTCCGATAGGATAGAAAGGAGATCCTTGAGGGACAGTTTTGTGAATTACATTCCAAAATCAATATGTTTTTTGTGATTAAGAAAAGGAAAGTGGGTGGTAATTTTCAGAATGTGCTTCGAATTGGCAGACTGACGAAACTAAAGGATAGAGACCAACGAGTGCTGTCCAAAGAAATTCGCAAAAATCTTACCAAATCGCCGGCACACGTACTTCAGGAGTTTCAAAACGCATCCGAGATTGTGTTTTCGAGAAATATCATCCGCAAGGAAGCAGAAATAACTTTCATGTCTTCTCCAAGTCGAGTGGAAGAAAATACCATTGTCCATCATCCAAACACTAGTGGAAATCATGCCCTGGTAGGTTAAGGCTGTAATTGCCTCAGACGGAGGCTCTACTGATAAATTCGAATTTCGAACAGGTTGAAATAATTTAAATGTAACCTACATTGCTTTATTTGTTTTAAATTACACCAAACTTACCTATCCGAAGTGCATAAGACGTGAAATGTATTATTGGGAAGAGAAAATTTTGATTTTTTTTTTCAAATTTTACACATCTGTAGGATGTAACGACCTTCTCAAAAAACTGGTCTTAAATAAAATTTTGTGTCTATGTATAAAGAGGGATAAATTATAAACATCAAATGTTCATTGCAAACAAAAGCTGTTTCGGATGATTTGAGGATATATACCAAACCTCCTCAGCCTTGTTCTTATAATACAAGCCCGTCCTCAGTCTCATTATTCATTTCTAAATTGCATGCCTAAAAATTTGAATAGCAGTGTATATTTTATGACATATGGAACAAAGAAATAAAATAATCTTCTCAAAACTAACGTAAGAAAATTTTATGCTGCTTAAGCCTCTAGATTTTATTCTGATATTGAAGACTGAATCTGCAATACAATTTTGTAAAAGAGACACGCTTGAAGAAATTAGTAAAACAGATAGTGATAAAACAACATTTTTTTAAAAAAACGAGGTTTCTTTTTTACTTTTTTCTGTTGGAGATTAGGAGTTTTTTTAAAAGAAATTTGCAAATCTGTAACATTACGAAATCGGCAATCATCAAGAAATTTTATGAACTTGTAAATCAATGGAGTCGTTTCGTGTTATCTCGAGCATGAAATACGGTTTACCTCAAATGGGTTTTAGGGTTTTTCCAAGAAGAGAAATGAAATGGGTCTCTGGTAAGAAAAAAAGATTAACTCAGTAAAAGACAAGTCAATTAAATGGTTGGAATATTTTCCCCACAATTATGACATCATATGGAATGACTCCGATGATCGAATTGTGATGTCAGATTCAGTACCGTGAATAAGTTACGGGAAAACCCTGAAAAGGGAAAAAAGCTTAAATAGTAATTTGCGATTTAGAAAGTAGCGGTCTCCTACTATCTTATATTTCAAGATGTGAAACGTTCCGCGCCAAAATTAATTTTAATCTAAATGCATATCTTATTATGACCAATTGAAATCTTACATCACAAGCATAAGAGTTTTAAAACAAATACAGCTGCGTTTAACATGCAAATATGACTCCACCTTAATTAATTTAACACAGAATTTGTCAATTTCGCCAAAACCTTCTTCTTTTAAGGTATCCGACTACTTTAAAAACACTGGTTATCAACCATACTGACGAATTTTTTAAAATTGTTATTTCTCTTAGTTCAGTCTTTTTTCTTCCCAAAACAGTTAATTTTTTCTAGGAAAAGGAAGGTCTGACCTATTATCCTGGGGAATATTTAGCAAAAAGTATATTTTTGAGCTAAAATTTGTCTTTAACTTCGATTTTAATTTTCATCAAATTTTTCCACCGTTAACACGATATCTCAAAAGCTAATAGAGGTATTTACGTAAAAATTTCAGCTTGTGTTTTAAATAATATGAACAATGAAATGAACCAAAAGTTTTATTCTTGGCGTGGTACTTTTTCATTTATAGTTGTTTTTAGAAAAATTAAATTGTGAATTTATGGGGAAAAAATATGTGTATGAGTATATTTTTACCCATAACTTCTTTGGATCTCAAAACTTGTTCTTAGATTTGGGCTCATTTCATTCATCTTTATGTTCTGCATCTTGTGTACCAAGAAAAATAGGATTGATGTATTACAACTTTGTGTAGAGTGTTAAACGTTTTGGTTAAATTTCATTAAAATTTAATTTAATTCTAAAACTATATTATATTTTCAAATACTTTTGTTGTATTCATAGTATTTTGTATTATAATTGGCAATACATCTAACAACCATAGCCTTGAATAGTTTTTAAAAAATCAAATTTTTCAAAAAGACTCCTTCGAACGTTGTCGGATACCTTAAGGGAGGGAGAAGAATATAGGAAGAAGTTGAGTTCGAAATTTACATTCAAAAATATTCAATAGGGCATCATAGCGTCATAGGTTTATAATATTGCGAAAATAATACACTAGAAATTGAAAGAACTAACTAGAAATGAAAACAGTAAAAACATCCTTAAAAATACTATTAAATCTTTGAAAGCATAATTATTTTGTTTTCTAAAAAGAAAAAAAAAAACATTTACTATACCTTAAAATTATTATTACACTTTAAAATTATTGTCCTTTCTAGAAGATACAATGTTTAATTTCCAAAATTAAAATAACTATTCATTATCTAAGGCAATATCAAACTTCTGCTTTTATTTTATTTTTGATAGTATTTTGTACCTAAGATCCGTGTAGAGATATAAAGTTTCAAAGTACTTTTCTTTCAAGTAATTTACAGCAGATAATCTGCAGCATTAAATGTCATTCCTTCGGGGAATGTAGTATTATCTAAAAAAATACGTTTCCCTCTAGATTAAAGGGATCAACATCTTTGACTCCTTTTGATCCCATTAGTGGGAGAGAAGTTTCTGAATTGCCTTTTTCTTTCTTTTTTTGGTAGAGCATATTTTTGCACATAAATCCTCTTTCGATAATCCTTTCCGATCCTCCTACTGCATTTTGGCCCACTTGCTAGCCATCAATAACATATTGCCAAACTGTAGTCTTTAAATCTTCTTATAACTGAGGAAACATTTGAAATCATAAAGTGCCTATATAAATCAAGTAATCAATATTTATTGTCAATTATAATATTATATCAATTAAATATAATATTTATATCAATATTAAATCAATATTTATAAAGAATTCAAAATAGAGTATTCAGCAATTCAGAAAATCGAGGAAAACTTCTTGCTAAACCTAAATCAGATTACTTCAAAAATTCTTTAAAATTCTAAATGTCTCTTTAAAAAATAAAATGGAAAAAGGGAGGAATTTGCCAATTAGATTGAATTATTGCAAAGAATGCGATAACTGTTCTGAATGCTAAATTTCCCCCATAATCCTCTTCTACGCTTTTAAAATAATTCAGATTGTTACAATGAACAACAGGAATATTTATCACTAACTATTCATGTTTATGATACATATTTCTACATTTTTAATATCAATTTAAATAAACAGCTCATTGGCATGTCTTTGAACTTGCACAGTTTTTCTCTTTTATTGTCGAAGTAATTGTTTCCATAAAACTCATGGAAAATAATTTGGAAAACTTCCTATAAATTACAAAAAATGTTGAGAATTACAGAGAAAAATATTTTGTATATATATATATGGCAAGATCATGTGTACATAGTAGAATAATTTATTTCACTTAAAGTGAATTTAGTAACAACAATCATCCTAATGCAAAAAATTCTTGTTTCTATTTATACTGGTTACTGATTGAAGAAAAATCGCTTGTTTAAATGGTATCAAAAGTATAATTATTATGTCAATTGAAAATGGGAGTAAAATTTAAAAATACACATAAAATTAAAAAATATACAATGTTAAAATGTCAAATGTGCATTTAGAGAATGGAGCATGCAAGCAATACCCTGCTTAGCCAGAGATCATGTGGAAACCTTCATGGGACCGCCAAATAGCTGCCCTGCCTAGCAGGCATAAGCAAATGGCACTTAAGGATATCAGAAACTTCCATACAACAAAGGACTCTCTACACACAGCACATAATCTTCCAAGGGAAAAAAAGACACTTCTTTTTGACATTTACTACTCAATTGTGTAACATTAAAAATGCATTAAATACATTAAATGTATTTTAACTTTTTACATGAGCGAAGAGTTTTGACAGAATATCCTTAATTGAAGGACATTTTAAGAAAGTTTTTTTACTTCATCAAATTACTTGGTCATTTAAGTCTGTTTTTTCATAATGCACAGACTTAGATCACCTAACTTAAATGGATAGAAATACATCTATATCACGAAATATCTGCAGAAACAAAATTCTTTATATATTGAAATCTTGCATTTTCTACAATTTTGAGCACATTTGTAATGTAAATAGTAAAATACATAGACATATGAAGATATGTCATTCGATCTATTTGACTTATTTTTAAAGAAATTCTTGATGGCCAATAGAATAAGTACACAGATTTAGTATATAAGTACAGTACACAGAATAAGTACTTATAAGAATTTTTCAACCATCATTGAGCATTATATTTATGAAATGTCTTGAAAATTTCAACATACTTGTTTTTATTTACCGTTTCAAAGATTTGATTATTGCAGATGACAAAAATGGCTAATCTCACCATCTGTCATCTGTACTTTTGCAAAAGGCAGAAAATACCAACTATACCATCTGCCATCTGTACTTTATAAATGGTAGAAATAATCAATCTTATCATCATCATTTGCAGATGGCAAAACCAATCCTTATTATTGTGTCTTTGACTTTTTTTTCTTTTCCTCTTCTCAGGGTCTGAAGATCAAGAAGCAGCGCAGTACTGGAGACATTGACCGCCGCGGGGTGAGCTCGATCCGAAGCTCGGGCTCGAATCTAAGTTCTGCGAGCTCCGAGTCGAGTCAATCCGGGGTGGCCCACAGCCAAGGTGGTGGCTCTCTGCACACAGACAGTAACGTGAGTTTCGTGTCACAGGACGAGCTTTGCGACACGGCCGTCACCGAGACCTACTTGGGCGAGTGGAAGAACGACAGGCGCTGCGGGTTCGGCATTGCTGAGAGGTCGGACGGACTCAAGTACGAAGGGGAATGGTAAGTATTTTTCAGCATCGATCATCCATTTGAGAAAATGGAGACAGAATTAGAGTCTCTTATTCCAAGAAATATATATGAGCGATATTAAATTCATTTAGAATGCATGGCATGTAAATTTGTTGTTCAAGATAGTCATGTGAGTACTTTTAAAAATCAAGTTCACTTCTGTATACATAAAATATAATTTAAAAAAGGAACGTTAATAGAATCTCTGGTATTCATTCTAAATCTACTTTTTCGAAAGGGGAACTTTATGTAAGAAAAAGGATGGTTCATGTTTGTTCACTTTATCTTCTAAAGCAGACCACTTAAGGTTGTGCTCTGAGTTAGAGTAAGTCATATTTAATGGGACATGAAGTAAAGGAAGCTGAAGAGTCAATATACAACGCGAATTGTGACTCTATGTGTTTTGATCTTGTGGAATGATTGAGTGCAACTTGTTTTCTTAGTCTGTGAAAGATCCCATTTCCGTTAAAAGGAATTTTTTTGAAAAATTGGATTTTTTAAAAACTATTTGCTGTTTTTAGATGTATTGTCAATTATAAACATTATAAATACAAAAAAGTAATTTAAAAATATAATATAATTTGAAAAATAGGAAAATTTGTAGAAATTTTAATGAAATTGAACCAAAATGATTACCACTCTACAGAAAATTGTAACGTAGCAATCCTATTTTTCTTTGTGCTCAAGTTATAGAATATAATAATGAAGTAAATGAATCAAAATTTAAGATGAGAAGAATTTATGGGTAAAAATATACGTATATATGCATTTTTTCCATAAGTTATCAATTTAATTTTTCTAAAAACACCTATTAGTGAGAAAGTATTTCGCCAGCAATCAAACTTTTGGTTCTTTTCATTGCCCATATTATTTAAAACTCACGCTTAAATTTTTATGTAAATACCTGTGTTAGTTTTCGAGATATCATGTTAACAGTGGTGAATTTTTATGGAAATTGACATTTTGAGAAAATGAACGTTAAAGACAAATTTTATCTGGAAAAATATATGACCCTGGATGATAGGTCAGGCCTTCCTTTTTCTAGAAAAAATAAACTGTTTTTTGGAAAGGAAAAGGTCTGAACTACAAAAGAAATAATTACAATAATAATAATTAACCATTAAAGTAGTCGGATACCTTAAGTTATATGGTTATGTGATGCAAGATTTGTATTTATGCCCATAATGGTATAGAACCAATGGTATTGCTTATCTTTTTTTTCGCTCAGGTACAACAACAAGAAGTACGGGTATGGCGTGACCACGCTACGAGATGGCACCCGAGAGGAGGGCAAGTACAAGAACAACGTGCTGGTCTCTTCAGGCAAAAAGAAACATCTGTTCATGCTACGTTCTACAAAATTCAAGGAGCGCATAGACGCCGCCGTCAACGCAGCTGCCAGGGCATCACAGATCGCCCTGCAAAAGGCCGATATCGCCATCTCTAGGTAAATATCTTACTATTTCACGGGAAAATATCTGTGATTTTGCTAGAAAATATCTGTGATTTCACAGGAAAATATATGTGATTTCACAGGAAAGTAGCAGTGATTTCACAGGAAAGTAGCAGTGATTTCACAGGAAAGTAGCAGAGATTTCACAGGAAAGTATCTGTGATTTCACAGGAAAGTATCTGTGATTTCACAAATGAAATAGAAAAAGTTCTCACAAATGAAATAGATTCTAGCCAACTCTGCTGACATTCTGGATATCCTTTGTAGAAAGGAAAAAAATATTAATCTTCTTATTAAAGATTTAAGGGCATTTTATTAGGAAATCGACATCTACTTTTATAGAAATCCATTTAGTCAGAAGTCATTCCCATCCAATATTACTTAACATTGCTAAATACAAGTCAAAAAAAGAAAGAGAATGGGTGAAAATGAGCAATTATTCAACAGTATGTTATAATATATTAATAATGAATGAATTCTGTGAAACTGTGATGAATTCTGCGAAATATCACATTTTATATTTGTTCCATATCATTATGCTTCTTTTTAAACAAGCACTGAATATCACACTTTCCTCGAAGTAATTTGCGATCTAATTATTTGTAATTATCGTGTTAAGTTTATTCGAAAAGATAGAACGACAAACTTCAACTGAATTTATATTTCTTGAAATTTGATAGAAATTACATTAGTGCAGGCATTATATACTAAATTTCAACCATATAGCTCAAAACATTTTTGAGTTATTTTTATCACAAACGTAGAGGCATATACATTGTTCCAAAAATTGTTTCCCGAACTTGAATTCGAGAAACACGTGAAAATTGTTTAAAGTCTCAAATTCGAAGCTAGAGAGAATAATAATTCATAACAATTAAAAAGACAAGAATGAAAATCAATCACCTATGAATCTATGATACTGAATTTCATATAAATAATTCACCTTACGGCGCATCTCTTGCAACAAGCTGCCTCATAGTTTAAGGAATAAGACTGAAAATCGAAGATATCGATTAACTACGTCTATATAAAATTAATTGCAAGTTAATCGACCACTCGTTATTTTATAATCTCCAATCCTTGTTTAATAGTAGATTTTCTCTATGAACATCTAAATCTCATTTGATTTAAATCAAAAATCATCTTAAATGAAATACTGCTAACGTATTTTTAAAAGCAAAATTTAACAGAAATTTAATTTTAAAATTTTTACCAAGAATATGAAAAATTGATTAACTATTTCAACATATTTAGGTTTAATTAAATAGATTTTCAAAAAACTCGCAAAAAGATGTATAATTTCTTTTATTGATTATTTTATGATGCATTTGAATCATCAATATTTCAAAATTATTTACAACAAACAGGTCATATCGTTTCAGCATAGAACTTTTCTGTATGGATTTAGAGCTTCAGTTTTAGGGTCAGATTATTGTCTATTCGAAACTCAAATCAATCGAAGTTCCTTGTAAGAATTTTATTTGCCATTAAGGATTAAATGCCCTCATGCTATATGGCTTAAAATATGGTAAATTGGAGTATCTTGTTCAATAATCACCATTCAACTACAACTCAAAATGACAATTTCTCATCTCTACTTGCCTTAATCATTTAAATCCTAAGAAGAAATATCTTAATCCATTACAAATTATCAATTCCTTTCATATAGTTATGATGTAGACCGCATTCTTATGTGTGTCTTCATATAAAAGGATTTATGGATCCTTATGAAATTTCCTCGTCTTTAAAATAAAATCCTTAAAATGCTTGAATTGAATCTGAAAAAATTGACTCTTGGAAACAGGAATAGGGAAATAGGAAATTAGGATATATTCTTGGATGGGAATTAAAATCCATGAATTGAATCCTTATTCATGGATAATTCATATGTATAAAGACATATGTGATACAGGCGGGGAGTCAGATCAAAGGAATCGTCCAGGTGAATCTTAAAGCAGAAATCTTTAAAGAAATGGCAGATTGGAAAAGCTTGTTCAACTATCGCAAATAAACTACAGTTCGAAGTGACAATACCCCTCAATTATACCGCGGTGGTCTGGTGGTAAGGTCTCTGCTTCGGAGCCGGAGGGTTTCAGGTTCGAGACCTCGATTCCACCGAAGAGCCTTCGTGTGAGGGATCTCTTGCAAGTTAAATCTGTCAGGCCAAGCATCCTCCCGCAGGTGTGGAGAGGGGGGTGCCAGGTCAGGTGTGGTCCTTGTCATCTGACCATCGTTCAAAATGAAGAGGTCAGTCCCAAAATAGCCCTAGAGTTGCTTTACAATGGGAAGTTAATATAACTAAATTAAATCCTCAATTATAGACCTCCCGTTGCTTCAAAACTACTTATTAATCGTAATAGATGCAATTAAATGAAATAACACACTGAATGCAACGAGTATTTAAGCCTTTTTAAAGAAAATTAGTGTTTGGGATGCTGTTTTTTATATCACACAATCGACCGTGCTGAGCCAAATAACGGAAAGGTTAAGGGAAAATTCTCTTATCTTACTTTCCAACAGACAGAGTGAATATCGGTTGGGTGCCTCCATTTCACTGCTGGCGCGAATGAATGGCAGTGAAGCCCCATTCAAAGGAGAAATAAACACCTTCCCAGGAGTTCATTTCAGAGGAGCAATCGACCGGGAAAGGGTAAGCAGCTGTTCCCAGGAGCAGTTGGCAAGAAAAGGATTTCGAAAGCGCTGGTTGTCCATTTTGTATAGTGGCAAATAACCTTGTCAGGTTTCCATTGCCTTCGAAATGGCATTTGCCGATCTCTTTCTTTCAGGTTAGGGCGACACAAACCTTTTTGATGCAGATATGTCGTTATTAGAACACTTTATAAAGAAATGGAGCTTTGGGATGGATTCTGAGTATGTGCGCTGAGTAATGTCTTCTTCTATTATATTTATAACTTGCTATTACCCGGCGCGTTGCTGCCGTAGAAGAAATAATCTTGGAAATATCATTTGGAATTTGAAATAGCTATTTTGTTTTCTTAAGAATGATTGGAAGAATGATATTTATTTTCTTATCGGCAAGGAATACATATTCATTGAAATTGAAGTATATATAAAAGAGCAGCATAAATAGTACTTATTTTATTTTTATTATTCTATTCTACAAACAAATATTCATTTTCATACATTAGGTTTGTGTGTTCTATTAGAATAATAAAACTTGGTGTTCTTTAAGAATGGTAATGAGAGAAACAGTTTATTGTATCTCGTAATTCGTTTGATATTCATTCAGAATTCTCAAGTTTAATGTTCGTAAAATATGATTAAAGTATTTTCTTTTAAAATTTATTAAACAAAGAAAATATATTTATACCAAGAAATGATAATTTTTTAAAACCTGAGATTGCGCAAAATTATTTGTAAGAATATTTTTGAAAGTTACTGCAAAAAACGCTAAAATTTAATTAAAATTTCAAACCTCCAGGATCTCTCTCCCCCAAACTTTCTTTCCGCAAAAAGATTTTCTAGCATTATCTGTAATAAAGTTGTTACTTCTGAGAATGACCTGTAAGGAATTTGTGTACAATGGCTACAAAATATTAACCTTTAACTTGAATTTAGCACTTCAACTGAATCTATTGTGTCTCCTCAGTGAGTTATTTGGAGATTAATCATATGTAAACAAATGTGATTGAGAGCCGAATTTTTTAAAATTTCGACGTTTTTCCGCTACAACCTCCGAAATTATTATTGCACAAACATGATATTTATATCAATTAAAAGATTTAAAAAAATTAGCTTTCCAACGGTATCAGTTTTTTGAATTTATAACGTAAACTTCTATTTTTAACGAATTTTTAAAGAAATATTTTAACCATGTTTTTTATCACGTGACTGGATAAAATAAAAGAATGCCGGAAGTTCGAATAAAAAAAAACTATCATCGCAAAATAAATCTAAAGAAATGCAACTTTTAACACGTGACTGGATAAAATAAGAGAAATATAAAATGTGATATTTTCTAAAAAAATAAATGCAAAGCAAAGGATTTTATGATCGTTTGCAATATCTAAATAATTAATTCAATAAATCTTCTTTACGGTAAACCTGATCGAATTTAGACAGGATATGCATTGGAATCCCGACTAAATGGCATATTTCTATTATCGTTTGCAATATCTGTATCATTAATTCAATATTTTTTTCATTATAAAATGTGATAGTTTCTAAAAAAATAAATGCGAAGCTAAGGTTTCTATAAAATCTGCAAGAGCACGTCCAAGGGAAAAAATTAGGTTTTATCACCGTGTTGGCATCATTTTGACAAAAGTTCAAATTTAAAAAAAAACTATCATCGCAAATTAAATTTGAAGAAATGCAACTTTTAGCACGTGACTGGATAAAATTAAATAAATATAAAATGTGATATTTTCTTTAAAAAATGCAAGGCAAAGGATTCTATGATCTTTTGCAATATTTAAATCATTAATTGAATAAATTATCTTTATTTATAGAGGATTGAATTTATACAGGATATGCATTCAAATTTCTTTCCAATTTGTAAAATAATATTAATTGGCATATATGTATATATTGGCATATATTGCTTAATACTATTAATTTGATCTAAATGAAGTAAATAATTACATTTTATGTAGTTAGAGTCAAACAATGCATTTATGAATAATGAGTTTGAGATTTCTTCATACTTTGCTCTGTGAGCCATATTTTACAAAATATTTTTATTAATATTTTAAATAAAAGTTGCTACATCAATCAGTCTTCTAAACCAATCATTAAAACTGACTGATTTATAAAATGAAAGAATATTATTAGGAAAACGCGTTCTTTTAGAACTTTCAGTCCATCATCTTAAAGAAAATATTAATTTCAGGCCAATCAATGCCCGGAGTTACTTCAAGGCTAATGAATATGTGATTTAATTGAAAATTTTAGAACCCATTACTCATGACGAACCAGCTGGTCGCCAAAGGCGGCTAGTATGAAATAAATTAAACATAGCTAAAAATAATAAAATAAATAAATAAATTTTAATAAAATTATTAAAATGATATTAAGGGTAAGAAGACATAAATAAAAACAAGAAATATTTCCAGCTACAACAAACTAATTTGAAAGTCATTTGCAACATTTGTTAAATAATGGGCAACAAAGTTGAGTTGATGCCTAAGATATGCATTATACGTACAACAATTGACCCCATTTTAGCACATAATAGTGTTATCCCCAAAAGAATCTGGGAAAATCAATGAAAGGCATAGAGTATCTTAATATAGCCGATACTAAATTAAAGCTGTGGGAGTGGGGTGAAAGTTTCACAGAATACTCTATTAGTTTCAAGGATAAAAATTCCTGAATGCATTCAGAGATAAATCATGTTCGCAATGTGGAATAAAGTGACTGGTGCAATATAAAATTTATTCTAATAGTTCTAAGCACGATTTTAAAGTGCGCAAAAATAATTGATATATCTGAATATAATTTTGAAACATCCTTAGTTAATATTATATTCAATAAAACTCGTGTATCTAAAATTTTATGAAGTACTATAAGCATAATAGTATAGTTTATTTTCAAAGGCCACGCAAAAACAAGTATTTGTTCAATAGCAACACTGTTCAACATATTTTACCGGAATGGTCATTGACTATATGAAGCATTGTTGATAATTTCTTTACATTTTTGCTTTCTAGAATACAAAGTATACTGAGAGAAATTACTGCTATCGTTAAGAAATTCGACCTCAAAATCTTGATGAATATCCACATTCTTTGCATTCCAGAATCTGAAAAAACTTAATTTTAGAATTTTATTTTTCCTGTGAACACGATAATACAAAAATGCCTCGAATCAAAAGGATAAAACTAAGCCTGAAGTGTTTTACATAAAATTTGTATATTTCTTCCAGATTTTGAACCAAATCCATTCGCAGAAAATTTATGTACCTATTTGAGTGCATATGAAGTAATAAACATTATGAACTAGATAAACGAAATTTAATACAGAATTTCAGTATTTAATGTATAAATCTGAAAAATTTAAATAAATCCGTAAGCTAAATGAGCTACAGGATTGATCATCTGCCAATATATATATCCATATGCATGTAAACTATAATTCAAAAGCGCAATGAATTAAAATAATAAAAAGTGGCATGCGATTATAAACAAAATTGTGACTCTGTGTCCAATTTTGTTTTTAGTCTGTTCAAAAACAACTAACTGAGAATGTAAAATACACACTTGACTTTCTCTCTTCGTCAATGGCGTGATATCTACGGATGGGTCTTGGTCAAATTCCATGTTGATTCGAACTGGTTCTTGAATAAGGCTTTGCCAGTTTGTCAACTTAATAATTTGCAAATCTTTTTCCAGGTAATCAATCTAAGTTTTGGTCTCTCTCTTTTTCGGATACCAGATAATTTAACCAGAGATTCTTTAAGTGACTCAGTTGCGATTCGATCATATTCAGTGGCTTGCCGTTTAATTCTCGGTATTAATATAAATTCAATAATATTTTCTATATAAATAAAAAATAATGTTTGCCCGTTTGTCTCTGATGCCTTCCTAAACCGTTCATTCGATTGCGATGAAACTTGGTCAGCTTATTGTTTACATCTACGGGATGGTTATTGGAACAGGACAATTATCTAAATTTTTTTTAAAAATTCGGATCTCAACCACATCTATTTACCAAGGATTCATCTCTAAATAGCTCATCTAGGAGACACATTAGATTAATCAGAAATGCTAAATCTAAGTGAAAGGTTAATCTTTTGTAATTATAGTACGCAAATGTCATTCAAGTCATTCTCAGAGTTAACAAATTTATTACAGATTATGCGAGAAAGTTTTGGATGGACCAACTCTGGGGGTTTTATATTTTAATTAAATTTAAGCATTTTTCGCAGTAACCACCAAAAATATTGTAGTACAATTAAATTTGCACCATCTTAATGTTCAAAATTTATTTTTTCAATTATATTGACGATATTATAGTATCAATATGTTTTCTATGCTTAATAAATTTTAAAAGAAAACATTTTAATCACATTTCCTGCAACTAAATTTGTGAATTTCGAATGAACACTAAGCGATTCATGAGATTCAATTAATAGTTTCTTTTATTGCCATTCTGAAAGTACACCAAGTTTAACAATTCTAAAAGAATACGCGGATCTGATATACAAAGATGAATATTTGTTTGTTCGTATTCTATGTACTGTCGTAACGTCCATTTTATTTCGATAAAGCATGCAACGTTATTTACTGATTTCACCTTATATTTTTTTGGTGGCATCAAGCTAGTTTTATATGATTTATGAATTTCCGAGTTGATTATTCTCAAATAGTTATCTCACTTAATTCTACTAAATATGCTTCTTAAAATCTCCCTTCCAAATATCGCAAAAATCTCTCTATCTTTTCCGTTGTTGTCCATATTTCAGCAGCATATATGAGAATGGGTGTAATCAAAATTTTGGTTTTCTTTTCTTCTTACAAAAAATATATTTGTAACTCTGAAAAGAGCGCTCACGTTGCTCATGGTCTTACCTTAAAAATTTTACAATCTTTATGGAGGATAAAAAAATCATATCATCCTTAAGTTTTTATGTGAGAAATTTCAAGAATGGAATTCCAAACTGGCGATTTAAAAGTTTAAAGAAAGCCACCAATTTTAACTGAGACTTGTTCAAATTCTCTAAGAATGTAAGAGATGCACAATAAAATGGAATACAACAATTAACTCCAAATCTAATGAGTGTGATTTTAATCGAGCTCTCCTTTCGCAGGACGGCGACGGCTCGAGGCAAAGCCGAGCAGGCTGACATCTCCGCCATGCACGCTCAAGAGGACGCCACCATCGCCAGACAAATCGCCAAACAATTCGATCCGGACATCAAAATGCCCGGTGAGTCAACAAGATTCTTTTTTGCACAGAAGGAGAACTGAACCAAAAACATTCCATAACATCTATTCTTTAAAGAATTTTTTGCAGCAAATTCTGCCTTTTTGTTGTTGTTGTTGTTCTAAATATTATAAAAGTAGGCAATTCTCTGAATATTATAAAAGAAGGTAATTTTCTGAATATTATTTAAAAAAATGTAATTCTCTGAATATTATAAAAAAAGTAAGGCTCTTAATATTATAAAAAATAATTCTCTGAATATTTTAAAAGAAGGTAATTCTCTGAATATTATGAAAGAAGGCAATTTAGTTTGAATGGCTATTATTTTTTGCATTAACCTTCCATTTTATATTAATTATTTTTTAACAAATTACGAAATTGTTGTTGGCAAAAGATATCTGTATCAATGTATTTTGGTTGTAGAGCTCCATCAATACTAGAGAATTCGAATATCAAACTTATTAAGTTGAATATCATATTCCGAGCTTTAAATGTAAAGTTTAGAATATAATATTTGATAAATATTAATCCATTAATAAATACCATATCCTGAGTTTACACATAGAAAACAAATGGTCGATGCTTATGTTCAAGAATTAACGGAGTTCTTGAACTGTCATTTCTTCTCCACCGAAATTGATTATTTTTGGTTAAATACGAAAATAGAAGCGGATTTAAAATGCCATATAATGGGATGAAATGATTTGGTATCACTTTGTTAGTGTGCTAAAAATTTGTTAATTACCAATTCCAGCAAGGTACTCAATTTTGGAAATAGATTTACATGTAAGTCAATATTCAATATAGCAATCAAGCCTGTGTCTTCAAAATGGAAGGTGTAAAACTGCTTGATGCAGTTACTCTTCAAATAATATTTAATCTGTTTTCCTGAGTAGTAACTGAAAGGCATGAATTTCACAAATTTCTACGCTAGCAAAATTTTATTTTATGTTTTAATTGTTGACAAAACTGACTATTCGAAAAAAAAAGTTTAGAATAGAACCTTTCTTTTTTCCAGAAGGCTTATATTCTATAATCTAAATCTTTAAAACTAAATAAATAAAAAATAACTATATTTTAAAGTTAATTATAAAAATTTTAGAATAAAATTTTCTTTGATTGATTGATTTATTTCATTTCTTATTATCCATATTCCTCTTTTACTTTTATTATTTTTACTTTGTTATTTTTTCAGTGCCATTAGATTAAAATATCACATTGATCGACTTTCGTAATAAAAGGATGGTATTTTAAAGATCTTAATTAAATAATTAAGATCAATGAATTTACTTTTTAAACCCCTAGTGCCCACTTTTTCATAGTCAAGTAATGAATTATATTCAGCTCCTTTTTTCATAGTTAAGTAATGATTTATATATAATAAAAAGAATAAGATTTCATTCTTATTATATAAAAAAAAATTACACATCGACCGTGCCCAAATGAAGATTTGGCTTGACGAATTACACATCGAATATACTTAAGGTATCCGACAACGTTCGAAGGAAAAAGTTTGAAAAATTGAATTTTTTTAAAAACGCTCTAAAATTATTGTTCTTAGATGCATTGAAAATTATAATACAAAATACTATACATACAACAAAATTATTTGGAAAATATCATGTTTTGAGAAATAAGAAAAAATTTAGCAAATCTAAGTGAAATTTAACTAAAACGTTTAATACTCTTCACAAAATTTTGATGAAGTAATGCTATTTTTCTTGGCATACAAGGTACATAACATAATGATGAATGAAATGAAACAAAAGCTAAGAAAATATTGAAATGCAAAAAAGTTATGGGGGTGGAATATACGTACATATGCATTTTTCCATAAATTCACAACTTAATTTTTCAAAAACCACTTATAAATGAAAAAGTATTCCGCCAACAATAAACCTTTTGGTTCATTTCATTGTCCATATTATTTAAAAAAAGCGCTGAAATTTTTATGTGAATACCTACCTTTATTAGTTTTTAAAATATCATGTTAATGTTGGAGAATTTTTTATGAAAATTAAAGTTTTGAGAGAATTGAAGCTAAAACAAATTTCAGCTGAATAATATGTGTCCCTGGATGATAAGTCAGGCCAAGCTTTTCTTAGAAAAGTTGAACTGTTTTGGGAAGAGGAAAGTCTGAACTACAATAAAAAGATATTCGTTAATGTGGTCGATAACCAGTGTGTTTAACGTAGTTGGATACCTTAAATAATTAAAACTGAATTACTAACTTCTATTGTAAGTAATAGTGAATCATGAAAATTTGTCTTAAAATAGCGGATTTGAAATCCGATTCTTACATAGCCTGTTTAGTCTTTTGGAATCAAATATTGTCTGGTTTGATGTAGAAGCTATGAAAAGACACCAACTTAGATTTTAATCATAGCCTAAAATGATGCCATCTCAACCAAAATATCTTTTTTCTCTGTCATTTTCAAAAGGAAGCATTTAATTACAAAAAAATTACGCTATAGATGAAAAACTGCCTACTTTCTGCAAACAAGTACATATGATATGTATTCAATAAAAAATAAATAACTAGGAATTGGATTATTTTGGGTAATTACTTGAAGAGACACTGATCTATAAATAAATAAGACTGAATTTTTCTTACACGATACCATTATGTTCTTTCTTCATGCATGTTCAATAATCTAATTTCAGTATTAACCTTTAAATGTATTGATTTTTATTTTTAAAAAATAAAATTTTTAATCAGCAGGAAAATGGGTATAGTTAATGGGAAAAATACGAAATAAACATATAGCAATTTTTTTAAAATTTTCAAACAACATACTCATGTATTCCTACATCATTATAAACAATCACTACTGGAGTTCTACAAATCTTTTACCTGCAACTTTATACTTCAAACATAGACTATACCTCTTATAGTATTATAAAATAAGAAAATTCATAAAACAATTATTTTTAGCATTTAAATATAAAGAAACATTGCATTTACAATATGACCACTGAGTTGTACCTTACATAGAGGAATTTTATATCTCAGTCTGTCGGAAAGGCAAGGGACCAACGCCAACTTTTCATAGAGGACAAAGGATGAGATGACCCTCTAGATTTAAAGAAAATAATTTGAACCGATTTTGCATATTGATATATTTTCCCATTTCAAATTGAAAGTTTCATTTTTCTTACTTATCTTTATAATTATATGCAGCAATATAAATATTATCCGCTTCCTTATTTTTAACCGAAAGCCTTTTTTTTTCTTATGTTTATATTTTTTATATAAATATTTGTAATTCTCAACACCTGCCTAAATGAAACTGGACTCAAACAGCAAGTCAACAATGATAATTGCCTCTAATAAAAAATTAACTGCCAAAGATACTAGATGCTTTCAGAAACGATAAAATAGCTTTGGAAAAATTAATAAAAAAACACCATGCAAATGTACCTGCATAAAGAAATATTAGGTTTAAACACTCGATACAGATTTATATCACAATGTATTTAAGTGTTATCTCTTCTAAACTGATACAAATTTAGTCAAAACTCTTTCTAAAAATAAAATATTACTTTTCCCAAGAAAGAAATGTATGGAAAAAGTATCAAAAACAACTAAGAATATTGGACCAAAAACTTTTTCCACGTGACAACAATTAATCCACAAGGAATTTACGCTTCAAATTTTTACATATTGTAACTCGTTTTCATATGCTCCATTGCAACTGAAAAGTATGTAATAAAAAATTCCGAAACTGATTCAGACATTGCATTTTAGAAATTCGAGAAACATCCGGATTCAACGACATAGTGAGAGGTGTTCAAATGTTCCAATTTTAAGGAACACCATGAAGACAAAACTTTAAAATATGTATTTCAATTTATAATTCTCAATATTACCAGACGGAAACAAAATATTGTATCTTGGGTCACATTCTTTCCATGCCACAGTTTAGAATGGAATCAATTCTTGACTAAACAAAAATGATCACAGAGAGAAAAAGAAAAAAAAAAGACTCGCCTCAGAGGATTTGAACCATTCGTCTAGACTTACAAACGAAGAGTGAATCAGCCAGAGAATGATTCTAGACTCGTTGATGTTCGCTGACTATTTCTTCCCCCCCCCGACGGGGAATGGGCTCCCCCATGGCAACGGGGCGCTCAATATCGACTGAGGAAGCTCCACGTGGCTTTGTTTGCAGAAGGTAGGCGTGACGATCTATTATTCTTTTCCAATTCCGCTGACACGCGATGCCTCCGAATTAATGACCGGACCAAACAACGGAAACTGGACACTCGCTTTTTCTCGGCGCATAAACGGCGGATAATTGGACGTGCGGTGTGGAAATCGGACGGTGTCATTTTGGTCACTTAGTTTACAAAAAAGGATGTCAGGTCAAATGAATATTGAAAACTGTGACCTGTAACACTTTTATGAAGCTTGAACATAATAAAACCAAATCGGAGTGACTGGCTTTTGAACAATGACGTTGAGCGTACAAATGGCCCACAAAGAGAGCATGGTATTTTAACATGATTATGCTTATAGGCTGGCATATTATTTGTAAACTGAGAAATGCACAGTTCAAAATCGCCCTTTAAATGACAGACAATTAGACCTAGAATCACTTAACTCTACCAAATTCTTTAGAGTAGATATTCACTATAAGAAATAATTTCGTATTTGTAAGCAAATTTTAAATTAAAAATAATTGACTCAATGTTTAGTGAGGCAAAGTGTTTGTATAACACCTTTAAAATATTTTATTTCTCACACATAAAAAAATGTATGCCTCTTTAAATTTCTCTTAAAGCGAAACCTCTTCTTTTTCCCACTTAATTTCTGTTCTTCAGTTAAAATTCCTTTTCTTCATTCCTTTGAAATTCTACATTTTTGGCAATTAAAAGGGTATTTACTTGCGACAGTTTGTCGAAATAATTTTGAAACATAAACTATGCACATATTTGCTTCATGTATGAGAATGATAAATATAGTTAAATGAATTATCATTCTTTATAACGATAATTATTATTACGCACTACTTGCAATAAACCTTCATCTTCTCCATCTTGCTCACAAAGGAAAATTTGATTAACCAAAATGATTCTAAATAAAAGCAGATGAGTTATTTCGAAACCTTTATTGCAAAGAAAAAGTGTTTCGTTGTTTTAAAAAAAAATCACGAACATCATTCGATGAATTACACCGAATAAATTGATTTTTCTCATACTTGAAAATCTACAGAAAATACCGATTCTCACACTTTTGCTTTCATTTCACAGATATGATGAAGAATAGGTACAATGACCGGATGAATCCGACACCACCTGCGAGGGTCCCCTTCACCAACCTCAGCAACCAAACGCTATCAGCGAATACGCCGGATGGCTCCCGGACTGACAGTCCAATGGACCCTTCGCGGAGAAACCTCTCCATGGGTATGGGTACGCCCTCCCAACAGTCCAGGCAACCCCTTAACAATCCACAACAAGAGAGGTACATGAGCCCCACCCCGGTCATCCAGACGCAGTATCCTGGTCAACCGACTTCCTACCCAATCCAGAACGCTGTGAGCCAAGATACCCGGTATATGCCTCAGCAGCAAATGGACAGGTATTCTTCTCAACAGAGTCCACAACAGCAAAGCTACGCCAACCAGAACCAGGGCTACGGCGCCTACCCTTCAGCACAGCAGCAGAGCCAGTATCCAATGCAAAAAATGAATGCCAACTACCTTGGGCCTCAACAGGACCCACCCCCAGTGCCTAATCGACAGGGTTCCTTCAGAAGGCGCCCTAGTGCCCGTGACCCACAAGGGGGCTACTCCATGCAACAGGCTATGGGCGACCACTTTGACCACTACAGGCAGCAGGAGCCACGTGTTAGGACAGTCATCAAACATGGGAGGAGGATACCATCCCCTCCCCGTAGTGGCATGTACCCGCCACCACCCCGAACAAGCTATGGTCCGGACGCCACCCCAGATTCGGGGGTGTCTGAGAGCATGGATGAACTGTCCCCCTCCCGCTTCGGTCGCAAGTCCCACCTGCCGCCCATGATCTACGGGGACAGCCATGCGTCCAGCCTGCTAAGTTTCGCCCCGAGCGAGGAGGATCGTCGCAGCATGAGCCCCACCATGAGCAGCATGGGGCTGGATAGTGAGTTGGGTTCTGAAGCTTCGACGGGCAGCGGGGCTTTCCCTCGGACAGCCTCCCTCTATGTGAATCCGCCAAGCCGGAAAAAGCAGCAAGAGGCGGCTGCTGGCAAGGGCGGAGGGGGAGACCTGCTCATGAGGAAGAAGAGCATGCCCCATGGGCCCAAGGAGATCGCGGGAACCCCCCAGAAGGTCATTCCCCGAGAGGAGGTGGCTTACCTCAGCTCACAAAGGAGGGAAGAGCTCAGAAGGATGCAATATGAGTCTGAGAGGCTCAGGTCAAATCCGCTGCTCTACTTAGTTAGACCAGATTTGAAGGTAAGTCCTATCATTTGAAATTTGTAGATTTAAGTCTTATGTTGGTTTCAGCTTTAATTTATAGAAAAAATATTTTATTCTGATACAAAAAAAAAATTAAAATCGGTTTTCTAAGGCATAGTCCAGTATGGTGGCTTTAGTTGTGAAAAGTCACTTTTAAAGCACATATTCTGATTTTATTCTTTTTGTACTATCATTTAGTACTATCGAATCAAAAGGATATCACAACTTCTATTCACACTTTTTAGAATGAGAAGTTTTCTATAAGTGCTATAAATAACTAAAAATTACGTCGGAAAACGCTAATCGTAGGGAACGTATGAATTTCAATTTTTATTAAATTGTATAAAGTATTAAGAAGTGAGTTTGTACCTCCGAAAACGGTACAACATTTGAAAATATACTGAGTCGAGTACAAAAACACAAATCAAAGCAGCACAAATGGGAACAGATTAAGAAAACTTGCATTAAGTGGTGAGAGTACCTGATAAAATATATATATATTTTGGCTTTCGGTGGTACAGCAAACACAAATTAATTCAAAATTTCAAAATTCGATAGAAATTCTGAAATGTTTTGACCCCGTAAGGGAACATAAGACTGGCACCCATTGCATCAGTGCTTTACCCTCTGTTTCCCAGTCACTAAGTAATTACGTATATTTGTCATTTAGATATACAATTCAAATTGGGCATTATTTATTACAGAAAGCATGCTTCAAATTTCTGAAGTTGTATTTATTTCAGTAACAGCCTTTTTGGGTATAAAAAATGTCATAATAATATTCATTTTTTGAATTTGATGCAAAAGAGCATTTCTTGTACTAAAATGTTTTTGTATTTACCCTTAACGTTCTGGGCTTTATTACAAACGTTGAATAGTGTAATTGGAACAAAAGTTTTTAATAGATTTCTGTGTTCACTTAGCCTTAAATATTGTTTTTTTTTTCCTTCAAAATACCACTCTGCATATTTCTTATAATAAAAATCGTTATTTAATTTTATTCTAATAAGCAATGAAATCGATTAAAGTAATAAATAATTAGTTAAATAAGTCGTTATAATTTAGATTATGATTACTTTAACAGCACTAGTGGAGAGATACGATTTTAAAGAAGATTTTGTATAACATAAAAAATTTCGATTAACAATATGATTTAACATTAAAAAATGCTATTAAACAAAAATGGGGCAATTTAAATATTTCTTTTGCTTTGTTCTTGTATTATTTAGTTATAATACACGAACTAGAATTATGCTGCGTAAATAAAATAATAAACAATTATTCTAAGCAATAAAAGCAAAACACTTCACATTCCGAATAGCAGTAAATTCCAAATTTGAATTCAAACGGATTGCCTAGCATTCATCACGAGGGCATGAACTATCTCCGTTGTTGCCAACTTAGTCAAAAAAAGGGAGGTAAAAAAATCTAACGAACGACTGATGCAGCGTGTTACTATTTCGAGTGCAAAAGGTTAAATATATGTGTAGACATTTTTTTTTTTCATTCTTATTTTTCATTTTCTTCACGAAGATTTGTAAATAAAATGACGTGAACCGCAATGAAATGTTTATGCACGCGATGAACTAAAGATATCTCCACCCCTTGTTCTGCATTTTCTTCTTCGCGCTAACCCTTTTGCCACGGAGTGAGAAAAGCCACGTGACTCGTGCAGGTAGTGCCTCTCGAATCGACCACCGGGGACGTGCGTTGTGTCTGTCTGCTGCCTAATTATAGTGCGCGTCCGCCGTCTTTGTGTGCGGAAATGACGTAGGGGAAGAGAGGCTCAAACGGCAATGCGATCCCTCTCGCCAAATTAGTCCATCAGCGATGCCGGCAGACGCGAATAGCTTCTCTTTCACAGAACCGCCGTCCGAACCGATGAAAAAGACATCCCTCAAGATACTCGCTTCGCAGGTGTGTTGGAAGCATTGTTATGTTGATAGGGGGGAGGAGGGCATGTCAAAAAGCGCCCTCTCTGATCTCAATAATAAAGAAAATGTGAAAGAAATTGCTAATAAGCATATTTCTAAGAAGGCACTTGAAAATGAGAGATTTCATTTACATTTTCGAATGTGAAGCATTAAAAGGAATTTGTTATCGTTAAAAAAAAAACTGAGCAGCGAGATTGGGATTGATTTATACATTTTTAATTTCCCTGATACCAAAAAAAAAATCCCAGTTTTGGAATTATGCTTCTTTGTCAGTGAAGAGGAATTTTTTTTAAAAATTCCTCTCTTCAGGCTGGGAGACAAAGATTCCTTTGCATTTTTTTAAGCATTTAAAAAATCTCCGTGCACCACAAAGTATCACACGGGGCTTACAGAAGTAAGTATTCAACACATAAGAAAAAGAAAATAAGAAAATTTAACAATTATGAAGGATTGATATAAGAATGAAATAAAATAAGAAAATTTTAGTTAAGAATAAGAAAATTTAACAGGAGTCAATGATAAATTTGCAAAAGTTTTCAAGAGCACTTCTAGTGAAAACAAGTGGATGAAAATCTGGAGGCCGCTTTATATTAATGGTTTGGTGAGCCAGTCTTAGGTTCTGTCTTGCTCCGGAAAAATTTGAGCATAGAAGGAGCACATGTTCAACACTTTCCTCGCCACTAATGTTACAATCACAGGTAGACGATGGAGACGTTAAATTTATATAGAGAGCTTTTAAAGTTGCCATGACCAGTGAGGAACTGGGTTATTCTATAATTTATATAAAAATGAGGCATGACAGTCTCTTATTAATGGATGGGAAAAATTTCTTTGATAGGCTCCCTTTATTTGAAAAGATATATTCTTGATTTCACCCCCCCCCCCCCAAGTTTTCTCTTGTAATCTTCTTCCTGCAAAAGGATTTAGGAATGTTAACGGCAATGTTTATTTTCCGCTTAGTGGCAGTCCTTGCGAATCAATCGGCCCACTCATTTCCCTAAATGTCCATATGTCCACGAACAAAGGCAAAAGCTATCGAGATATTTTTTATCTTTCAGGCTTTTAAAGTAACTGTTTGGCATCATAAATTGCTGATATTATAAACATACAATATCAGGGCTTAAATTCACTTTTCGGTCCCTGACTTCTAAGATACTGCAGTTATCGAAAAACTTTAAAGACAGATGTTATTCTTTTTAATGAGGCGAGAAATTGGTGCATTTGATTTATTTTTATGGCTTTAATATTAAAAAAGTTATAACGAAATGAAAATTTCAAACCTCCACCATTTCCATCCTCTTTTAAGTGAGATAAACAGTTTACGAACTCTTCCGAGAATTTTACATTTTTAATAAAATATTCCCAGCCAGTTCTTACATTTTTAGCAGTATTTTTAATAGATCCTGCATAAATATATTTGATTTTTATTTAATAGATTTTAAACCTTAACAATACTCTACTTTACCATATGAATGGCGCAGTATGGACAGAAATGGCCCTTGTGTCAAAAAACTCAAATTAACCAACCAACTAAGCTGGTTAAAATCCACACAAAATTATTCTATTCACAAGATAACATGAGCAAAGGGTTAAAGGCATATATATATAAGAAATTTTCCGAAAGTCTTATCATGAGAGCCATTGCAACAGGTAATCTCTACCTAAAAAAACGAACTGCAACAATGATTTTTTTAATGATCATAATACAAAAATGACAGATTTCTATCAATTTTTGGACGAGTTATATTTGAGAAAAATCAGCAAGCTTAGTCTTCCCACCTGCATAAAAACACTGTAAATCAGATCCACGGTGAAATAGATGGATGAAGTTTGATCTTTGGTTTTTTACATCTTAAATCAGAGAAAATAATATTAAATTCTAGAACATATATGATTCTAACAACGTATCTATTTGTTCATACCATTGCCATAATTCAAAAATGCAGTAACATGAAATATAGAGTATCTTTACCCCCAAACTCTCTGCATCAATTTCAGCAACAGAAGGGGTAAAAAATATATAATAGCTTCTTGTCATTATACTGTGAAGCGAAGCACAAAAGACATATGTTAAAATGTGAGAAAATTAAGAGTAGATATAATATTGGGTCGTTCGGAAAGTAATTTCGTTTTTTCCTGACAAAGGATTTAATTGCAT
>JAPMOQ010006153.1:385419-471155 GCA_026543055.1 Argiope trifasciata
TTCATTAAACGAAAATTTCTTTTCATTTTGACAAAAAAATACGAAATTACTTTCCGAACAACCCAATAGTTTTTTGTCTCTTTAAGCCCTCATTTTACTCTTTAAATTAAGATTACACTAATTTCAAAATGTTCCGGGGAAAAAAATCCCCACATAATTTAGAGAATGGTATTTGGCGAAGAAACAACAAGTTTTTTTCCATTTTTAAATTATTGGCAGAAAAGATAAGCCATTACATTTAACTAATTGGAGATCTACTTATTTTTCTTTTTCTTTATTATCAGTTAGCCTAGTCATCGCAGCTTACATAATAGCACGTAGTTCAAAATCAAAGAAGAGAAACATTATCTACATGGTAATTTGATACCCAACAAATCAACTTATCGAAAGAACTGAACTTCTAATACTTCAGAGGTAAAGCATAAGTTCTCAGACTGTGCATAAAGGAGGAGGGTTCATCAATTTAAATCATTTCTATACAACTGATGAAAATAAAAATGTTTCTGTATTCTGTATTATATTACTATTATTGCCGAATTATATATAACGAAGTGATTGAGATATATGGAGTGGCAAAGATAAATCAATGAATATGCAAATAAAAGAAAACATCAAATTGTGACACAATGATACAACGCAGTAACTGACTGTAATAAATAATGATTTTATGATTTATATTTTTTATTTCATTCATTTATTTGTATCGCATAAGATATCTAGATATTAACTATAAATAATTACAAAATTTATAAAATACATGTAATAAATAAGCACTTACCTGCTTAGTTTTCTTATTTTCTAAATACATTCGAACTTCTGAATGTAAAAAAAATTATACAAATCACAGGAAATACATCACGACCGTCAAAGCACAAATTTTTAATGAACAATTAATTTATCGTTTGGAGATTGAATAAAAATATTCTTTTGAGAGTATTTTTTGAATTAATAAGCGAATAAAAAATAATCATGAAACGACACCATTAAAAATAATTGCTACAAACCTTCAATACAAAAAGTAATTTTGGATATTCATATAATACTTTTATTGATACATATATATCTGATAGATATATACATAGCAATACCAAAATTTAGAACTAACGCATAAACATGCTTATTTTTGGCCTCAATTTTTCAATTGAATCAGATGAGGTAGTTTAGATAAGGAAAATCCAGATTCTTCTTCATCTTCTTTGTTATTAATTATGGACTATATATTCTCCATAACATAATATCTCACTAAAAAAATTAAGCTTCTGTTTTGTGGAAAAAATTTTAATGTCTTATTTGTTCCTTTCCTTATAGATTAATGAGTTTTGATACTAATATATTCGATATGTATGTAAAAAAAAATTACTGTGTTTTAGGTAAACATACATCTTAAACCATATTTGATATGACAGTTTAAAGTTCCTACAGTTTTTAGAGTTTAGATAAGATAGTTTAGATATTGGACACTTTTCCCATGCTTTATACTGTCTGAAAACTCCTAAGAAATATCGATAAATGACCGAGCGGTTGAGAGATTCTTTAGAAGCTGTCTGTCTGCTGCGTCCAGACAGAATAATTACCGAATGATGATTCTAACATTCCAACTTTGGGTCGATGACCACATTTTTCGATATTTATCGTCATTTCTGACAATAATTCGATATCTTTTCGCCTTTGAAGTTCGACAATAAGGAGGAGAGAATCCATGCAAATTTTTGATTAAATATTATTAGAAACTATGCAATATCGAAAGTTTTGAACAAGTAAGTCCTTTTGTCTGAGCCGAGTATATATCTACTTGATAAAATAACTGAATTATTTAGGTAAGGCTTTTAAGGTGAATCTATTATCATATCTGAAAGCGAAAATGTTTTGTAGATGTGTCAAAAAATAAGACATGTCAGTTAAAAATGAATTGAAAACTGAAAGAACAATGCATAGTTTGAGTTGCAATAAGTTAATTTTTTCAAAATTAGTGAAAACTTGTAGAAAAATGAACCAATTATCATATTAAGATGCCGAAATAACAATCCCAAACTAATGAGTAACTTAAAAGGAGCGATAATTTTCTACTTTAATGAGTTGTTACATCATTTTTCGAAGAGGACAAGAATTTGATCCATAGTTCTGACTAATGTCTGAATCTTCGATAATCATATGAAATGTAGCTCTACATTATACAAAAGAATTAGTAATAACCATCAATTCATTTTGATCTGTGGCATTATAATTCTTCTGGTGCATCAGAGCTTGAAAAATGTTTTTAAAAACCAAAGGATGTATTTTAAACACTTTTTGTGGATTGTAAATTTATCTAATAATGATCTATAAAACTCAAATCAAATTAATTACATTATTGCAATCAAAGATATCTTACTTGCATTATTCTTGCTCTTGTTTCAAATTATTTTATTCTTCTTGTTAGAGGAATGAAAAATCATGCCGCACTGTCTTCATGAATGCAGTGATTTTAATTAAGGTTATGATTTTAAGTAATTTTTTGTTGTGTCCTCCGTTATTGTAAATCTCAATTCTTTCTGGAGAAAGAGAAAATTAAGCTCCTTTTTGCCATTTAATTTGGAGAAAACAAAATGTCAATACGGATGGGATGTGTCGTTGTTTTTTATGGCACTTACCACGGACAAGCCTGATGTTATAAAAACATCGATTTAAGCCTATAGAGAGCGTCTCTTGTTTTAGTAGCGCCGACCTCGGTCATTAGTGCAATTTTACCAGTCATTCGCTTGCGTAACCCCTTTTCACAGGAGGGCACATTCACACATCTCACAGATAAAACAGGAGAAGAACAACCATGCCCAAACCGGAACTCGAAATCAGGGCCCCCAGATCACGGGGAAGACTCACTACCCCCTTGTCAGGACGCCGGCACATAGATTGAATGTAATCAAATTCATTGTTATAGTTGGATAGCTGTTAGTAAAGGATACTCTTTTGAGGAACATATCTGTAAAAGTGTTTTCATTCTTATACTCGATTTGCAACCCAAAAAATAACTTTCGTGGGAAATGAATCCATCGCAGTTTCAATGTAACGCAAAAATAAATATACTTAATTCATAATCTGACACCGATTTTCAGTCTTTCAGCATTAACACATTAACTTAAACTACAATCTCTTACCTTATTCCGTATATATTTGACTTACGAAACATACAAAGAGGAAACCACAACAATCACGGAAAAGAAATTGAACTCGAGACTTTCACGAATCTCCTGGTTTCAGATAAAGTAAGGAAAATGTAATTTCGAAATTCTATGTTTTTTTTAAGTGAAAAATCTCTTTGAATTAGAAAGAGAAAATTTGTAACATAATCTATGCACCAAATTTGTAGATTTCTGTCCAATTTTGAACGAAATCTATTTACAGGAAATTTGTTTGCCCATACTATTTAAATGCAAAATTTTAAATGAACTGATTCAAAAAGGATCGTTCCAGATTTACCACATTTTAGAACATTTTAAATAACAAAAAGAATACATTTTTGGAGATATGTGAACAAGATAACTCAAAATCGTTTTGCGCTAGACGGATGAAATTTGGAACATAATCACTGCTCCAAATTTGTAGATTTCTGTCCAATCTTTTACGCAATCCTTTTAGAAGAAGTCTATCTGATCAGCTTTATGAATATAAGTTAATTCGATTGTTACAAAAGGGGAAGAAATAAATGGATAAAACTTGGAATGAAAAGTTTTCCTAAATTTAATAACTAAAGTACGGATATGTATTAAATTTGGAAGAAAATTAAGAAATTAAGAGCTTGTCGATCAGTACATTCATAAACATAAATATGTGACAAATGAAAAACACAATGACTTAAATATATCAAATTTGGTAAGGGATTTTGTGATTACAAATATTGTTTTCTGTTCAATTTTAGTTTTAGTCGGTGGAAGAAAAGACGTCCTAAATACTTACCCGGTTTTCTTCTACTTTTTTCTTCTCTTACTCACAGTAAAGAAAAAAAAATTAAATCGTCGAAAAATTCAAGCTCGAGATTTTAATGAACTCCCATGTTTCCGAATTTTTGGAGTTCAAAAAACACATTCTTGGAGTTATGCAACTATCTGTCTGTGAGAGCGATAATTCAAAAACGATTTGAGTTAGAATGTTGAAAATATAGGCGCTGAATTACAATCAAATTTATAGATTTCTCTTAACTGTGTACGAAATCCAATCACAAGAAATCTGCTTATATGGCTGCCCAAGAACAAGTGAACTTAATAACTACGCAAAGCAAAAAGCTAGATAAGCAAAATTTGGTATATACCTTTGGCTTCTATTTGGTATATAGCTTTAGCCTCTATCACAACCACAAATTGATTACTCCAACCCGCCAGAAGGTACACAGAATGACCGAACTGCAACAACAGCTACTCTGAATTCCAAGGACCATCATCGGCCGAGGTACAACCCTTCCCTTAGGAAGTACGTCACATCATCGATTGGAAGAGCAAACCCCCTACCTATTTCTGCACCTATAGGATAGTGGGAATTAGTCACCATGCTGGAAGCTTCTCATCCTCAATAACGAAGTGCCCACCTACCTTGTAGGACAGCCTCTAACATATAGATATTTATCAAATTTTGAGCAAATTCTAATAAATCTGATTAAACAGTTGACTCTCTGCGCTTTTACATGCATGCAATCACAATAACTTATAAATCAATGACTTGAATTGCTGAAATTCGTATGTTATCTTGTGAATTGCAATAATTTGGTGTCAAACTTTGATGTCAATCGATCATAAAAATTGCGTATAAAATGTGCATCTTCATGAATGATCGATAGAAATTCTGAATTCAAATATACCCATATTAAGAAACATAGCCAAATATCTATATTTCGTAACGATCATTCACCAATGCCATACAACGAATGTGCAACCTTAACCATTACCCACCATTTTATACGAAGAATGGGAGACAAAATCTTTATTGGAGTGTATTCTAGAACATTTCGTGAATACCATTATAACTGATGTAATAACAGCATTCTAGCTATTAATCGCTTAATGTTTCACTCTAATTGGATCTTTCTTAATTATTGTCCGCTAATGGTATGTGGCTAATAATGCTAAAGTACTTTTATTATAAAGTATTCGGGTAAGTTTTAGAAGTTATCACTTTCCCTGGTTTCATGTCCGATTAATTTTTTCCGAACATAGACTAAAATTCCTTCGAAAAATATTTTGAGAATATCTATTCCATATTTAAGTTTTATTCAACGATTCGGAAAGAATTTTTAAAATCTTTGTTTCAAAATAAATAATAACAGGGCGAGTTTTCTATAAAAGATTAGCTTTCAAAAAGATAAAAAGAAAGCCTTTCCTTTCATCCCTAAGTATAAGCTTACAGACAGGCCGATATTTTTCTTATGAAGCATAATTGAATTTACCTGACGTCCTTTTTTTTCCCTAATACGAAAACTCTTTTTCACTAAATAGGGAAAATCCTTGCTGTAAAGAAGTCTTTATCCCCCTTTCCTTTGGAAAAATTTACATTTAACGATAGTTTTTATGCTGCATCCAATTTTATGTTACAACATATCCCTATAATAATTTGCTAGGGGATCATAAATTTCGTCTTTTATTTTAATTCTCTTATGATAGATTATAGCAAAGAATTAAGGTCTGCACTTTTTAAAATATGATTCTCCATTTTATACGAAGCAAAACTCGGAAATGTTTACGAACGCGCATATGGAAAATGCTGAAAAATTATATGCCACGGTCGATCACTAATTGTTTCACTTCGGTTTTAATAATTAGTTTTAAATTGAACTATCGTGAATATTATTCATATAGAAAATTTTAATAAAAAGATACAAAGATAGTTAAGAGAGAAGGGAAGTGAGAAAAAAAACTAAAAGAATAATAAGCAATTAAAGGGTCGGTATCTTCATGTTTTATTTATATTTTTTGCGCTGGTTCATAGCAAAGGTCAATGAACGGAGGTTTGATGATTCATTATATCATCACTTCGGTTTAATGTTTTCTTTCAGCATTATTTTTACTTTGTATTCATTATTGCATTTTTCTCTGTTAATGGATCACTATTTGCTTCCAACCGATTTTAATGATTAGTTTTGACTTAGGTGTGCATTATGAATATAAAAAAAACCCCACAAGGGAAAAAACTTTTAATGTAATTATATATTTTCCTCAAAAATATAATGCAAATAATAAATTTGCTTCTTTTAGCTTTCTACCAATATGCATAAGATTTCTTACTACAGCTTTCATAATAAATCTATAACAAACAGAGTTGAGATACAGGATAACAGAATTCTCTTATGATAGATTAATGTGCGCATCTTCTAGAGTTCACGATAAATGTCTAAATGAGGTCCACCTTTAGAAAGAGAGGCAGGAAGCATTGATTGGAAGTGGTTGATGTTAATGTTTAGGATCATTCTTTCGACTGTTCATAATCGCTGTCATAAGCCATTATGAACCGACCGCTCAAATACACTCTGAAATGCACCGGAACGCTTTTAGAGTATATAAGTCCTAAAGCCGCGTTCCGATTATCTGTGCACACCTTGAGACCAACGTATATTGCCCTCTTTCTCCTCTCTTGAAGGACCGCGGTGGCCTGGTGGTAAGGTCTCGGCTTCGGAACTGGAGGGTTTCAGGTTCGAGACTCGATTCCACCGAAGAACTGTCGTGCAAGGGAGTCTCTTGCACGTTACATCTGTCAGGCCAAAAGTCCTCCCGCTTTTATGGTGTGGAGAGGGGGGTACCTGTTCAGGTGTCGTCCTCGTCATGTGACCGTGGTTCAAAATGACGAGGTTCGTCCCAAAATAGCCATAATGTTGCTTTACAACACGGCGTTAATATAACTAAACTAAACTAAACTTCTCATCTCTTGAGGAATTCCGGGCTTCTTTAATGTCTGTTTATTTTACTGACCGGGAAGTTCAGGACCGACGTCCACAGGCGGGGAGGGGGGGCAGCAATAGATCAGTTGGCATATATATGACCATATCCGCAAAGGCTGCAGGCCGTTGGAAAGTGGCTTAACACATTCGCTGCCACTGACGCACCTGTGCTTTACAAATAAAATGTAATTGTGCCAAAGAATCTATGTTATTAGATGACACCTCCTCTACTGCAGTTAAAAGAGAGCCAAGAAGGGGTCATCTAATAAGATAGACGGTCCTGATATCAGGTGAGGGTAGTGGCAGTGAACCTGTTAATTCAAAAATTCTACATGAACACATTTACTACCACTGATGCGCCTGTGCTTCACAAACAATATCTGATTGTACCAAACCATCTGATTTATTATATGACACCTCGTCTCGACCACGGTACAACGACCTCGACCAAGCGTGGGGAATGGCAGTGAACGTGTTAAGGGCTATCACCAGCCAAGGTACAACGCCTCCTGTAGGAGGCACATCCAATCATCAGTAACTGTGGGTTAACTAACCCCATATTATTTCTGTGCCCACCAGGCATACTGGGAACTTCCCATTTCCTTATCTGAGGTTCATCCTACCGGAATAATGGCTTCAAAAATAATTTGAAATTTTTGAAACTGCTCACAAGGATGATACGACAAAACAATTTATATTTCTTTCCCTTTTTTTAAGGTTTCAACAAGTCAAATGCACCAATCATTCTTATGCAAGCCGGCGTCTTGGCATAGGGGTAACGTGTCTTCCCCATGATCCGGGCGTCCCAGGTTCGAATCCCGGTTAGGGCATGGTTGCTCTATGTTCTATCTGTGAGATGTATGGATGTGTCTCCCTGTAAGAAGGGTTTGTGCAAGCCAATGTGTATGTCAAATTCATTTGAGCTAGAAGTCAGACTTCTGCCCTCTGGGTGCTCAGGGGTCTTTACCCTCAGAAGCTACTGCGCCTCTTTTCCGTGGAAACACGGAAGCGACATCATCATCATCATCACTTTTATGCAAAAAAATGTATGCTGCAATGTACACTGTCATTCCATAAAATTTGTCTCGTGAATTTTGAAAGACCCTACAGAAAAATAGTTCAGATTACGCTTACATCCCATTTTCAAAAAAAAGATTCCTTAGACAAAACAAAACGTGGGCGACAACAAACGCGGATTATTCCTCTGGGGGAAAACATCAAAATATTTTTCCAAACGGTTTGGATTTCTGCACAGAACGAAAGAGACAGATTTTCAATTTTGCTCTTACGGATTTGTTTACTGACACTAACCAAACAAACTCGTCCTATTTTTTTTTCCAAGCTGCGTAACGTGCGGCAGACGATGTTTAATATCGGAACACAGATCCATTTCTGGTATCGGGGCATCGGGAAAGTCTTCTGAAGAAATTCTTTCCCTCAAACGTAAACAAATCCGACATGTCGGGGATCAGGTGAAAACATTTCCGGAATTTCTCCCTCTCTCTCTGCCTCCCTCCACCCCCCTTCCAGAAGGAATCGATGGAACGATCGATTTCAGTGGCGAGGGTGGAGGTGGCGACACGTGCGGCCGGTGGTCCGCAAAAGAGGCTTACTGATGCAATAAAAGCTGTCGCTACCCATCGGCCAGACGCCCCGCGTCAAAAGCTTTCTGTTCTGGAAAGAACATCTAAAGACGCCTCTCAGAAGTCCCTCTGGATCGTAGGGAAATGGGTTCTGGGATCAGAATAAAAGCTCCCGGACTGATGGAGAAAGGAATAGAGAATAACTTTGTATTTCGGATTATTTCAACATTGTGGGATATGTAATTTAATATACATTAATGTTTCAAGAAAAAAGGTTGTATATTGTAATGACTTGATCTCGATAGATCAAAGAATACTCAGAATTTTGTGGACACTTCTTTATTTTACAGCCCTATATATGTACAAAGAACAACTCGTTCTTATGTTGATTAAATGATTGCTATTTACATCACAACAGTCCAAGTTGAAGGGTTTTAAGTGAAAAACAGTTCTCCATTAAATAGTAAACGCTACACCGCTGGGAATTCACGGGTTGGTCAGTCAGTCATCATTTCAAGTGGGGCTCCACATCTACCGGACTCGTGGGCGTACTCCAGCTGTCTCCCAGAAACCCTTCTCCCCTTTCCAAAAAACTGAGTATTTTATCTCAGTGAAAGTCTCCGCCTCCTCTTCTTCAGTGGCTACTGGTCTTCTCTTCCGGCCAATCATGTCCAGCAAAGGGCCATTTCCAAGGGCATCAGTCTGTCGTCGGAAGGTACTTAAGGCGTGCCGAAAAGGCTGGAACATGGGGTCCGCTTACAATGGGTACAATCGGCATCCAGATGTCTGGATGTTCCATTGTCTCTGAAAGCGCTATCACTGTCTTCTGGGTGAGAAATTTCCACGTGTATTCTTTTAGCTATATATGCCCCAGGTCCCGAAAGGAGAACATCTGCAACGTCTGGTTATCTAAAAGTGTCGAGCAACACAAAGGCAACACAGATAGCTGAAATATTTAATCACTAAAGGGGGAAAGGGAATGTTACAATATGCTTTGGGAAGAACATCTAAGACGCCTATTTGAAGTCCCTCTGGATCGTAAGGAAAGAAATTCTGCAATCATAAAAAATTGCGGACTTTGAGAGAGAGACAGAAAACTCCTTACGGAGCATTGGCGTGCAATAATTACGAAATATTAATTTCTATCCTGAGCGTTTTTACAGAATCTATCGTATGAATGATGAATTCTTAGTATGCAGTTAATAGTATTCGAAAATCGAATTTATGTTTTAGACGCGTTTTTCAAATCAATTATAAAAGTGGCTGTCCCAAGACAAAATGACAATTGTAGTCACAAAAATGTCATACCTAATTGGATATATTCAAGTCATTGCATTTTTGAATAATCTCTTTCTGAAAATGCAAACCGATAAATTGGTGTGGCGAGGTGTGGAGAGGGGGGTGCCAGTTCAGGTGTCGTCCTCGTCACCCGACCTTGGTTCAAAATGACGAGGTTCGTACCAAAATAGCCCTCGTGTTGCTTTAAAATGGGACGTTAATATAACTAAACCAAGCAAACCGAGAGATGATCATTCTTTTGTTGGAATTAGTTCAAAAATGTGATAGATGTTTACAATATAGAAGCTAAATCTATGTACCTAATCTTATCTATCTAACTCTCTTCATTTTGTAGTTATCGTGTTAGTTTATCCAAACAGCTGGACTTCTTATAACAGATTTTATTCAAAATGTGATAGAAATCTCCAAATTTGGGGAAAAGACAGTATGTCTAGTTTCAACCGTTTAGTTCAAAGCGTTTTGAGTTATAATATCTTTTTTCACAGATAGACGGGTATTTTCCAAAAATGCGCTTTATTGAACTCACGGAATCTAAAACGTTCAGATTCTAGATATCGAATATTTTGGCTATTCAAGTGCTTTCTTCAAGCTAGTTATACTTCATATGCAAGAAAGTATTTATACCTTCATCAGAGCAGACTTTAGTACGCCAACTGTAAACCATATTGGTTTGGGGAAGTGTAGATGCATGGATGAGGGGGCGATTGAATTATTGAGTGTGTATCTGTTTTTAAAACCAAATAAAAAGAAAAGACGAAAAAGCACCATAGGAGCATACGGCTGTCCAAGCACCATAGGAGCACACTGCCCTCAAGTACTATAGGAGCACTGTGCTCCAAGCATCATAGGAGCATACTATTCTCAAACACCATAGGAACATACAACGCTCAAGAATCATTGGTAAAGATCATTTAGTACGAAAAATATTATATTATGCTCAATACACCACTTAGCATCATAATGCCACTGTCCCAATTCCTAATCATTTGCATTGCAGAGTAGTTACTTTAGGGATTTTTTTAAGGAAATAAGCTTTTGTTTTACAAGGCACTTTTGCGTCCACTAGTTAGTTACGCAGCACTGGTGTGTGGGGTGGGGGGCAGCAACCAAATCCCATAGACAAATTAAATGCTCTACAAAATATAACAGCACGACAAATAACAAGTCATATTACTGACCTCCGACCTGCCACTAAGGCACACGGATTAACCTAACAAGACTGAATGACCGGACCCCCGCTACAGCAACACTGGCGGGAACTATGGATGAGTCCTAAAGGCCTTCACCGGCCACGGTACAACCCTCCCCGTAGGGAGTACGTCCCGTCATCGATGGGAGGAACAGAACCCCCGCCTGTTATTGTACCCACCAGGTTGGAGCGATCCAACCACCTTACCGGGAGCATCTCATCCTCATTTGGAGGTGTTTTGGAGAAGTTTCAACAAATAACAAATATGCCCTGGTTCGTTAGAAATATAACTATCCTAAAATACCTAAAATTACTCATTACTCAAGTATACTTTTAAAAAAATGGCAAACAATTACTATGTCAAATTCGATAATGCAAATAATATTGCTCTAAAAGAGATACCAGGGTATGACTCCAAAAACAACAAAAACAGAAGACGTCCCGGTACCCTTCTTATCTAGGTACTAGCCCCGTGATTGTGCTAATTGTCAACGCGTTTATCAAAACTAACTACTACACGCCATGAAATTCTTTTTTTCTCTCTCTCATTCTTTTAATTAAATCTACCATAGTCTATATTTACCAAATGTTACCAAAGTTTTTCTACACACTAGTGAAAACTGCAATGTTTATGTTAACAATAAACTATTTGTCACTCATCCATCATTCCAGTTGAACGAGAGATTAAAGGCCGCTGAGACTTGGCGCTCTCAAACTTTTTTTTTTTTTTCATATCTCTAAATTTGAAATGAATTGTTAAAAAAAGTTCGGAACTGAAAAATAAAATAGTCTAAAAATATTCATGACATTTTCTTTCACAATTTTAAAAAATCCGTTTTGATAATTTTTTTTATTATTTAAATTTTAAAGTTGTATATGCAGAATACATTTTAGTCTACTGTAAAGCATTTTGACTGTTCAATGAATAGAGAAAACAATGAAATAACCAGATTAGTCTAACCAGCACCGAAGGCCAAGTTGTTGTAGACATATTGATAGCAATTTTTAAGACATTTGGTGGTGGTGATGGCGGGCCTAATGCCACTTGGTCATACAAGCCCGAATGAGCGGAGTTGTGAACGAGCACCGTTCAGGTGAAAGAATAACTTTGCTCGAACACACACCACACAACCCTTTTTAAGGGGCGATCAAACTCATTCATACACTCATTCATCCATCCGAAAATAAGAATTGAGATCCAAATCCGAGACCGACTCCTCCCTGATTCAGTATCCTCAGAGGTATCATTTGTGATGGGAACTTGGAGCACTTTACAGTTAACGTGCCCCAATACCGCGGCCCCTTAAGACATTTAGAGTTTTGAATTAACAACACCATTAATGACAAGACAAAGAAATGACCTTTTCCCGAATTCTTAACAGTTTTAAACCCTTTAGTAATGATGTCCTGTTTATTCCCTAATGATTGCTCTATTGAAACGAGATGAGATTTGATTGCAATCGGCGTGGGCCCATGAGGAAAGAAATACGGTTAAGAACAATCGATTCAATCGGCTGAGACTTATCTTTAGTCTCATCATTAGTATAGAGGACGATGGAAATGTTCTTTTCAATAAAATGTAACAAATGTGGATTTTTTATATATTTTTATGCAAGAATAAAAATGGAGAAACTTTTATTACACAACTGAAAAGTCACAAAAAAAGAAAAAAGAAATTACTGACTGTGATTAGTAGAATTTCGGAAATTAATTCCAAATTGTTCCAATTTCTATTGTAACTAGGCCTATAATTTGCAGATATTGCTTTAAAAGTAAAAAAAAGCAAAATTAAAGGTACTGCCATTCATTTAAGCAAACTGGATAAAATAAAGCAGACATAAGTGACAGATTTTCGCAAGGGAAACCTTAATCGTACCTTCGTAGATTTCTGAAACGTTGTATAAGAGATTTATTTATTTCCATTTATATGAAAAGGGGATAACTTCATCCAAAATCAATGATGAAGAACCTATACCATTTGAAAAACACATCTTTTCTCATGAAGTATTAATAAATTAACTGTGGATTTATTTTTAAAGCCCTTCAAGTTTCATTTTTTAGTCTAGCGATGACGTATGTAAGCTTTAAACTCAATAAAAATGGTTACTTAACACATTCTGTAATAAATGATTATAAACCGTTTCAAATTTTATTTTAATTTGTTAAAAAACTGCACATTAACAGCGGACTTTGAATTTACATGCATACATAACAAATGCATTTAACCAGTTAATTGTGTTTGTAACGTTAGATAACGCTTACTTTAGTACTAAGAAGAAAAAAAAATTTAATATTTTTACAAAACGCTTAATGTGAGCGATATTCTTTTGCTAAATTAAGTTATTTAGTTCTGCTCTGGGAATATGAGCACCTGAACATTTTAAATGAGGAATTTCGCTAGTCTTTTCCTAAATGTAAATAAGTTTCTAGAAGGGAAATGTTTTCAAATTATAAAGAAAGAGATGCAGAAAAATGTTATAAATGAACTAACAAACTGTAGAACCTTTAGAAAGACTATGAAAATTTTCAAGTGCTTAATTTTGTAATTTTAAAGCCTCCATCAACTATGTCTGTTACAGAGAAGTGTTTCATACAAAGTGTTCATTGTACTATAAACTTATATTAAAAACGCTAAATTTCGTTTAAGCAACTTATAATTGTTTTTAAGAAAAACTTTTTGACTTTTCACATTGACTTGCAAAGAAACGAAATTGGTCCTGTTAGAGGTTTCATTTGCAACTTTTACTCTTTATGGATGAACTTTTACTCTTATTTCCTAGATTAATTGATAGTAAATCTAACAATGTTTAATAAATAAAGTTTGTTAGGAAATGTAACCTATAAGCGTATGCATGAAATCAAAAGCTATGTCATATGACCAAGAATACAATTTACATTCCTTATTTATTTACCAAAGAACCCGATTTTATTTCAAAACAGACTAAAAATGCAAACTGACTATTTTAACTTCTTCTTCAAAAATAGTTCCATTGTTTCAAGAAACCTTATTTGATAGTATTCGAAAAGATTAAAATCTTATACTTGTCTTCATTCCTTTTGTTTTCTTGTATATGCAGTGTAGAAAAAGTATTGTAATCGTTAAAAGAGTCGAACTCGAGATCTTGGCGAATTTCCATGATTCAAATCATGGAAGCTCGAAAAATGCATTTTCGGCATTATGTTTGTCTGTCTGAGAATCCGATAACTCAAAAGATTAGAGTATTGAACTAGTTATCTGAAATTTGGCATTTGGACAAACAACCAAATTTGTAAATTCATATCGAATTTAAATAAAATACAAAAGTTTGACTTTCTGGCTCTTCTATTACAAGTATGCTGTATAACTCCAAAACGCAGATCTGGAAAAATAAAACTTGGTGCACAAATTTAGTATTTTTGCATTAAATTGTGAACCAAATCTGTGAAAGATTTGACGTATTCCATGACTTAAAATAATAGAATTTGGTATATTATTTTTAAATCGTGGAATAATTTAAATTTCACGAAAATTTAATAGACAAAGAAAGAAGAAATGGTTGTATATTTTTTTAATTATAGTTACTAGTTTTTACTATAATAAAAAATAAGAATTTCAATAAAATCATTTTATATATAAAAGGTTTTAGTCCAATACTAAAGCACGAAGATAAGCATACTCCTATTTATGAGAAGAAAAAATTGATTCCAAGTTTGTGATCAGAAATTAACTGGAAAATATAATTTTGATACTTATTAAAAATATTGTTATGTATAAATACAAAACGTATTTGGTCCCTACTTTATATAAGTTATGTATTTTTCAAAATAATTATCGCTTATAATCTAGGTACAATCTTTTCTCTTTTATTCAAAGAACTACGTTCCATAAATTTCAAAAAAAATTTCTTACACTAAAAGAAATGCACGTGTAATCGAAAATTTAGCAAAAGTTCTTTTTTCTTATCGTAAATGTTATTTAAAAAGCATTGACTTTATTGGAGAATGTCCAGGATTTGAAAATAAAAGAGCGTTTTATTTCTCTTCTCGTGACATTTATTTATAAATTTATAAGTTCCGAAAATAGAAAAAGTTAATTAAAATTCAGAAAAAGTGTCTAGTAAAAATTCTTAATTTACTGACATCAATATAAAATTATCTCTAATCTGAAAATAAAACAATTTCAAATCATTTAGGCATTTTTAAAAGGTGCATGTTTTTTGTTTATATTTTCCTGTTGCAGAATCAATATTACTTTTTAAACTGGAAGAAAACATTAAACCCTTTAATTTTCAGAATTCAGTTTTTATATTTAAATAAATTGAGCAAAAATAAAATTTTAAAATTCATTTCCCCAAGTTCATTCAATTACAAAGTTTTTAAAACGCTGAATTTGTCAAAAACAAAATAGATAAAATAATATGAAAAGTTCTTAATAAATACATTTTTTATTGAATTTCATACTTCTAATGTCTATTGAAGAATTTTTCAACAGAACACGCTGCAAAATAATTAGTTTCTATAATATTTGATTTCGTATCAGCTATAACTTTTTGTCAAATTTTCATTAGAAACCGTAAATATACATTTAAAATAAGTAAATAAGTTTCATGAATAATAGTTTTCTCTGTTAAAAGGGAAGCGATGATCCAAAAAAAGTTTACAAGGCAAACAAAAAAGGCTTTTTTAACAATAGTCACAAGATACAAATGATAATTAAGAGACATATATGGCTGTCACTTCTCTACCTGTTGAAGCATTTATCACACCACTGGATCCATTTGTTTAACCTCTCTTGGTAATAATCAGGTCCCTGGTTATTGATCCTGTTCTCGACACCTTTTTGAACATCACAGTCAGATATGACCTAGTTTTGGATAAGTCTTTCTTCAATGCCGGGAAAAAGAAATAGTCACTGGGAACCAAATCAAGGCTGTATACCTCCCTCCTAAATTTTTCCAGCAATCTCTCTACCAGCTACAAAAGAACGACTCCATTTCTCCGCCTGTTGTTTCTCATTGATTCGTACCCCGCATACTTCAATAATTTGTCTGCAATTGTTTGATAGAGATGCATTCTTTGCCCATAGGAATCGCGTCACGGCTTGCACCTCTGTGCAATATCACTTCTCTAGATATCCTGTCATTACTGCCGCTATTTCAGGTCTCATTACTAACACTATCTGCCCGAACGACTGGTCTAAGACAAATGGCACTATCGGGGTAACCCTAGATTACAATATTCTCTTTCACAATTTCTACTTTCCAAATAGTTCTGCTTATAGACTTTTTTTGGATCACCCTTCGTAATTCTCTAATAATAAATAAATAATTCTATGTTAATGATTTAAACATAAAAATATATGTTTATTAAAATTATGTTAAGTTAGTTAGATAGTTCACAATGCTCGAAAATACTATAAAATTTCTTATTCTAACAGTTAAATTGTATCCCAAATTCCATTCATCAAGTTTGATCTTTTCTATTCAAATGTACAATAACGTTGAAAAACAGACTTTATGTAACAAGATTTCGTTTAAATTTGACCAAAATCTACTGTTTTTGTTTAAAGTCAAGCATACCGGATTTCACGTAAGTTATCGCGTTAAATGATCAACAATTAGAAAATATAATATAGTTTCTATTTTAAGTTTCAAGTTCTCTGTAACATTGATTTTTCAAAATGAAATTCAGATATATTTTTTAATATATTCAAATGATTCACTGAGGAAAATACTGAATGGTTATGATTAAAGTTCCACTTTGAAATGCTCATAAAGGGAAAACTACTGGACCAAATGTTATCAAACTTGGTAATAATTTAAAGGAGGTCAAGATTTTTTTTTCCTCCAAAAAAATTCAAAAGCTCACCATCACAGTGAAATGGCGCTGTATGAATATTGTTAATCAAAATAAGACATGAAGGCGCTAGTTTTAAATGTGTTTAATCGTTTCTGAAACGTGTTACAAAACATGTTCAGTGTTTGTTATCTCAAAAGCATTGTTTATGGTGATAATCTAAACAATTTAGCGGAACTGAAAGATGATATACACCGACAAGTGTGTAACATTCCTCTTATGATACGAATTGCTGTTGAGAATGCAATATTGTGATTTAACTTTCTTTCAGAAAAATGGTGGAAGCCACATTGAACATGCTTTGTAACATGTTTCACATTAAGCACATTTAAAACCAGCGTCTTCATTTCCTATTTTGATTAACAATATTCATACAGCGCCCTTTCCCCCTAAGGGTGAGTTTTTTAATTTTTTGGCGGAAAAAAAATCTTATGACCTCCTTTAAATTATTACCAAGTTTGATAACATTTGGTCCAATAATTTTGCTTTTATGACCATTTCTAAGTGAAGCTTTAATCATAACAAATATGTATTTTTATGAAAACAATTTTTTTTAAAAACATAGACTCTTATTTTCTAATTTCTGAGATGATAAAAGAGTTTCATTATGGATTAATCTTAAAAGCAGAGTCAAATCAATAAATTTATCCCCTTTTAATAATGGATTAAGTGATATTTCCCCATTGGGGGAAAGAGAAAATACTTTCATCAAATCTATTATTAAACGCAAGTGAAATTTATTTGAACGTATTATAAAAATTAAATTATTTAATTTCCTTCGGAAAAAAATTGCCTTCCACGAAAATAACAGCTATGATGTCATAGCTCCACGTCAACCTTTTGAAAACTCATCTGCTGTCAAAGAAGCATACTTAATTATAAAACAATGCTGGTAAAAGCCGGTCAACTTTTTAAAAACGCATCTGTTATCAAAGAAGCATACATAATAATAATGCAATACTGGTAAAAGCAGATAAAAAATATATTCGATTAAAAGATGTTGATTATTATTCCTCTTTATGCTTTATTTATTGCCTTCAATTATTCAAAACCTCCTAACAAAAACAGGATCGTGTTCTCACATGATAATAAACAAAATTAATTATTTTATTTTTTGGCAATTTATTTTTAGGAATTAATTAATTATTTTTAATAATGAAATAAAATTCGCACGTTATTATTTTGTAAATATTACTTTTTGTTCTTAAATTAGAAATTTGCACCGTTTTTATTAGACGAGGTTAATATTAGAACCTGGCTTTCTTAGACTAAAATTAGTTATTTTGAAACTGCCGGTTCTCATGGAAACACGCCACTACTCTTCAAAAGATTAATGATTTTTAAACAAGCAACGAAAGGATAAAGAGGAAAATGTATCCATATATTTTATATTGGACACAATAAGCTATACATGACAGGTTAGCATATATCATTCACATTTATGTTCATGGTAATATATTTTACTACGAAACAGGCTCGTACACTATCTGATGTTTATTTTCTTTTTCGTAAAACGTTAGCCTCTAAAAAATATCATCAATCTCCACTAATAGTAAGCGTCTCCAAAGAATTGCGGTTTAAGGTTTAGTTTAGTTATATTAACGTCCCATTTTAAAGCAACACTTGGGATATTTTGAGATGCACCTCGTCACTTTGAACCACTGTCAGATGAGAGGATGACACCTGAGCTGACACCCCCTTTCCAAACTAAGACACCACACCAGTGGGAGGACATTTGCCCCCGACGGATTTAGTGTAAACCAGATCAGCTTACATGACGGTTCTTCGGTGTAATCGGGTTTCAAACTTGAAAAACTACGATTCTGAAACCTTACCAAAAGGCTACAGCGGCCTCTAAGATTTTTGTGGAATCACATGGCTGAGAATCTTCAGTAGGAAGTTCAAGACTTGCGTCCTGAAGATGACCTCAGAATCATTACTGAAAAATTTGAACATCGATTCTGAAATTCTACTGTCGGCTGTAACATGTGAATACAATAATTTATTGTTGCTGTTGTTTTCAATGGCACTTGTCATTGACAAGCAGCTGATCGCTGTCAGCGATTTTAAGCCTATATTAACGTCTCTTGTTTTTCAGTAACGCCAAAAAGGACCAAGAGTACGACTTAGCTACTTGAATCATCACATTCGCTTGCACAACCCCTTTTGACAAGGTGTGCATTCGCCCTACTCACAAATAGAACACAGAATAACAACCATGCCCGAACCGGGACGCCCAGAACACAAGGAAGACACACTACCCCTAAGCCAAGCTGCCGGCGAATACGATAATTTAAAAACACTTAGACAAATTTTAATATATTAAATTTTGCATATGAGTTTTTGATTGCAATTGTAATTCTGTATCAAATTTTTGTTTCAATCTTTTGTGGAAAAGGAGCCTAAATCACAAATTTTAATATCATTTTCAATTCATCGCATGCCAGAGATTAATCACCAAAAAAAAAAAAAACATTCGCCAAGTATGACACAATACATTCAGTAAAAATGTTAAATTCACACCAAAGGTTAATATTTCGTAACTAAAGAGCGCTAATGCTATTTAAGGTATCACATCTTTATTGGAAAGTATGTTCGTTAATATTACATTTTCATTTATATTCTGACTGTTTTTATATCTTTATTATTGAGTCTGCTCTCTGGTATTATATCTTTATTAGAGAGTATGTGAGAAACCTTTATGTAGACCACTACCGCTAGTTTTTCATCCCTTTACCCTAAGACATTAAAATTGATACTGTAGCACTCTCTTTTTCACCCTACACTATGATTCACTCATCACACGCCGCCCTCTGGCGAGTGCTTAGAGAGACAGTCAGTTAAGCCTCTGTTATCGTTATGTGTTGACGTGTTTTTTGTCCACTCTCTGTTTGTGTCTGTGTGTAACGTAACCTTATATGTTTTAATAATAAATTATTGTTACACAAGAAGGCTTATCTTAATTAGAACCCACCAACCACCGGTCACAATACAAATATCTAGGAGTAATTTTAGCATTTTTGTCTTATTGTTAAAATAGCCACCTTTCGCGACCAGCTGGTTCGCCATGAGTAATACGTTCTAAAATGTTCAATTAAATACTTACCTGCCTTGTTCTCTTTATAACTTATCGGCCTAATATATTTAAACGTCAAACTCCGATAGTACGTAACTCATATTATTATAGAAGCCTTACGATTATTTGTTCATTGTATTATATATCTCTCTGATTTGCAATCAGCTGTTGTGGAATTATTTATTCAATTTTATCCAGTAACGTGCTGTAAGTTACATTTTTTTTAAAGATTTAATATGCAATAATAGTTGATTGTTTTAAAATTTGAACTTCTGTCAATATGATAGTATTACTTTGATTAAAGCTAATTTTTTCCCTTTGATGTGCTCGTGCAGATGGAATTTTATTGTTTTGTCCAAAATATACTGTTAAAAATCATGGTTAAAATATTTCTATAAAAATTCATTAAAAATAGAAATTTAATTTATATGTTAAATTACTGGTACCATTAGAAAACTAATTTTTATCTTCAACTTGGTGTAAAAATCAATTTTGTGGTATCATATTTTCGAAAGTTATGGCAGAAAAACGTCGAAACTTCGCTGTTTTTAATTAATTCAAATTCTAATTAAAAATTCGGAAAAATCACTCCAAGGTGCCCATTTCTTGCGTCTAAGGTACCAAATTCGGTAGCTGTAGGACTAACGGTCTGGCCTGTAGAGAGCCAACACACACAAATTGAACTTTGTTATAAGTATAGATCGATGTTGAAAAAGGCATATCAATTATTCTTGTAATGAACACGTTACGTTCGAAGGAAAATTTTTGAAAAATCAGATTTTTTTAGAAATTATTTATTGTTTTTAGGTGTATTGCAACTATAAATACTATAAATACAAAAATAATTGAAAACATATAATTTTGAGAAATGGGAAAATGTATTGTAAATTTTAATGAAATTTAACCAAAACGGTTTACTACACATCATTGTAATGCAGCAATCGTATTTTTCTATCTACGCAAGTTATAGAATACAATGATGAATGAAATGAACCAAAATCTAAGAAGTATTTTGAGATGCAAAGAAGTTATGGGTAAAAATGTACATATATATACATTTTTTCCATAAATTCACAACTTAATTGCTATAAAAACACCTATAAATGAAAAAGTATTGCATCAACAATAAAACATTTCGTTCTTTTCATTGCTCACATCATTTAAAACACACTCAGAAATGTTTAAGAAAATACCTCGACTAGTTTTGAGGATATCATTTTAGCTGTGAAGAAAATTTAGTTTTCAGAAAATCGAAGCTAAAGACAAATTTTAGTTGAAAAATCTGTGACCCTGAATGATAGTTCAGGTCTTCCTTTTCCTAGAAAAGATGAACTGTTTTGGAAAGAAGAAAATCTGAACTATAAGAAATAACAATAATATTAATAAATCGTCAATTGTTCGATAACCAGTGATTTAACATAGTCGGATACCTTAACTTGGTGTAAAAATCCATTTTGTGGTATAATAGTTTCGAAAGTTATGGCAGAAAGAAGTTGAAACTTCGCTTAATTTTTAATTAATTCAAATTCTAATTTTTAAAAATTCGAAAAATCTCTGCGAGGTACACATTTCCGACACCCAAGGTATACATGTACCAAAATTGGTAGCTGTAGGTCCAACGGTCTGGCCTATAGAGCACCAACACACACACATTGAGCTTTATTATAAGTATAGATAGATGTTATATTGAGCTTTACATTGTTATCGATGCGTACAATGAGCTTTACATTGTTATAGATGCACACATTGAGCTTTATTATAAGTTGTATACACACATTGAGCTTTATTACAAGTTATATACACACATTGAGCTTTATTATAAGTTATATATACACATTGAGCTTTATTATAAGTTATAGATGAATAGGGCACATCAATTATTCTTGTAATAAACACGCTTAATTTCCGCTGAAAATGCTTTAACTTGAATTAAAAACAGTAGAAATAAAAGCCGTAAAGGCGCAGAGGGGTCTAATGAACCGAGAGTCGTGTCGTCAGATAGTTTAAGGTGGTTTTTAGCCTCGATTGTCTTTCTTCGCATTCCGCTGGCTCCCCTAAATAAAGCGCGGCTCCCTGACTGCATGTTTATTTATACATCTTTCCAAATAGATAAATAAAAACAAAGCTCTATTTCAGGTTGCATCGCTCCTTTTATTTTAGAAAGAGAGGCAAATAAAAAGAAGATTGCATACTTGTGATTGAGATGAAGGTCGTCTTTAAAAAAATAAAGAAAAGGAATCGGATTTATGTGGGTGTTCTTCGGCTTCCCTCTCTTAGAATTTCAGGTATCCGACTACATTGGAAAAAAAAAACTTTTGAAAAATTGGATTTTTTTAGAAACTTTTTATGGTATTATGTATTGTCAATAATAAACACAATAAATACAAAAACAATTATTTGAAAATATAATATATTTTGAGAAATTGGAAAATTTTTAGTAAATTTGAATGACATTTCACCGAAACGGTTAACATTCTATTCAAAAGAATAATGCAGCAATCCTATTTTTCTATGCACACAAATTATAGAATATAATAATGAATAAAAAGAACAAAAACAAAAATTTAAGAAAACTCTTGAGATGCAAAATAGTTATGGGTAAAAGTGTATGTATAAATACATTTTTTTCCATAAATTCACAACTTAATTGTTATAAAAACACCTATAAATGGAAAAGTATTTTATCAACAATAAAACTTTCGGTTCATTTCATTGTCTATATTATTTAAAATGCAAGATGAAATATTTATTTAAATCTTCTATTAGATTATGAACTATAATGTTAATGGTGGAGAATTTTTATGAAAATTGAAATTTTGAGAAAACGGAAGTTAAAGACAAACTTCAGCTGAAAAAAATGTGCCCCTGTCAAACCTGCCTTTTTAATAGGAAGGATAATTCGTTTTGGGTAGAGAAAAGTCTGAACTACAAGAAATAAAAAAAAAATCGCCAATGTGGTCGATATCCAGTGATTTTAACGTAGTCGGATACCTTAAGAATTTAGTGTTCTTACATATGTTATCTAGTAGTATTTTTATTCTGTTTATAAGTCGATTCACGCTTACAAAGAAATATGTTATTCATGCATTGCCTTTAGTTAAGGTAGCCAACTACGTTAAAGTGGCCTGGTCTCGGCTTCGGAACCGGAAGGCTGCAGGGTTCAAGACCCGATTCCACCGAAGAACAGCCATGTAAGTGGGTTTAGTGCACGTTGAATCCTTTGGGGCCAAACGTCCTCGTCCTGTAGTGGTGAGGAAGTTTGGAGAGAGGGGTGCCAGTTCAGGTGTCTTCCTCGTCATCTGACCGTGGAACAAAATTACAAGGTCCGTCCCAAAATAGCCGTAGCGTTGCTTCAAGACGGGTCATTAATATAACTAAACTATACGTTAGTAGAACTAAACTAACCAACTACGTTAAAAACACTGGTTATCGCCCACATTGGCCATTTTTTTTAAATTGTTATTTCATGTAGTTCAGACTTCCCTCTTTTGAAAACAATTTATCTTTCCTGGGAAAAAGAAGGCTTGAGCTAGCATCCAGGGTCACATATTTTTCAACTGCAATTTGTCTTTCGCTTCAGTTTTCTTAACACTTTCATTTTCATAAAAATTCTCCACCGCTAACATGATATCTCAAAAAATAACGGAAGTATTTGCGTAAATATTTCGGAGTGTGTTTCAAATAATAGAGGCAGTGAAAGGAACTAAAAGTTTTATTGCTGGTGAAATACTTTTTCATTTATAGGTATTTTTTAAAATATTAAGCTGTCAATTTATGGAGTAAATGCATATATACTTATATTTTTATCCATCACTTCTTTGCATCTCAAGAATTTTCTTAGATTTTGATTCATTTCATTCATCATTGTATTCTGTAACTTGTGTACAAAGAAAAATAGGATTGCTGCATTACCATTTTGTTTAGAGTGTTAACCGTTTTAGTTAAAATTCATTAAAATTTTCCTATTTTTCAAAATATATTTTCAAATAATTTTGGCTGTTTTTATAGTATTCTTTATTATAATTACCAATACGTCTATAAACCATAGCATTAAATAGTTTTTTTTAAAAAAATCAGTTTTTCAAAACTTTTTCTTCGAACGTAGCCGGATACCTTAAATTATATTATCTATTCAAATTTTAATATGATCATGTTTAAAAGCTGAATACAGTTTGTAAATTCGGTAGTGTAAATATTATTTAAATAGGTTTACACAGTATGTTGTCACAATTAGAGCTACGGTTTCATTTCTCAAACATTCTCGCTAGAGGTTTTGCCAGAAATTTTGAATGATGTTCCGATGCCTATTCATGGACGCATTCGATTTCAACACGACGGAGCCCCAGCACATTTCAGCACAGGTGTCAGAGCACATAGTCAGACTACTTGTCCTAGTGGATGGATGGGTCGCGGTGGACCAATCACATAGCCACCATGATCACCAGACTTGTCTCCCTTGGATTTTTTTTATGTGGGGATTTTTTAAAAAGAGGTGTGTATGAAACACCTGTTGCAACGCCGGAAGAGTTGGTAGGACGAATTGTTGTCGCAACAGGATACTTCGAGGTATCTTTAAGAATGATTTAGTTTATTTTAGCTATATTAACATCCTGTTGTAAAATAACAGTAGGGCTATTTGAAATGGTCCTCGTCATTTTGAACCACTGTCAGATGACGAGGATGACACCTGAGGTGGCACCTCCTTCTCCACACCATACCAGCGGGAGGACGTTTGGCCTTATAGATTTAACGTGTAAGAGACCTCCTCACACGACGGTTCTTTGGTGGGATCGGGTCTCGAGCCTGAAACCCTTCAGTTCCGAAGCCGAAACCTTACCACCAGGACACCCTTTCCCCACCACACCAGCTGGAGGGCACGGGAACGGAGTCAAGGTATCTTTGAGAAGGTGTGCCGTTCCATGCAAGGTGTGTCTCGATGTATCTGGCAAAATCTTTCAGCATTTCCTGTAGACTCAACATTTTGCGTGCATTAGTCGCGCGTAAGGGAGAAATTACCAATAAAATGATCTGTAATGGTTTGGCTCCGTTTATTTGTATTACGTATTATCTTAAACGCCCTGTAGCAGCCCCGGTTAGCAGTTGCGACCCTCTGTTCCTATGCGATTTTTGAATCCTTGCTGTATGACGAATCTACCATGTCATTTTGTCCACCTTTTTTTAAGTACCCTGTACAGTCTAAAAACATTTACTCATGAAAATTCTAAACAATTATTGAACATTAACTTAAAACATTCAAAATCGTTGCAATTTTTTATAATTCAGTTCAGTTATTTGGTCATGACTGTCTCTTAAACATCTAAATTAATTCACAAAGATAAGATTTTAAAAGTCTAGTTTCTGATTGGTAACACTTCATCTTAAATAATTTACTTTGCTTTCATTGGTCTTTCTGCAGAAGAAGTATCAAATGGTGAAGATTGATCCAATTATTGAAGCAAAGCCTTTATTTCTTTCCTACATGTAATTTAACATTATCAGTAGAGTCTGTGGTGGTCTGGTAGTAAGATCTCGGCTTTGGAACCCGAGGATTTCACGTTTGAGATCCGATTCCATGAAGAATCGTCGTGTAAGCGAGATAAACGCTAAATAAGTCTGGGCTAAACGTCATTTCTCTGGTGTTGTACACAAGTTTGGAGAAATGGTAACATAATTCGGGAGAGTTTAACGGTGGCCTGATGGTAAGGTCTCGGCTTCGGACTCGGAGGTTCGAGGCCCGATTCCACCGAAGAACCATCGCGTAAGGGGGTCTCTTGCATGTTAAATCCGTCAGGACAAACGACCTCCCACTGGTGAGGTGTGGAGAGGGGGGTGCCAGCTCAGGTGTCGTTCTCGTCATCTGACCGTGGTTCAAAATGACAAGGTCAGTGCCAAACTAGCCCTACTGTCTCTTTAAAACAGGACATTAATATAATTGAAGTAAACATCATTCATTTATAGTCACGCATATATTTTAGTCATTTTTTTCCTGTTGTATTCTTGTAATAATCTGTTATAAAAGTTAAATTTTTCTGGTAACTTAACATTCAAAATCGCTATCTATTTATCAAAGCATCTGCGCTTTTCATTCAACCAGTAACATGAATTGTTGAAATACTTGGCTCATGTAAATAAATACAGATTAAAAATTCGTTTTTTTTTTTTTTTTTTTTTTTTTTTTTTTTTTTTTTTTAAATTAGTGCAAAATAATTTTTTGACCTTCCAAAGTTTCAAGCAATTAAGCTACTATTTAATTTGCATAATTAATAACTTACAATGAGCAATTTAATTTGCATAATTAATAACTTACAATGAGCAATTTAATTTGCATAATTAATAACTTACATTGAGCATTTTATCTATTCAAAGAAGTGTAAACTGAAAAAAACATATTGTGGCCACAAGGGTGAAAAAATTATACGTAGAATGTAAAGATGTAAAAACTCTTTCCTAATTCTCATATTTTATATGAATAATTTGAAATAAATCTTATACTATAATACGAGGAATGGTTGCCAAGTCGAAAATCGCCCCAGAATTAATAAACTCCGGTAAACTTGGGGATCTGGGGTTTTTGGCCACGAGGAATCGATTGGCGCCGGTTTTGAAGCGCTACGGTCGAGAAGTTTGGAGTTACAGATCGGATATTTTCAAACTTTATTAGTTCGCCATAATGGCTAATAGGTTTCAAGCGGTAACGTGCTGCCATCTATAGCCAATATGGCGAACTAATAAAGTTTCCAGAAGATGATCCGGAACTCAAGGAACTGATCTCGAAATGGATGATCCATAACCCGTGTGGTGATATGAACCCAAGCGCTCCGTGCATGGTCAGCAAACATGGAAGAGACCAGTGCAGATGGGGATTTCCAATGGAACATCAAGACATGACATCGCTGGTGGACGATGAAAAGCCGAGGTTTAACCGGTTATCTTTTCACCAATGGTTTCACAAATTTTCTTATGGCGTGTATTGTTTTGATAAATCACAATTGAAAATTTAAATCTTCGAGTTAGCTTCGATACCTGTTTTCTCCGAGCGGAGCTCGGTCACCCGCTGGTGGAATTAATCTGATTTTTCCTGTCTCACTATTTACAAGTTTCAACTAAGTAAATTTAAACATAAAATTACTATTTAAAACTATCACTTACTAAAAAGAAATTCAAAGCTTTGTACATTTTGGCTACTCAGCCCTGCTGTTATTATTCCTTCTCTGAAAATTAGAAAAAGCCATAAATCAGAGCTCATATGAAATGTTGATTTCGAGTTTAACGTAAGAGACTTCTGTTTGCTACTTTTCGGTACGCAATTTTATTTACGGCGTATTATAAAATGCTTTTAAGGAAATGGGGAATTTCTGTAATTTACAGCTTGCAGTGTAAGCTATCTGATTTATTTTCCCACCTTCCTGGCAGATGTCCATTCCTCACAGAGAATTATTGCCCCGCTCAATTTGCATAGAAATCGACTTTTTAGCGAAAAGTTGACCTCGCGTTCTTTTTCTCTTATCTTTTCGAATTCCTTTTTTAAGAGACGATTAATTTTCCAAGTTTCCATGGCATCAATTCAATCAATTAAAATTAGTAGATTGCCCTAAATAATTACAATAAATATTTTTTAAAAAATAGGAGTAGAATTCCTATAATATAAAATTTGTTATTATTGAATTCTAATGGGTCAAATTTCGAAAAGAATACATGAGATATAAGCTTGAGAAAAGCAAATTGAATTTCCGAAATCACAAAAATTATCGATAAACCATTAAATAAATTTTGAATTATTATATCAAAACTCTGTACTTTATTTTGTCTTTAATACGATTTCAAAATGGAAATTTCTTTCATTTCTTACATTTAAGACTTCTTCGAAAATTGTAATTTTAGATACATACGAATCAATATTTGGCCCATAATCAAATAGAAATAATAAAAGGAACTTAAGAATTACTGTGGTCTCAAAACTAAATTATTTTACATAGGTTAGCATAAGTAATAAGCTTATTTATTATATTTTATATGCATATGTTTCTAAATAAAAGTTAATTTTGCTCATTATATTATAAAATACTTACAAGTTAAGAAGTACAAGCATTATAGAAATATTTTTAGAATATTTGTTATATTAATAAACAATTAGGCAATAAAATACTCACAAATCAAGAAGGATCGGCATTTTAGCAATATTATTAATAGTTGTTATAGTAATAAACAATCAAGAAATAAAATCTCTGAAGTCCAGAAGCATCACACTAACAATATTATTAGAATAGTTATAATATAAAAAAATCAAGTAATAAAATACTCACAAGTCAAGCATCGATTTCCAATATTATTAGAATAGTTATAGTGACAAGTAATAGTTGGATTTCACTCTGAAGTTCACATATTTATAAGTGTAATTCGAGAAGACAGAAACTATCAGTAGAAATTTTGGTCATTACAGTGATTGATTATTATACAATTACGTTGAGGTGCTAATTTATCACAATTGACAAATCATTTCAAACAAATAATCGGATTTCTGGAGTTTCATATAAAATAATGAAGTTTCTCGCTATAACAGCTTTTGAAAATAATGGAATTTGACCCTATAAAAAAAGAACACTTACCAAATTTTTAATGTTTGTAGTCTTTAACATGATTAATCGGATTGAATCTTTAGTTGCAGCTATTTTTCAAACCAATACATTTAAATACCTGACTTCAAATCAAAAAGTAGCAAAAAAGAAAGAAAGAAAGAATTCAAACTTGCAACATTTTACAGTTCAATACATGCAAAGAATAGAATAAAAAAACCTTTTAAATATATCTCAGTTACCAAAGAAAAAAATGGTTTTAAATATAGAATATAATCATCCAATATCCATTAATATATCGTTTGTTAATTCTAATTTAATTTGTAGTTAAAATTACATGCAAAGTGGAACACCTAATGCTTATTACGAAAAAATTAATGTTTTGCAAAGAATAAATTTAAATACTTTAGATAGAATCTAAATAATACTTTAGAATAAGGTTAAAATGATAATCTATACTTATAATAAAGCTCAATGTGTGTGTGTGTGTGTGTGTGTGTGTGTGTGTGTGTGTGTGTGTGTGTGTGTGTGTGTGTGTGCGTGCGTGCGTGCGTGCGTGCGTGCGTGCGTGGGTATTTAAGATATAGCAATGTATATATTATTAAATGTATTGTACAATGCATGCTGTTGTGTGTGTGTGTGTGTGTGTGTGTGTGTGTGTGTGTGTGTGTGTGTGTGTGTGTGTGTGTGTGTGTGTGTTGGCGCTCTACAGGCCAGACCGTTTGACGTACAGCTACCAAATTTGGTACATGTATACCTTGGAAGTCCGGAATGTACACCTCGGAGCCCTTTTTTCGAATTTTTAATTAGAATTTGAATTAATTAAAATTTAAGCGAAATTTCGACGTTTTTCCGCTATAACCTCCAAAAATATTATCGCACAAACATGATTTTTACATCATTATAAAGATTAAAAAATTAGCTTTCTAATGGTATCAGTGTTTTAATGTATAACTTAAGCTTCTATTTTTAACGAATTTTTAAAGAAATATTTTAACCATGTTTTTTTAGCACGTGACTAGATAAAATAAAAGAATGCCGGAAGTTCAAATAAAAAAAAATATCATTGCAAAATAAATCTACAGAAATGCAACTTTCAGCACGTGACTGGATAAAATAAAAGAAATATAAAATGTGATATTTTCTTTAAAAATAAATACAAAGCAAAGGTTTCTACAATCGTTTGCAATATCTATATCATTAACTCAATAAATCTTCTTTTTTTACGGTAAACCTGATTGAATGTAGACAGGATATGCATTGAAATCCCGACTTAATGGCGTATTTATGTAACCGTTTGCAATATCTGTATCATTAATTCAATACTTTTTTTCCCTTTCTCGCTTTCTTTAAAAAAACATATTTAATATTTTGGCAACATCATCGAAATATTTTTTTTAATATTTTGGGAGCATAACCGATGGTTAATACTGACTGATTATAAAATTAAAGATTATTAGGCAAAGGTGTACTTTTAAAACTTTCCGTCGTTCATCTTAAAGAAAATATTAATTTCAGGTCAATTAATGCCCGGAATTACTTCAACGCTTATGAATATGTGATTTAATTGAAAATTGTAGAACGCTTTACTCATGGCGAACCAGCTGGTCGCCAAAGGCGGCTAGTTTAGAATAAAGTTAAATAATACTTTAGAATAAATTTAAATATATTAATTTTAATTGAATTAATAATAATAACAATAAAATTTACAAGATCGTAAAAAAAGGATGGCACAGAAGAATTATTTAAAATGATTTCTTAACGCTTCTTCTAAGCAGCGCATCACACAGAGAACAGTGGTTCATAATTTATTGCATTTATTTTATTACAATACTCCTCATATGTATGTAATCTATTGCTTCCAGAAGTTATAAATTTTAGTTGCTAAACTGTTTGGATATTTTTTTTTCAAATCAATTGTTACTTCAGTAATGATGAAAATGGATCAACATATAAAAGTTGAATTAATCATGATTTCTCTCGGAAGTAAGGCAAGTAAAATAGAATAATAAATAATATATTTAAAGTAAAAGTATAAAATGCATGAAGAGTGATTGAAATTTTAAAGATATTTTTAATAAGATAATCTGTTCTAAATCAATTGGAATTCTTGTCTCTTAAAACAGATGTTAATAAATCGTTCATTCAATAATAACATCTGTTATAATAATAATGTAACTGATGAACTTCTCTTCCATGATTTGCATCTACTAGTATCTTTATTCTATTCTATAAGTTCTAGAATACTTACTATTTTTATTCCTATCTTTGTTTGTATTTTTACTTTATACTATACTTAAATAGAATAAGTATAATTTTTAATAAGACTGGATCTTCAGTAAAACATTCAGACTAGAAAGCCAAAAACTGAACGAGTTTTTCCAAAAAAAATTATGTTTTAAGAAAAATTATATTTTTATTATTTAAAATTATATTTATTTTACATTATATTGGGTTGTTCGGAAAGTCATTTCGTATTTTTTTGTCAAAATGAAAAGAAATTTTCGTTTAATGAATAAATTATTTATTAAATTATAAAATTGCCATTCTAGTCTAATACCTTTTGCCATATTTTTGGTAGTAACATGATTACACGCTCATAAAAGTTTTGGTCTTTGGTGTAAAAAAAACTGATCGAGGTGGTTTTTGGCCTCCTCATTTGAAGGAAAAATTTTGCAAATCAGTTCTGGTACTGATGTACTTTTAACACATCTTCTCCACACATATTGGCTAATTTATTTCTGGCTTGAACAGCATTTTTACCTTTTATATAGCAAAAAAGAAAAAAATGACGAAAATGCTGTTTATTGCTCTCCATATTTAAAAGGGCACCATCCAAAAACTCCTGCGAAGAATCAGCTGCACTTTTTCACACTCAAGCCTTGCTATATCAGCTCTTAAAACATAAAATGATTTTGCGGTTTAAGTATGAAATTGGGTGCATGCAATTAAATCCTTTGTCAGGAAAAAACGAAATTACTTTCCGAACAACCTAATAATTTAAAAAAATTGTATTAAATACATTATATTTTATTTCAAATTATATTATATACACAATATTAAAAGTTGGATAACTCTTGATTCAGATAGATGTTAGATTATAATGATAATATAATAAAAAATTACATTTCAATCAAAAATAATTTTTAAAAAGGAATTCTTATTGCTTTCTTCAATTACATTTATTGTTCACATTTTTAAAGCTACTTACTGTCATATCTTAACCCTTTCTAATGCTCTAAGGAAGTATGCTCCCTGATAAATTCATAAATCTTTGTGGGAAGTTATGTAGATTGACATCACTTCTCACAAATTTTTCCATAGGACAAGATCCTAAATGTTTCAATTTCTTATCATACCCAAAATGATGAATCTTGATTTTTTTACTTAGTTATAAATTAAATTCATTAATCAATCAATCAAATTAAATGTATTTAATAAGCTAAATGAATAACTTTTCTAAAGTCAGTCTCAATTCTAAATATATTTCACTACGCCATGACTAGAAAAAATAAATGCCTTTTAAAGTATTAATTGATTATTTTAATGAAACTAAATCTTATACGTTTCATATTTTTATTGTTTATCTAACAGACAGTCACACTAAATATTCAGCGTTCATATTTGGGTACTTGTAAATTCAGAAATTTTCCATGATACAAATTCTTTGGATTGCCTCTTATTGCTTTTCGTTACTCCAAATACTAAACGCATGTCTGCTACTTAATAATGTATAATTTCATATTATTCTTATTAAGAGTTTGAAAGAAATTGTACAAAATTGGCTAGTTTAGCTATATTAAAGTCCCTTTCCAAAACAATGCCATTTTGGAAAGGACCTCGTAGTTTTGAATTACGGTCCGATGATTAACACACTTGAGAAGCAACTCCCTCCCACTTCAAAATTCAGTATCACATTAGAGGGAGGGCATTTTGCCTCTAAGGATTTAACATGCACCAGACCCGTTTACAAGGCGGTTTCTTTGTTTGAATTAAAGATTTTACAGTCAGACCACCTCGGCCTCACTAAAACGGTTGTAATTATCCAATTTGATTTAGACCTAAAAACCTGCTACCATTCTTTCTTGATATTCCTCTGTAAAACTGATCGTCATGGATGGCAAACCAGTGGCACACATGCTATCGATAGCATGCAATACAATATTTTAGGTATGCCGCCGATCAAAACGGTTTGCATTTTACGGCTTGCATATGACTTCATTTGATAAACTGAATTAGTCCAAATTCGATTGGTTGGAAATCAGAGTTTGAAATGCAACGGATTGATTTTCAGTTTAGTTCAGTGTGGATTCAAAAATTTATTGAAACAAGGAAAAAAGTTAGAATTGATTGAAATAGAAAGATTAACAAACAATATAAATAAAGAACGCCGGTAACGGAATTTTGGAAACAGGGAATACGATTCAAACATTTAATTGCTTGAAAAAGTTGCCTCATGCTATTTTAAACATATTTTCATCTATTCGTGTGATTCATTTTCATAGATGAATAACATTAAAGACTCGCTAAGAAACTGGCAGCAGATGACTCCAATTCAGCATGCATTATGAACATTTTACAATCCTAATATAAGTTATTTGCCATCTAATCTGCAACAACAGAAGTCACATTAATGTTACTTTAATTTGAATTACACGTATAACAAAAACATTTACTAACATACAATGCAAAATGTATTTTTTCGTAGTAAATAAAGATTCTTGAGTCATTAGTATTTAGTCTTATTACCTTCCCGATAATCACAGGTCAAAATTATTTGATGATACGTCTATACCTTCATTAAACATTTCTATAGAAAAAATGCCATGTACTTCCAAATAATCAGTCAAAATTATTTGATGGCACGTCTATACCTTCATTGGATATTTCTATAGGAAAAAGGGCATGTAGTTCCCAATAATCGCTGGTCAAAATTATTTGATGACACATCTATGCCTCATTAGACATTTCTTTAGAAAAAATGGCACGTGGATCTATAAAGGTTTGCCACCCCTGACTTAGGTATATTGAAGTTTGTGACATATAACTGTTTGAAGAGGCTGACTCATTCTATTTTAAACATATTTTCATTTATGCCTATGAGTCATTTTCTTAGATGAATAACATTAAAGATTAGTTTAGAAATCATTTAGCAGATGACTCCAATTCTTACCCTTTGAAATCCTTCAGTATTATGTGAATGTTTATTCATTATAAGTTGCCTGATGTTGCTTGCTTATGGTTTTTCTATTCTCCTACAGGACTGGTTCTCCAGACAGCAGATGATCCTGCTGGTTCTTTTCATCAACATCAGCCTGGCCATCATGTTCTACAAACTGCTCTCGTAGGCCGGAAGGCAAACTCATTTCACTTCACCGATCAAACATCCTCGCCGCCGACTGGCCGCTTCTGAAGTCGGTCCGGAGGGTGCCCGACAGAGAGGGATTGCAGCTGTGGACCAGCCCTGTCTTTTGCTCGAAGCGGGCTCTCGTGATAAATAATCAAATTTTAGTCTCACACAGCGTGGTGGAAATGGTATGACCCGTGGTTATATATACACATATACATATATAAATATATATATATAATATATTGTTAACTGTCGTTGCACAGGTCACGTATTTTCTACGCACTGACGAGAAATTTTATTTGTATGTGCAATTTTTTTCCCCTTTCTTCTTATGTAGGTGTGCACCGAAGAAACAAAAAAAAAACTGTTACCTTCCTCCTTTGTCTGTTCGTGTCAAAAGTTTGGTTTGATGTTTCATTTTGAATCAAAACAGTACTTACCTGCGCTATGTGAGTATCGCGAACGTTCGGTGCACACAATTGCCAAGATATTTTCTTCCTAGGTTTCGTCCGCACCGTTGAAGCAAAAAGTGGACACGTTCTATTTCATCTACACTTTTATACATTATGTATTTGATATTTCACTTTTAAAGCACCACAAAAAAGAAACGCATATTTTTACGATTTTTATTATTAGTTCACTGTTTGTGGTTCGAGCCTTATAAATGATGTTGGATGCAGTCCAGAAAAAGCGATAAATTTATTACCAAAAAAATGAATGTAATATATAAGTGACAACATTTAAAAAAATTTATAATCCGTCGTTTTTAAAATAATTTCAGCTCAAAAATTATAACATAACAATTTATTTATTTATACAATTATTGTTTTATATTCACATATAGAGTATTATAAAAAGAAAGTCTAAACCAGTTTATACAACTGAATTTCAAAAAGAAAAAAAATACTGAAAGAAAGAAATTTAGGTTACACCATTCTTTAAAATTAATCTAATATTGAATGATTACATTTTTTTAAATTCAAAAGTTATTGCCATTCCGAACATACTTAATAATTTTAATGTTTTTTAATGTAATAGAACAATATGAAATAATTTGTCAAACTTTTTGAGCAAAAAGCTTTAGCAAAGTATTTTTATTTTCGCATTCCTTTATAAAATAAATATAAATATTATTTTACTCTTATGTAAGTGGAAATGAAATCAGTTAATATAGTGGAAATATTAAAGTTGTGTATCTAGCAACAAAATAGTAATGTAAAAAAAGAATCGTACTCAAATTATCCTAAATATATTACTAAAAATATCTAAATATATTTTCAATTGCAAACTAAGTATTATCATCGCCACTAAATGACGTCACCGAATGTTGTCAGAACAAAATCGTTTGCTTAATAAAATGAATGATTCTAATTTTACATTACTTATCGTTTGCCGGATATACATTCCACTAATATTAGTATTTCTTTTTCTTTTGAGTGTCATCTTGAACTTATTTTTTTTCTTAAAAGTTGAGAGAAGCAACCATCGCATGTATTTAATACAAAATCATTTGAATGAAGGTTCGAACCTCATCATTGAGTTGTTCATAATTAGCATTTCATCAACCAATTTTTAGATGTGGTGTGCTTTTTCAATTTACTATCCGCCCATAGTAAGCTTGAATCTTTACACCATTTTTCCTTGCCGTCAGGCTTGTTCTCTAAGCCTGAAAATGCCTTTAGCCTTTAGTAGTCGAGAGAGTGTATATACGACATGTATATATACGTTATATAAATATATAATACATGTTTTTTAAAAAACAAATTGAGATTTTTAACTTTTAGTTCCTCTGTTGGAACAATTGAAGAGTTACTAAGTCGTTATTTATTTGTTTGGCCGCATGCGAAAGTAAAGAGGATGATGACGAATCACAATATGAAATCCCAGGAATCAGTTCGCACGGATTTTTTTCCTCGTCCGTCCAAAATTTTAGATGTACTCTCCACTTTATTCCTTCACACCTGCCACTCTCTCTTCGAAAAATTTTTATCGGAAGAAGAAAAAAATGATAAAAACATTCTAAAAACAGTACTATCAAATATCTATCAAACTATCGATTTAAATAATATAATAAGTTATATGATACATCGAATTTTTTGTCTAAAATTATATTTTAATCATAATTTAAAAGAAAAGTAAAAGAAACAATTTGAAGTAATAAATAAGTGTAGACTATAATGCAATTCCTGGCATTTTTATTTTTCAGTATTGTGAAAAGAATCCATGAAAAATAAATAAGTGATAGAAATATTATTCGAAACAAAACAAAACAAAAAATATTCATTCTAATAGCAATTTCCGCAAGTAATTTTTTTTTTAAAAACTATTATAATTCAATGTCAAAAAATGTTTTTAAATAATCTAATAAACATGTATTGAAATGTAGTCTACCATATATCGACAATTATCAAAAGTAAATTTAGGATGACGGGAAAAGATGCAATATCATATCTGTTAAATAAACTAAATGCATAAAAATCAACCAGCCTTTTACACATTATAGTACAAAATGTTATCAATCGGCTTCTCATTATTACAATTTTTTGCTATAAATATCGCATTAGATATTTTGATTTAATACTGTTCGTTACAATTGTATTTACTTTCGAAAAATCAAGCTTACGCAAGCATTTTAAAGCATACATTTTTAAAAAATACATTTATTTTTAAATGTATATGTTTTTGTAAATCTTGTTATATTTTGCTATGAAAATCGATTTCTAATACTTTTACGAAGTGAATTAACTAGCTATTAAAAGCAGACGATATAATTACTAACGCATTTAAACTTTTTCAATCGAAGCTGAAAAGAATTAAACTTCAAGTACAGAGAAAAAAACATGCTTTTTATTTCCTGTTCAGTGTCCAAAATGCAGGGAACAAATTCTTATTTGGGAAAATTTTCATAAAGAAAACACTTTATATCTTTAATTGTAAACTTCGAATCTCATCGAATCGCGTTTTGCACAGATGACTTACTTTACCTTGGCGATTGTAACTCACCTATTAGAATATCGAATTTTATACAGTAAAGCACTTAAATTATATTCTAAACTAAACTGTTGAGAAGTAATGACAAAGAAATCGATCCGAGGAGCGATGGGAGATGAAAAGAATGTTTCTCATGGAATTCGGAGAGCGTCTAAAACAGTCGAATGACCTCGAAGCTCAGCCTTCACAGAAACACTCACCCAGACTTTGGCAAACACGCCTGTTCCGCATCTCACGAAAATAGAACAGTGAGTTCCTTTTAGCCGATTCAGCGCATCTTTGCCTGCTACCGGTTCTTTCTTTTTTATTTGTATTTTTCAATGCGCGCCAAACGATAACTTTAATTGGAAACACGATGATATAATTATATTCTTTTCTAATTATTTTTTTCTGTAAAATATTTAATAAGCATTTCAAATGAAGAACAGAACAATTCAAAGAACCCCCTGAAAAAGAATTCTTTATTATAATTTTTTTTTTAAATAGTTGGCAGCAAAAAATATTCTAGAAATTTCTTTATCATTAAAATTAGAAAAGACAAATTTTAAAAAAATGGCATTAATTTTTTTAAAGAACACCATTAATATTCTTTTTAAATAAATTGATTAAAGAAGAATTAACTTAATTCAAGAAATAGCGCATTATTAATTAAAATAGCTTTGACTAACTATTTTTTCTTCACAATTGTGGACAAAAAAATTCTGCACACATTTTAGATTTCAATCTTTTTTTTTTTTTTTTTTTTTTTTTTTTTTCAATATTCTGAACAAAATATAAGAATGTTCCTCATAACTGTAAACGTTTCCAATTTGATTTAAAAAAGGAATTAATACTACACATTTTTGACAGCTTCCAAGTAACTGAATTATATAGCATACGAATATAGATATAAAGCTATTAATTATAACAAATATGAGTAATTATTTTTATTTTTATGATAAAGGAATATTTATAAAAGGGTATTTGAGTAATCTGAGGATAGATGTTATATTTTAAATGTAATGTTTATGGTCAAAGTTGACAAAACTTTTTTCAAAAAAATAAAGAAAAATTTCAGTATAATTTTTGAAAAAAGGAATACTATTACAATTTTCCAATATAAAGTATACTTATATCCTAAAAAAGTGCTGCATATGCATTGAATTTTTAAAAAATATTCAAAATACACATGTGTTGAATAAGAAAAAAAAATTAAATAAAAACTTTATTTCAGAAGTCGGTTAAGTTTCAACAGTTTAAGAAATCAAACATTAAAGTTTAAGTAAATGTCAAAAAATTTATCTTAACTATAAAAAATGTTAAATACAAAAAAAATTGACTATAATTAATGTAATTCATAGGCATTAATTCACATTAAAAAGAAAGTAGATTTAGGTAAAATGTAGATTCGATAGTTTTAGAAGTCTTGTTTTCAAGTTATTAATTATTAAAAAATGAATATTGATATATGAGTAGATTCCTATGAGCATTTTATATTGTTAAATTCACATACGTTTTTTTAGAAAATACATTACTAAATTATTTTGGCAGCTTTGCACAATTTAAAAATTTCTAAATTATTTTTATGGCAGCTTTTACCTTCTAATTTTATCAAAATAATACTAATAAAAGAAGAAAGGATATTGTGGAGTTTATATATTGAGAATGTTGAAAGTCTTTGTACGACATCACTGCTTTTATGTTGCCATTCTTATTTTCCATAAAGCTTCTCATAAAGGCATGCAAGAAGTTCTTTCATTTCAATTCTCCACACCCACATAAAAATACTTACTTGTGTTTAAAACCAGCCAAAAAAACTTTCATGTATAAAATAAATTCAAAAAGTTATTTTATAAGATGGAATTCCTGAAATAGTTGGTTGTATGTATGTAAGAGTTGTATAAGTTTTTCGTTTATTCATAAGTATACATTGATTTTATCAATAGTTGTGCAAAACATTAAAAAGCTGTGGTGCTATACATTGACAACTGATATATCGTGCCTAAGTGTAGTTGTGTGTTGTGAAGTGGAATTTATAGGTAACTGTGATTTATACGAAATTAAGCAAGAATAAAATAGGTTTGTTTTATAAAGAGTCTAAGTGTGTCATTTTTTAACACATATATAAACACACATAACAAAAATATTTAGAAATATTTACTAATGCTTTAAAAATTATATTTTATATTTTAACTATTGTTATATCTGATGGTGTATTTAATTTAAATACTTTCTTGTCCAATATTTTATATTAAAAAACAATTTTCTGTAGACAAATTTTCAATATCTTTCTATACATAACAGAAACAATCCTTTTACCATAATCATTTGATTGACTATTTTGAATACTTAAAATCGTTTGAAAATGAAAAGTATACTAGTTCTTTCTTTTTAATTATTTCAGGCACTATAAAATAATTACTTTAAATCCACATTTAAAAAAATCCAAAAGATATGAAACATAAATTTCAAGACTATATCGGAAATTTATTATTATTTGTATTTTAAAATTGTCAGCATTAAATTTTAAAAGAATTAATATAAATTGAAAAAAAAAACTGCAAAAAATTACATAATTTAAAATGAAAAATTTTTGAATTTACCTTAAAGATAACACCAAAAAAAAGATAAAAATTTTACTTCTAATTAACTGAATTAGAAACGTTTTCACTTTTAAAAATTTGCGATATTCATTCTCTTATCCTAAAGAATAAGTGTAATTTGTATATTTTTAGTCAATATCAACTCAATTTTGCACAATGATTTTTATTTATAAGTTTTTCTACTTTTTAATCTTTTATTTATAATTCATTATGACAAATATTATGAAATATTGAAGTTAATTTTTATTGTATTCACTCAATGAATACATTTTATGATTAACTGATAATCCATTTGAAAAAAATATTCTACTTTCATCGTGTACATAAAAAAGTAAAAAAAAAAAAAAAAAAAAAAAAAAGTTCATACATCAGCGAAACAATTGATTATAAAAACCGTATCTTCGCAAAAATTATACAGACCGAATCAAATGTGTAAAAAGTGAATCTAGTTGATATATTTATGTGTTAATAGACGATACATGATCATATTTTACCCTTTCACATAATTTCTGTGATACTCAATTCTAATAAACAAATTGTTAGATTTTATTGTATCACAAAAAAAAAAAAAAAAAAAAATCTTGTCCGAGCGCCTATAATTTTACCTAGATTATTAGATGGTGGTGAATGAATTATATTGTTATGACTTACAATAAAAATAAGAATTAAAAATAGAAAACCAAACAGGATTAATGCATGAAGTTCCTATACAGAGTTATAAATGGGAACTTTTATACAGTACCTAAAAGTACAAAAGTTTTTCCATCCATTTCTTTTTAAATTTACATTTTAAGTTTAAAAAATAGTTCTTCTTTTAATACTACCAAAAAGTATAATGAAAAAATTTTATTTCTGGTCATAATTTAGTACCATTTTTTTTCCGAAATAATTATAAAGAAAATTGTCACCAACCCACTTTGATTCTCAAGCGTTACAAAACAAAAGTAAGTGATATGTTATAAATCGACAAACATATTATATATAACAGTAAGGTACAAAACATATATAATAAAACAGAAAACATTATAAATACATAGAAAAAGAAGAGTAAGGGCAAAAACTCTTTTGAATTCTTTACAAAAGGGAGAAGGGGGGGGGATCATGGGGGTTTTTTTACGAAGAAAAAGGAAAATTATTGATAGAATATAGTTTGTTGCCCCCTTTTTGATCATTTTATTAGTTTAGAAACTATAAATAAAAGGCATCAAAGAATTAACTATCAAAGACTGTAGTGTCAAAGTTCATGTCAGTGAGTAAATCAGTACCTATGAACTAAAATCTTTCAATAAGTATCTAAAAAATCTGAATATTTATTTTCATAAAAAAATTGATGTATAAAAGAATGCATTTTCCTGCACTGTTAAAAATATATATAATATACTTGCAATTTTATATTAAAAAAAAAAGTGAGAAAGGGTTCCTAAAAAAATCAAGGGTTTTTTTTTTGTTGTTGTTGTTTGTTTGTTTTAAAAGATATATGAATTTTGTTTTTAAAAACTCAATTCAGCAAAAGGGGATGAAAAAGAAAGAACCCCCCCAAAAAAACTTCAGATGCTATAGATATATTATTTTAATAAGGATTTTTCAAATATTATTTTATGAAAGAAAAATGCTTTTTTTGTTGTTGTTAGTCAAATCTTAAAGAATTCTTGTAAATTAAAGAAATTTTTTCAACACAGAATTACAATGTTCATTATACCCGGAATGCAAATTTGTTTTCTTAGACATGCAGAAACATAGACAATTGAAGATTTGGACATTTTGTGGCTGAACATTACAAGGTCCTTTCTTAAATAAATTTGCCAATTTAATTTCCAATTTAAATATTTTAGTAATTTAATCAACTTATTAGTGAATTTATGGTTAATTTATTATATTCCATTAAATATATATTTTTTAAATGTTTATTTACTTTGAATCATGACTGTGAGAAAAAAAATTAATTTTATAGGCATCCATGTTTACATACAATTATATTTAAGCAGACTTTCAGCATTTATAAATATTGTAACGATAAAAAAATAGTATAATCAAACTGATAAGAATCTAACTAATTATATTCAACAAAATGTTAATATGATCCTATTATTTCGTACTCAAAGAATTTATACTTGTTATAAATTTTATATGGCAACAACCGAATTGGCTAAGGAAAGGCGCCACTGCACCTAACACAACAAAAGGATGTACAATACATAAATAAAATATAGAAATCAAAGAATTTTTTCACGATAATCCATATAAATTCCCCTAAAAACATTACAGTCATATACACACATTTCAACAAATAAACTTATTCCATGTCTTTTTTTAGTTTTGCCAATTAATATGCAAAAGTTACAGCAGTAATGCAATTAAGGTACTCAGTCCTAATAGGGAAATTAGACGCTGATTCCCATATCATGACTGTGTTAATAGACCTTTCTAATTCACACAAAAAAACTATATCAGGGTGTCCAATCCAATTACCCAATAATCATGGATTATTGGGTAGTTTTTTTTATTGTAAAAGTTAGTTAAATTGTGTCAGTTGAAAAAATGCTTTAAATATGAAATTTAATTATATGCTATTGAATGAAAAAATAATAAAGATTAAATTTTCTTTCAGACCATTTGTTCTAATTGTCATATTTTGTAAATCATACTCTTGGTATTTTAAAATTGGAAATAAAAAATTTCACTTGCTTATGATTATAATTACCTGAGCAAAGAAACTTTGAATTTCACTTTCCAATCAATACCTGTTTTCAGAACATGTTCTTTAGTGATTGGTTGATCTTCTTGAAGGTGGCCAATGAATTAGTCTAAAGTCATTTAATATTAAAAACATGAAAATGGAAAATTCCCATAGAATTGTGCTGAAAAAAAAATCTTGAATACCACATGAAAAATACAGACTATTTATCATATTTCAAAAATATATTTTAACCATTTAAAATTAGTATACATTTTCAAGTCTTTTTTTTTTCTCATATAGCTATGAAAAATTATTATTTATGGGTCGTAGGGTCTAATGCCACTTGGTCATACCAAGCCCGAATGAGTAAAACTCTTTCGAATTAAGGTAGAACTGTACGCCTTTCGTTGTTAACGAGCACTGGTAAGGTGAAAGGACGACTTTGCTCGAACACACACGACACAACCCTCTTTAGGGGGCGGTCGAACTCATTCATCCATCCATTCGCAAGTCAAAATTCGGATCCAAATCAAAGACCGACTCATCCCCAGAGGTATATAGGAACTTTGAAGACTTTGCAGTCACGACCTATTGAACGTGCCCCAATTGCCATTAGCCAACACGGCGGTGTTTGGCAAAGACGAGGACAGAACTCGCTACCTTTCGGTGACGAGACTGACGATCTACCAATCAAGCTGCCGAGGTCCTATCCTATTATTTATAAATATATTAACCAACCAAAGACAATATGCTATACAAATGAAATATAATAAACCCATAACCAAGTAATTTTGAAGAGCTGAAGTTTTGCAACATTCAGATACATATATGGAAAAAAAAAATTATAAGCTGGAATCAATACTTAAAAAACATAATTACAAATTTATTAGAAGTTTTAGTTTCCAAATATTCCAATTTCATCATTATGCTAGCAAAGAATTAAATGTTGTCATGTGATATTAAGCATTAAAATAAGTACATTCAAAATAAACGAAAAAAAGTCAAACACTTTTTTAAATTTTTCAAAAACCTGTTTTTGTAAAAATGGATTTTAAATCAACATCAAAGTTGGACAAAATTAACATAAAGATCTTGAAACTGGATAATGATTAAAGAATTCCAAGGTAAATCAAACTACAAAAAATACAGATAAAATCTAATATGTAATTGCAATAACCTAAAATGTTTGAAAATGTTATTTAAAAACGTAATAATAAATATGTTAAATTTAAATTTTACTAGATAAATTTGATGATTTAGGAGTTTTGTTGATTTATAGGAACAATTCTTTTAAACATGCTTAAATTTAATGTGGTTTAAAAGTAACAGATATTACGATTCAGATTACATGCTTATTTTGCCATCCATAGTAATTTTTATACATAAATTCTTCAATTTATGTTCATTTCCAATATATCATTCATTACATAATAATCTTTAAAAACAAATAAGCAAAGGATAGATTTTAATCAAAAAATTAAACTTGCAGTATAATTATGGAATATTAAAATAAATTAAAATATTAAAGTTAAGAGTTGACTTTGGCATGAAGATAAACCAGTTCTTACAAAAGAATAAAAACATTATAAAAATTCCTATCCTTTTTCCATACTATTGTGTTTTATTCCTACATTTTGCATCCATATTATCATCTTAAAAGGGTATGAAGAAAATGCCTTTTCTTGGAACAATCCCAGGTTATAAAATATATATAAGCATGAATAAAAAGATTTCTTCAGGTACTTTATTATTTTCTATCTTAATGTGACAAAAAATAGAAAACCAATATTCAGGTTTTAAAATTTTTTTTGTATTCTATTGGAAATGAATCAGTGAAACGGTGATGAAAGGCAAAATATTATTTGCCTTTCATTTTTTTCAAAACAATTTTTATTTCTAGTAAATTAGCTATTTATTTTGGTGGTGAAATTCATTCAAAACTAGCTATTACTCACGACTCCGTTCCAGCGGGAATTGTGATGTACATAAAACTATCAAATAATGACAAAGCAAAAAAAAAAAATTAAACCTAAAATAAAAACGACACATTTACAAGTATAAACATATACGAAAAATATATAACAAATACAATTTAATAACAAAAACACACAACTAATGTAAAAACAATTTACATTGCATGCCCAAAATAAAACAAAACAGCAAATCGAGTCCGTATTTCTTTAAAATCGGGTCAAATCCATTTTATTTATGGATCGAGATTGAGATAGCTACAACAATATTATACACATCATTTTTAAACTTTTCATTGAAAGGTAAACACAGTTATCAACAATCACGCTCGAACTTTCAATGACAGTTAGGGTAATGCAATGCAGATTAAAATTTTTTTTTATTTTCTTTATTCTGTTTTCTTTTCATTTAAAAGTACTTCAGAATGAATCCGAAAGATCGATTCATTGACAACATTTCATTTTAAATACATCAAACACAAAGAAAATATATAGAATTGTTTAAAATTCTCCTACGTCTAACGTCATTTCTATTGGGGGGGGGGGATGGAGCCTCACTCATCTTTAGAGGGATTTGATCTCGCCTTTTTGACGCGAAAGGTTGGTTTTTAATCAATAAAAAATTAAACAATCAATGAACCGGAGTAAAAAGTAGCCTATGACCTATTCCTGACTATAATATGTCTCCAGGCTGAATTTCATCCAATTCTGTTCAGCCGAGATGTAGTAACAAACATCCATCCAAACTTTCACATTTATAATATTAGTACAGATTGCAAAACAATAAGAGCACTTTTTTTATTAGAGCTATTTGTATGCTTGTAGTGCTAAATGTGGAAAGATAGCATCAAAAATATTTAACTATCACTGAAAGAACTATCAACAATTTTCTTTAACTATCATTGCCCAGCCCCTTTAAGAAATGGTCACTTCAGAACTGCAGTAATTTTCAGACTAATTCTAACAAACTTTCATATATTCTATAAAATATTCTCTATCAAACCAAAAAATTAAATAAAAAAATAGTATTAAAAAGCAACAATGTGTAATTTCAAATATGTCAGGAAAATAAAATTAAACTTTCACAACCAAAAGGCCCTAGCTATGCAAACACAAAACATATATCATAGGAAATTAAAGGTCTCAGTAAGAGAATATGGAAATAATTGTTCTACTTTAAATTATTTATTATTGCTGTAGTTTTTTTTTATCAAATTATCACATCAATGATTAGTTGATCATACACTATTAAATTTTTTTTACATATTATAATGTTTTAAGGCATAAATATGATTAAAAATTTCACAACCACTAGATCACACACTGATATTCAGTGAATTTTGATATTTAGAAGGTACAATGTATAAAATATTTAAATTAATTATCCAGTCTTATACACATTTTAAAAATTTACCTAATTTCTGTCATTGTATGAATGAGTTTTACAAAAAAAAAACCCTCTTAAATTGAGGTTAATAGGATGTTAATATTATGACTAGAAGCGGGGGACCGAGCTCCGCTCGGAGAAAACAGGTATCGAAGCTAACTCGAAGATTTAAATTTTCAATTGTGATTTATCAAAACAATACATGCCATAAGAAAATTTGTGAAACCATTGGTGAAAAGATAACCGGTTAAAGTGCACCATTGTAAACTATTCTAAACAAAGTTAGAGTTTGGAAAGGGAACTATTCTATACAAAGGTAAAGTAAAAGTAAAGATTGAAGTGTGTTAAAGTTCAATATTTTTGACAAATTTATTTAGAAAAACCAAATATATATACATACATAAGAAACATATTATAAACCTATAACAGCATAAACATAAAACTTTATTAGTCCGCCATATTGGCTATAGATAGCAATATGGATAAGATAACCGCTTGAAAATTTAAGTAGCCATTATGGCGAACTAATAAAGTTTGAAAATATCCTATCTGTAACTCTGAACTGCTGGACCGTAGCGCTTCAAAACCGGCGCCAATCGATTTCTCGTGGCCAAAAACCCCAGACCCCCAAGTTTACCGGAGTTGATTAATTCTGGGGCGATTTTCGACTTGACAACCGTTCCTCGTATTACAGTATTAGATATATACAGCAAACTGACAGACAGCAACTGCACATTAAAGTCTAGAAGACAGATAATTACTACCAAAACTAATTAATTTCCTGTCATACAGATCAATAAAGATAAACATTTGTTTCTTTATATTTTAACCATCTCACCTTAAGAAGCATAACATTACATGATAACATAAAATATCACAACCAGTTTAGTAAAATAATAAGCTTTATATAATCAATTGTTAGTTAATTTAGAAAAGTAAATTTTCCACTACTAAACTGATCATGCAAATATTGGTTTTAATGAATAATGCAGATTGTAAAGCAAGGACAAACTTGGTAATAACTTGTGTCACACCTTATGTCCCTCATTTGAAACCAAACCAGTCTGTCAGCATAGAGTTGGCACAGCCAGTTGGGCTGAGTCAGTAATAAAAGAGTTAAATTAATCCATTAATTAATTAATTTTAAAAAATGAAAAATTGTATTCTTTTATTATAATTGTTCCAAATTTTTTTTCCTCCATCATTTATAAATGTCAAAATTGCTAAACATTTAAAATGTAACAATTATCTGACAAATGTATATTTTAGCACATTAAGAAGCAGATGAAGAAAATAGAATACTGAAACAATAAAAAATTACTGTAAACAAAGCAATAAAAGGACAAAGCATTAAAACTATTTACATTTTTATTTCATATATACATCCGTAAAATGCACATTTTTTGTCGACTTTATTCAATTTTCTTGTGTCTGTTCTCTTAATCTGTATCCATTTCTAGAAAGAAAGGGGAAAAAAGAAGAAAAATGTATCAACAAATATTTTAAAACATTTTTAATGTATTTAAAACAAAATATCTTAATATTCTTAGGTATCTTAAAATATCATAACATCAGAATATTTTTGAATGTTGACAAAATAATTAGATTAATAGATCTTAAAATACACAAGAAAAATTTAATTTATTATAAATATACTATACAAAAAAATCTTTTAAAAAGAAAACTAAATGTTACTGATTAAAATTGAATGAAAATCATTCTTACAACAATTATAAAAATTCTATTCTTCTATAATTTTAATTTCTAATAAATATTGTTTTAATGGCCGACTGAATTTAATAACTCTAAATGACCAACTGAATACCCACCGTATTAATAATAGTAATTTAATAACATCCACCAACTTTGATAAGATATGCTCTTTCATACTAAATCAAAGCATTATTTAAAATCATAAATATAGAGCATTCTGAATGATTAACTATAAAAGCAAAGTGTCAAATTCACTTGATGAAATCGGTCTAGTTGCTGAGGCTAGAGACTATATCAAAGTGTTATTTTACATGCCAAAAAATGAAGAAAAAATAGAATGAGATTTTAAAAAAAGCATTAAAAATTTACATAATAAATAAAAATTTGGTACTCGAATTGGATTTCTTTTCATGGTTTTATCCCATAATGAATATATCTTGAAAACATAAGGGCAACTATCGAATCACATATTTGATCATCCTTCTTATGTTCTTGTAAAACAAAAACTGCTGAAATTAGTGGTACTTTGGCTTTTAATTAGTTCTTAATTTCTAATTCTTTTAAATTCAAAAAAAGATTTAAAAACTTATGACAAAATTAAATTTTAAATGTATAAAATTTAAACTTTAATATTTCTTAAAATACTATTAATTTAAGTTTTACAGTTCAGAATCTATTTTTAAGACAAAAAGCATACAATATTTTAAATACAGATATAAAGCAACCAAATTTGAATATTTCATTTAGTCATTCAATTGTGTGTTTTTTATTGAAAATTCAGTTCTAAATAACTAAATAGTTTTTATTGGACTTGCATTTTTTTCAGAATAAAATTGATTTATCTAAAATTTTGACATAAAATGCAATAAATCTGGTTAAATTATATATATATATTATTTCTTCATATGAACACAAATAACACACAAATCCTTCTCTTCACCCCATAAGATCACACAGATCCATTTCAAAATTCAAAGATAACCAACATATTTTTCACACCATGTTTAATCATTTAGTTAATATACAACAAAAAAAAATTCTAATTATTTACCATCAGAATCGTCCTCATCATCTAATTCATCTTCCTCCTCCTCCTCTTCCTCATCATCGTCGTCGTCGTCGTCTTCCTCATTGCTCTCTTCATTCTCTGATTCAGATGATTCCTCCCATTCCAGATTACTAATAGAAAATGGAACAATTGTCCTCCATTCATCCAGTTTGTGAATGTCTAATGAATAAAAATCTGATAAAGTATATCGCCGATTTTCTTGCTCATAGAATCCTCCATACAAATACAAAATACCATTTTTCACAGCTAGGATGGCACCCATGCGACATTTTGGAAGAAAAGCTTCACTTGTGGTGGATACTGTTACTGTGGATGTGCTGCTAACTGCCGAGTTTGAAGGACCAGGCAAAACTTTCACAGTAAATACATCATCGGACACTGTAGTAATCTAAAAATTACAATAAAGTATAACTGTCAATATAGTATGTTAACAATCATTGAGACATAAATATCTATACTTATAATAAAGCTCAATATGTGTGTGTGTGTGTGTGTTGGCGCTCTACAGGCCAGACCGTTGGACCTACAGCTACCAATTTTGGTACATGTATACCTTGGAGGCCGGGAATGTGCACCTCGGAGCCCTTTTTTCGAATTTTTAATTAGAATTTGAATTAATTAAAATTTAAGCGAAATTTCGACGTTTTTCCGCTATAACTTCCGAAAATATTATCGGATAAACATGATTTTAACATCAATTAAAAGATTAAAAAATTAGCTTTCTAATAGTATCAATATTTTAATATTTAACTTAAGTTTCTATTTGTAATGAATTTTTAAAGAAGCATTTCAACTATATTTTTCAACAATATATTTCGGACAAAACAATAAAATTTAATCTGCAGGAGCACGTTACGAGTGGAAGGGGAAAAATTATCTTTTATCAATAGGTTGCCATCAGATAGATAAAAACTCAAAATTAAAAAAATAAATAATTGTTGCAAATTAAACATTTAAAAATGCAATTTTCAGCATGTGTCTGCATGAAATGAAATAAATAAGAAATATGTTTTTTCTTTTTAAAAAAAAGAAAATGCAAAGAATTTTTTGTGACTTTTACAATATTATTAATTAAATAAATCAGCTTTGTTTAATAATAGAAATACATCTATAAAAAAGTCTAAATGAAGTAAATAACTGCATAGTATGTAGCACGAGTCTATAAATGCTTTAAAAAATGAAGAATATTTAGCTTTTAATTAAAAAGAGATGAACTTGTGATATCAGTGTTTTAATGTATAACTCAAGCTTCTATTTTTAACGAATTTTTAAAGAAATATTTTAACCATGTTTTTTTGAGCATGTGACTGGATAAAATAAAATAAAACAATGCCGGAAGTTCAAATAAAAAAAAAACTATCATCGCAAATCAAATCTAAAGAAATACAACTTTCAGCATGTGACTGGATAAAATAACATAAATATAAAATGAGATATCTTCAAAAAAAATAAATGCAAGGCAATGGATTCTATGATCGTTTGCAATAGATATATAATTAATTCCATAAATTATCTTTATTTACAGTAAACCTGGTTGAATTTAGGCAGGATATGCATTGAAATCCCGACTTAATGGCATACTTCTATAATCGTTTGTAATATCTGTATCATTAATTCAATAATTTTTCCCCTTTTTCGCTTTCTTTAAAAAACATATTTAACATTTTGGCAACATCACCGAAAAAAACATTTTTAATATTTTGGAAGCATAATCGATAAATTGTTAGAGCATTAAACTCAAAAAGTTTTTTCGAATAAAGTTACCGACTCTTTAACTACTAATAACTGAATCTTTTAACTTTAACTATTTCTTAAATTTTGGCTAATGAATATGTGATTTAATTGAAAATTTTAGAACGCATTACTCATGGCGAACCAGCTGGTCGCCAAAGGCGGCTAGTAAGAAATAAAAAAGGAATACAAGTAATTTAGTTTCAGCATTATTTATAAGAATTTATTTTACACAGGCATGTATTAGTGCAAGAGATGTATTGAAAATAAGGTCAGATTTTCAAATAAACAAAATAGGCAACTACATATTGCCACCACTGATTTTTTCCCCTCAGAATAATCTAAGTTTAGACTTTTATTTGAGTGACAAGATGCTTAACAATACAGCCCAAATTGCATGTCATTAGCTCCATCAATGCTGTGAACATGTATTACCATTGCCAGAAATTTCCTGAACAAAATTGAATAATACAAAAATATTTTAATTACAACTTTAATAAATTTGCACACAAATAAATGCATTGAATCACTTCAATAGGAAGAGTGATAATAAGCATGAGGAAAAGCAAAGTTAAAATGCGTATGATATTTTCATATGGAAAATATATATGCAAGTATGGTTCATTTTCATATTTCGTAGCAGAGGAAAAAAAAATTGAATATATTTAGGAAAATACAACTAATAGATTGTAAAGATCTATAATATTAATATAAGACATAAAATGTCAAATTTCATACATCCACTGCATTTTCCTCTTTTAACAACACACATATATAAAGACAGGATTACAAAATGGTTTTCAGATATCTAAAATGTTAAAATTCATCAATGAGTTATATTCCTACTGCTAGTAAAAAGTTAAACTGATTAAAAACCTTTCTTGCAAAAGTGAATTTTTAATAAGGCATCTTATATGAGCCGATCAATCATTGGTAACCTCCCAATGGCAGTCAAGGTATTAAAATAGATTTTTACTAAAAGTGAAGAAATTTTGATAATATTTTAAAAGTGAATTCTGCAGAAATTTTTTTAAAATCATGTCTTATTAAAGTAAGTATTATACGCAAACTTTAAAATTATTTAAAAGACCTACAAAAAAAAAACAGAAAAATAAAATCTCGCACAAATTTTCTTATTATAAAATTTAAATATTTTAAGATAAAGAAAATTCACATTTACCTCTTCCACATCATGAAGAGTTGTTTTTTTCAAAGTTTCAACAACTTCTTCACTTTCATCGTCATCATCACTGCTACTAGCAGCAGCAGCAGCATTTCTGGTCTTTTTATGCCTTTTTCTTCCTCCTCTTGACCTTTTCCCCCGAAGGGTAATTGGAAACCAACGACCAGTGTCCAATTCCAGTGCATATAAGTCATTATGAAACAAACTGAACAAATTCTCTTCATCTTCATCATCATGTACTCCACCAAACACATAGGCACGATTATTAGGGGCTACAGCAATGGATGAGCCAGTGCGAGCGGTAGGTGGGATTCCAGAAGGTTTTACTTGGACCCACTTCCATTTATGAGGGACACTTCTTTCTACATTATTGAAATAAAAATTATTGAGCAAACAAAATAGTCAATAATTTTGCATAAATTTCCAAAAATGAAAATGCACACAGGATAATATACAATTTTAAGTAAATGCAATACTTAACAAAAAATTTGTTCAGAAATTATAATTTGATAGTCATTAAACTGTAAATTTGTCAATTAAAAAAAACATATGTGATTGTAAAACTCATTAAAAAGGTTCATAAAATGGAAACTTATGAACTATTGAAATATTTCATAAATCACAATTAAAATATATGTAACATCACAGATCATATATAAACATTTTCCTAATTTTTAAATTGATTCTTTTATAAATTGGAATATATATACATATATATTTGCATTTATATTTTTTGCATTTATGTTATTTATTTTTTACATTTTAGCATTTTTTAATACTTTTTTTTGCATTATATGCTATTATTACATACATTAGTACTAGAAAACACTTTATGAACATTTTAAATATCTGCTATATAAGTAGCAAGGAATTTGTTACTCTTTTTTGTATCATTTTAAATTTTAATCTTTTGTTTTACATATTGTATAACAAAAAGATCAAAATAAAATATTATGAAGAAAAACATAACTATTTTAAATTAAATTAATAAAGCCTTAATTCGATACTACTTGAATTTCCCATTTATAGGTATCTATTACTAAGAAACTAATACAAACAACAATTTTCTAACCTTCCATTGTTGCAAAATAGTTGTAATTTTTTTTAAATGTTTATAAACACACAAAAAAAAATCTCATTTAACAGATTTTGATTTTATTTTGCAATGTTACTTTACATTAATGCTAAAAGCAATAGCTCATTATACAAAACAATTTAAAGATTGGTGTGAAATAATAAACAAGCAATGGCATTGACTTGAAAACTTTTTTTCCTCAAGTTCCTTTCCCTATGATATCTTTTACTAACAACAATAACTTGGGACATTTAAACAAATTTGTCTGCAAAAGAAGTTCCTAACTGCAAAAATCTACAATGTTATAAACAAAAAAGATTATTTCTTATTTCAAATATAAATAACCAACTTCAGCCCATATCATTCACTTTAGAATTTTACTTTTGCAAGGAATTTTAAGAAAAAATTACAAAATAATTTGCTTCCATTTCTAAATCTATTATCTTTCATAGACTTTAATATATGATATAAAGTATTGTGTCATTACTTTAATAACATTATTCAACATCTAATCATAGATATTAAAATGGATTTAACTTAATCGGTAAATATAATAACTAATAAGGGCATATTATATATTTATACACATAAACAAAACTATTCTTAAAATATGTGACCAGCTTTTATTGCAGCTACTTGAACTTGCAGTAGTTACTTTTGCAAGTAGAGGTGGAATTGTATAATACACTCATGTCCATAAATTAAGGATAATGCAAGTTCCAGAGAAAAAAGAGCCAGAAGCAAAACACTGACTAATTTGTAGAGAATATTTATTAGACAAAAGATAAAGAGCAAAAAAAGATGTTATATATTTGACATCATTAATAAAAATTGGGATTTTTTTTGCTACATGGAACAAATTACAAAAAAAAAAAAAAAAAAAAAAAATCTATTAACAAAAACCTATATTAAATAGCATGATGATTAATACCTAGTATATCTCCTAGACAATGCAATACACGCTGTACAATGCCTAAGCATGCTGAGTATCAAATTATCCATTATTATCAAATTTTGGGGGACATTACGCTATTAATCAAACAATGCTCTCCAAAGTTCTGGTTAGACATGTAGGAGGTAGTTGGCAGGCTGCAACTCGTCAGTCAAGAATATCCCACACATGCTCTACTGGATTCAAGTCCGGTGGGAGTACTGGCCAGTCCATACGGGTAATATTCCTCTGATCGAAGGCATTCGTTTACGAAGTTTGTACGATGAGAACGGGCATTGTCATCCATATATGTGAATTCTGCGACCATGATGCCCCAAAAGAAAGGTACATGTTCCAGAATGACGCCCTGATAGATTTGGCCTATCATGGTTCTCATTTGAACTTGAAAGGTCAGTTCCAGAACCCAAAATAATTCCACCTCAAACGAGCAATCCAACACCACCGAAATAAAGTTGTTCAATGATTTTCTCTTGGTGGTAATATGGATCTGGCACTCTCCATATGAAAGTTCAATGACAGTCAGACTTCAATCTAAAGCTGGACGGAAAACACATAAGATCACTAATGCAGTATTCACAACGCATGCTCTCTACTCCAGGCTAACTGTAGGTGACAGTCGCAGAAAGTGGTACATATTTGACAGGCCTACGAGCAAATAGACCAATCTGCTCTAAGCATCTGTACAAGATCTGCCTTGAAATTATCACAACAATGGTTGAAGAGAACTAAAGAGACAGGTCCGAAGCTGTGCTACGTTTATTTCCGCAGAATCTGCCAAATATTGGTCCTCATTCGGAGTAATAACTCAGGTTCGATCAGTGCTGTAATGTCCACTCACATTAACATTATCTCGGAATCATTGCCAAAGCCTGGAAATGACACTCTGGGCAATTCCAAGTTCTTTGGATGTTTTCAGCCGAGTACGCTCACATTCCAGATAGCCAATTTGAATCATTTATTAACACATAAAAAATCATTCAAATGCATCCTTTGTGTCATAACCATGTCATTATTAAAATGAGTCTTATAAAGCCCTTGTGAACAATTTTACTTCTTTGCCTGTATTCCTTATACATCACTCTTTACACTCTCGTCATAGTGATGTATTATGGGTGCCATCAGGTGGCTTCCTGTAACTTGCATAAGAATTTTTAAGATGTGTATACTCATTTTATGGGTCATATATGTGTTTTAGAATTAGTTTTTTGCATTACTCTGAATTATCCTTAATTTATGGACATGAATATAGCAGAGTAAGATGAAAATATTGTTCGCTTCAAATCTACTACTAAGTTCGTAAATTCACTGGGTTCGTTTGTAGTGGTGATATGGTGTGAAAACAATCAGCAGTCCTCAATAATGAACGATGAATTTTATTAAACAAGACGACAGGAAGACACAAATATGTCAACTATATAAGCCAAGACATACACGTAGTAGCATACTACAACACAGCAGTAAACAAAAAGTAACTCTGTAGTAATAACCACAGTACACAAAGAGGTCAAACAGAATTCAGCAGATGGAATCTTCGGAGCTTAACTCTACAATTTATCCAAACAACTGAAATTTTATACTGCTACCTTGCTTTAACTGCATACCAACTCACTACTATATGATGATGCAGCTTCTACAATGAATACCAGGACTCAGCATACATCACTTCAACATTCGCTTGAACTCCACACAACCTTAGACTATTCTGAAATTACTTCGTTATCCTGTTGACAACTCATTACTTGTCTATGACTCCACCTACGATGATTCATTGCAGCTTGAGACTATTTCAGTTCTGGGAGGAAGGCCGAGAAGGTTTGGAACCAATCAAGCATATTTTGGTTTCTATAGAATTGATCGCAAAAATTCTCAGAATTTACAATAATATCTATTTTGGTACCTAAAATGGCCCCCAAGTTGTAAGATCACTGACACAGCACCCATAAGGCTGATCATATAAACGGTCTTTACAGTGATTCAACTAACCATACTGGGAAGCAATTTTACAGGCCAGTAACAATTTTTTTATGTTATAATAAGATATTAATTAAAAATGCATTTGTAATGAAATTCAATTAACATTAATTCCTTACTGAATCAAACTAATAAGAGATGTATTGTATTTAGCAAATGCTAATGTTGCTACTTGGTTAGGTGCCTTTTTATAGAGTAGAGTCTAGTTGCAACTGGTATTTTCTTCTTTTTTTATATTTTTTGGTTTTGTGATAGAGTGGTCTTTGGTAGTTTGTGTTAATTTTTTTTGTAATTTCCCTCCGATTTCGAAGTTATAATTTATTGTTTTTTATTTTAATGAAATTGATTTATTTGCAAGGTCTCAATTTCCGGGGATTTCCCGGTCATGGGTAGGGTCAATATTTTTGGAGAAAAGTTAGATCTCTCACAGAAAATATCCCTAGTTTGAATCCCTGCCTCAAGATAGCCCTTGAGAAAGTCTTCTGGCCAGAATCGCCATTTCTTTCTTTTTGCATTAAACAATATTTTTTAAATTTGACTAATTTTATAATAAAGGTTTTTTAATAATTCTCTCTCTTTAAATCCAGTCTTTGATTAGAAATTGATTGTAATTAGTCATGCTACTTACTTAAGTTATTATAATTTTAACATGATAATGGGTCCAGCACAAAATAAGAAACAAATTTTAAAGTTATAGTAAAAACACCTTTACAGTAATTTTATTTAAATTGATACGATATTTTTTGAACTTTCATATTTAGCTTAGAATCTATAATCTTAGAATCTATAATCTTAGAATATAATGAACTTTTCAAAAACTAAAACAATTTTATTTTAATCTGATATTTTATAACAATGATACAAAGCTCTGGCTAAAATGACACAAGCAGTTTGGTTGAAATAGATTACATTTTGCTTTCAAATTAAATTATTAGATTTTAGGGAATCTAGAATCTTGCTTTAGTCATCCCTATTATTTCACATATCAGACAGATATTTGAACCTTCATCTATTTATGTATATACAGCAAATCTTAGAAATAAACATCCGATGTACATCTGATTTTGAAGTTAAGCTACCCTGCCACTGAATCTCAATAAAAGATGACAACATTGTCAGCAATTATACCAAAGAGAAACATTTAAAATATCATTTTTGTTTAGTTAGTTTAATGTCCCTTTGTAAAGCAACACTGCTATTTTGGGATGGACCACACCATTTTGAACCATGGTCAGATAACACCTGAGCTGACATCCCCCCCCTCTCCACACCAGCGGGAGGATGTTTGGCCTGACAGATTTCACGTGCAAGGGACCCCCTTACACGACATTCTTCGGTGGAATCGAGTCTCAAACCTGAAACCCTCTTGTTCCGAAGCTAGGACCTTACCACCAGGCCACCGATTACTACTATGCCATTTTTGTAAAGAATTGTAATAAATTTAGCATAAAACGAGCATTTACACTAAACTAAAGAATATTACCATCCACAGTTAGGTGATACATATCTGTGAACTCAGAGCCTTTGTCAACACCCTTTTTCACCTTCTGTCTGTAATAGCCGCCGTAGAGAAGAATTCGGCCATCAGTGAGAGGAGCTAATAATGATGCAGAACGAAGAGAAGGAATTTTACCCACAGGCTCAATTTTACTCCAAGTATAGGTTTCGAGGTTGAAGACATAAAGGTCATTCAAATATGTATAATTTCTGCAATGAACATGGAAATTATTTCTAATAAAATTGTAGTGCACACCTATATATAAATAAAACAAATAGTTTGCATATTACAAAAATCAAATTATTAAACAGATTTCTTCAAATTTTTATTCACAGAAATTTGAAGCATATTAATAAAAGTTTCATGACAATATAAAGTTATATTTTTCATTTATTAAAAATGGACAGAAATAACTATTTATTGCACCAGTGTGTTTTGAGAAATAACCACAATATGGCAAAAGGAATAAGATTTGTTCAAAATGGATTGGATTTTCTTTCAAAAACATTAGAATACTAAAAATAATTTTAATGTCTTATTGATATGGCTTAAAGGCCAAGAAATATAAAAAGGAAAGAAAATTGTAATTTTTTAAATTTCAGAAAAAGATGACTGGACTTTGCCCTCAGACAGTTGAGTGTTTTTGCTGAGAAGAAAAAAATACAGAACAAAGGAATGTCATGGTGAAATACTAGGATTATAACAAAATTAACTGCATTTTAAATTTCTAAATAGAGTAGTTTGATGTTAAACATTTTTGATTTCTCATCATCTTCTGAAAGTTGGTGAATAATATGCTTTGGTAAGCATTTGCAATTAAGAGATTAATTGAGGAGAAAAAATAGTGCAAAAGCCGTATTAATATAAATGAAAGAAACTTGCATAAAATAAAATGAATACTGAAATTATATATATATATATATATATATATATATATAAGAAAATCTTTTTAAATAATAGCAAAAGAAGCAATCAAGATTTTCCAACCTAAAATACACTCAGACAAATATAATCAAGAAAATTATGAAAACAGTACTATACAAAACCAAGAATTCAGCTGCTCCAAGAAAGTTATTCACATATTCAAAATAGATTATTTTGCTACAAACTGAGAAAAACTGAAGCAGTAGGAGATTAGACAAATGTTTAATTCCGAACAGCTTAATGATATTCAAGAAAAATCTTTTTATTTAACAGTTTTCCAAATAATAAAATTTGCTTTAAGAAAAGCTATTCATATAAATAGATGTTGATTTCAATTTAGGACCACCCCCCACCCACCCCCCTTTTTTTTAGATAAGTTAAAATTTATTCTCAGAAATCCTCTTGAAACTTTAGAGTACTTAAGAGATTAATAGCAAAAGGTTCTGTAAAATACTGAAAAATATGTAGGTTTACACAAAAGTAAAATAAGGAAGAAGAAAAAATATCTTTCTTTAAAATTCATTCTTTTTTTTTTAATGCAGAATCTAAATAAAATATGCTAGTCAACAGATCATGTTTCTTAGACAGGAGGAAGCTTTGAACCACAAACAATAAATTGACAACATTTATCCAAATTAAATTTTAAAAAATTTAAGATCCAGAAAATTAAGTTTTAAAAGTGATTAACATTTTTAAATTTGTGAATATTATTTATTTGGACCACAAAAATATTTTTATTATTAGCATCACAAATAAAATACCTTAAATAAAAATAGCAATACTTCAGAAATTCCCCATAAAAAATATGCTTACTTTTAAGTCAAAATAGTGATATTATAAAGAATAATATAACAAACATACGAGACAAGTTAATTAAAAATACCATAAAGAGAGAAAGGATGAATTCTGTAAAAAAAGATTGCAAAAATACTAACTCAAAAGTTTCGTGAAATCCTCCAAATACCACAATTTGCTTTTTTCTCACAACCATACGATGACCACTTCGGGCTGAAGGCCCACCGGGAGCTTTTACTAGTTCCCATCTCTTGTCAGCTAAATGAAATACCCACAGATCTTTATAATGATAAAATACAGTTCGTGAGGGGTTGACAAACTCTCCCCCAAATATCCACAACTGCCCTCCATTTTGTGAGACAACAACTGCCTATAAATAAGAAGAGGGGGATGATTTCAGTTAAAAGAGATGCCAGAAACATAATATTTTATTAGACGAAAATGTCATTATAACATATCTTACAATGAATAAAAACCTTTAAAAGGCATAAAAATAATTAAGTACATCTTCACATTTTATAATGTATGTAAAGAAATTACAAACAGTTTACACGTTTCTAATAAAGGTTCCTAAACATGGAAATACACTGATTTTTTTCATTTTTCATTAAATGTAAGTAAACTTCTATGCTTTTGCAACATTTTAAATAATATATTAAAGAAAAGCATCGATAAAACAATATTAGTAAAGTAAAAATGATATCAAAATTGAGATGACAGCTGTAATTAACTAAGGTTTATAATATGTTTTTCCCAAGAAATTTCAATTCATACAAGGAAAATTACATAATAAACATAGAAAATCCAAAAGCTTTGAATTAAATGTTTTGAAAAGTTCAAGAATATTTTTTTTAAAAAAATGTAACATAGTCCATCTTATATATAAAAAATAATAAAAAACCTACGCAACTTTAGAAATGGATAATATCGGAATCATTCTAACATCTATACAAAAACAATTCAAACACAGGTAAGTTAAAAAATAATTAAAAATAGGGGGGAAATGTTTAAATATTTTCTTCAGTGATTTTTTAAAAATTATAATTAGCAACAAATTTAAATACAGAATATGTTAGAAGGCTCTGATATCCTAAGAATAATCATACAAGTGTATTAAGATGTTCAAGTTCTTTTCCCAATTCTAATTTTTTAAATTAACTTTATCGAACAATCCATATCAGATCAAAAGAAAATTATCTTCATTTGATAAATTAAACTATAGATGATTAGTAAGAAAAAAAAATACATAAAACAAAAAAAAAATGGTTTAAAAACAAACAAATTTATAAAAAAAAATTAAGAATTTTCAAAATTAAATATAATTACATCCCTTATTGTTTTTAAAATCTCAAAAACTTGCAGCATACAAATGTAACATCTATCATCACGTTCAGGCAACTTTTGTGTTTGTACTCTTTAGTATACATTTTACTTTTTATATATTAGTATTTCATTTTAGAAAAACATATGACAAAAAAGCAGAAAAAATTACACTTATACACTAAAGTATACAAATATGGTAAAATGTTTATTGTCATTTTTTTAAATTTCCCATTGCCACACATTTTTATAAAAAGCCCTCAAACTTTTACTTAAAGTTAACTTGCGGTAAAAAATTTTATGCAATTTGTGGATGGTGGAATATTATAAACAAATGCAACTTGCAATGAAGTAACAGTATAAAAAGTAACCACCTTCAGAAAAGTAACAATGAGCTAATGTTATTTAAAACCAAAATTTGCATAATTTTGGGTGAAACATAAAACTGTATCTGAAAATAAACGTCCTTTCCCTCACCTAAACAAGAAAAAGGTGGCAGAAAAATCATGTAAATGAAAGTGACAGATATTACCTAGTCAGTATTTCTTTAAATTCTGGAATCATTTATATTTTGTAAAGGATGAAAGATTTGACACCTCTAAGAAAATTCATTAATATAATTTGGCAAATCTAACCTGGTGAAAATTCTGAGAAAACTGCACAGATTTTTTTTAAAATCCCTTTTAACACCTTTATATAAAAGCCATTAAAATAAGTAGTTTTTAAAAAATTTCAATCAAAATAAATACTCTATTTTTTTTATAAAACAATGATTGAGTTTATGATGTAAAAATTGGAATATATAGAAAACAAATTTCATTTTAAGACATCTATTTAGCTACTTGTTCCATATTTGTGAAAATTTTCACTCTCTAATACACAAGATTTCAGTCTTAACATGCATTTATGCATTTTTAATTAAATATATTTTGTAACACTATTATATTAGTTATTTTAATTGAGGAAAAAATAATTTCAATAATAAGTATAATGATTTATAAAAGAAAATATATATTTTCAGTGCAAAAAATTTTAAAAACTTTTTATTAACTTCTCTCTTTACATAAATATTTTCAAAACATACAATGCAATCTCAAAGAAACTTTTTCATCCTAATTATTTACATCAGAAACAGGTGTTACATACAAAAATATCATTAAAGCATTAAAGAAAGCTGTGATTTTATTCTTATTTATTCAGTATAAAATTACCATTCATAAAATGCTATTCTTACATGTAATAAAATTTTTTTGTGAAGTATCAAAAACAAAAATAAACAGTCTCTAAGGAATTTACCTGATGAGCACAGCGTGGTGGTGGGTTTAAAGGAGTGTGCAATAGACTCCAGGTGCCTTTCTTGATATTGTAAAAGTATAAATCATTGTATACAGTAGTCTAAAATTAAAAAGATAAACAAAAAAACTTAACTTTTAACATTATAAAATAAAACCTTATTCTTTAGAATAATTTCTATCTATAATTCAATTTGTTTTATAGTAATGGTTTGAAATTAATATAATATGGGATTTCAAAATACATTTTTATCTCATCTACTTATATGATTTTTTTAATGATGCACTTGATTAATAAAATGTGTGTGTGAAAAATAAAAACTCTTGTCTTATGGAATAACCATACAATTATAGCAAATCATATAATTTTGGAACTTTTTAAAACAAATAATACAGTTTAAGATGACACAATTATTTAAAATATAAATTTAAACCAAAAATAATTATAAAGGAGTTAATAAATAAATTCTGATAATTTTACACCAATAGCAAAATTATTAACCCTCTTTAGAAAAATAAGATAGCAGTCATTTTCAAAATTAAGAGCAAGAAATGCTTAATTTAAACTATTAATTATAAAAATTTCAGTAAAAAAAGGTTTAACAACAAAACAGCATTCAACAACATTTAGGAAAAATTATTTTTAAAATTATACAGTGTTATTCCAAGTAAAAACCTAGCAAGTGTGTATTTACCCCATGACTTTCTCAAGTAATATTTAACCCCTTCAGATCAACATCTCATGTGCATGGTGCACTCTTCCCACCTCTATCAACCCAGAGTCTCATATAGGTGATGTATTCAAATTCATTGTAAATGGTCTATTATCATGAATTTGCAATTTCAAAATGGAGCAATCTATTTAAATTTTTAAATGGGATGAAGCTATTTGTCAGTCAAATCATATGGTGTTTTGCCTTCATGTGCAGGTATTTATTTCTGTTTTGTGTTTCTAGTTTCAAAAATACCTTCTTTCTAAAAATGTATGTACAATTTTTTAATAAATCTGGAATTATAGAGGTTTGCTATTTATTTTTTTGGTACTTTTTAATTACACCGGCGCAGGTGAAAAGTCGTCAATAATGATGCAATCAACGCCAAATGGAATATCGCCGCCAGTAATCTTTTGCCACTACATTTTTAAAGAAAGTCATGTCCATTTTGTCAACTGCGCTAAAATGGCGACTGTGTGCTGTTGCCAAAAAGTTTGCTTGGTGAGATTTGAACTGGTATAATGGAAAAGTACCATTTTTTCCTTTGGTAAGAGAATAAGGAAAAGTATATTAAGCTAACTGTTGCAAGGACTGAGGGTGAAATATTTATGGGTATGTTTAGCAGAAGTCATAAGCAGCAATACATTAGTTGGGAATGTATGAAACTCCTTTTTGTTAATATGGATAAAAAACCATATTAACTTTAGACATAAGTGAGATGAAAGAGATTTTATTAATAACTGTAAATAACAAAGTAAATTTTCTTTAGACACAGAAGAATTTAATCATATCATGTCATTAGATTCTTGATTTGAGTCTACAATTTAATTGATATTTTAAAACAAAATAAAACAAATATGAACTTTTTAGTGGGAATTTTAAAATTGGAATTTCATTAACTACAGACTATTATTAATTTACTTTTTTAATTTCATTTGGATATTATTCATAACTTTGTTTTTGTACATATAGTACCTTCTCTCATGAGCATCATTAAAAGTTGAGCATTTTACTTGTTCCCTTTATTTCTATTAAATTACATTCTTTATATTGATACATATAAAATAATATTGCAGTATACATTACTTATAAAATTAAAACAATTATTAAAATACTGATTTAAAATGATTTTTTTGTACAATTAAATTTAACAGCAAAAAAAAAATGCATTGGCATGCAGCAATGTTTCATTTTAGAAGCTTTGGTCCTATGACAACACTTTAACTCTCCATGTGCTAAACCTTAAAGAGGTTATGAACAGCATTTTTCTATATGTGGAACATACCTTGAATAAATTCAGGACCACAATGAATTCTAAGATTTCTATCTTTATAGTTAGAGACCACAATATGGCAAGAATGCCTTTTCCACTAAAAAGCTTTCGCATTTAGAGGCAATATATGCATGTTTTATTGTGTAGTTTATGAAGAAAAGGAATGTATTTCAGTTGGTTTTTTCAAATGAATAAATCCACAATTTGGTAGATGAAATTTCCTTTATAAAACACAAATTTCGTCTGTTTCATTATTCAGATTGATTTATTTGGCTTTTATACTAGTAAATACATATACAACAGATTGTCAGTCCGTACAGATTTAACTCAAACTTTGACATAGACCTCAATTCTTACAGTAAATTGCTCATCAAATTTCCTTCATTTATTTATAATTTTGAGTTATGTTTATATGTATTCTTTCTGGTGATGGGTTTTGTGCAAATTTTGATAGTAATCTAAAAATTTATTGTAAAGAATACACATAAAATCAACCTCAATGCATTTTTACATATGGTGACAGAGTCTTAAAATAAGATGATTTGACTAAAGTTCAAAGCTGAAGTGTTTAACATTTAATATACATTTTCTTTGTATTTTTTCATATACAAGAAAATAAATAACTTTCCTGGTTAATACAATTATTAAAATACAAATCATCAAAAATGTTTCAAGAACTACACATGAATTTAATTTCTAGTGTTGCTTTCTGTACTCGCACATTCATAAAAATAAATATATAAGCAAACTAACCTTACGTCCAGTGTAATATTCTCCACCGAATAAAATCAATTCTTCCTTATCAGGATGAGGGTTTAATGTGAATGCAGATCTGGGAGGAAAAAAAATTCATCTCAGAAACAACTGATACATATATATACATATATTGCTACAGAAAATACAATAGCTGAAAATCAATGAATCTCTTACAGTGGGCAAAAGGTAAAATAACCCAACAAGCTCAATAACGAAAAATATTTTATGCTCAAAGACAAACATGAAACAAAAAAGTATAATGGCCTCACAAAAGCAATGCATGCCATGCACAGCAGCACACAGCCAGTAAATTGGTAGTAAATAATTGTAACAGCACAAAGTACTCATAGAAAGTTCCCAAAAGATAAAATTTGAAAAAAAAAAAAAAGAACTAAAAAAAAGCCTTGTTAATGTTTTAAATAAGGCTCTTTGAAAATACCTGAATTCGTCAAAAATGGCCTGAATCTAACTGGTTAAGAAATCATTGATTCATATGCAAAATCTTAAGCAAATATGATAGATTACAAAAATAAAATTATGGCATTTTATTCAGAATGAAAGTATTTCATTTAAAGCATTCTCTACTAAATAATAAAAAGAATATGAGTATGCCTGTGATGGCATTCTATAATCAGACAATCCGACCAATCAGTACAACATAAGGCTCATATATACAATGCAGGGTGGAATGTACACCTTAGAGCAGTTTTTTTTTTTAATTTAAAAAAAATTAAACAATTTTGGTGTTACTAGCTATAACTTCAGGAAATATCCTTAAAGAAAAATACATTATATAACCATTTGAAAACTTAAAAATTATGTACATTGTTTAATTTCTAATATTAAATTACACTGCTGTCCTGAAATACAATCTGTTTACATTGCTTCAAATATTTAAATGTTTCTGCTTGTTTAAATTTTCTTCAATTGTTGAAAGTTAAAACACAAGGACTGTTTCATAACTATGCTGTTTACAAAATGAATAAAGAGTCATGTCACAAAAATTAGTAAGTAAAAGTACTGTACATTTTTTTTTCTAGTTCTATATTGACATGATATTAACCATATTATCCTACACACAATAAATAAAACCTAAACAAGATAATTAAAATAACACCATTTAAATACCAGGTAATTGGATGATATCATGGGTACAGGCTTAATAAAAACAAAATGTAACCAACACTATTACTGGTGATCAACTGTACAGAAGTCAATCAATATTCAACAAAATTTATATCTATTTTAATAAGCCAATCAATATTTATCCATTTAAAAAAACTTTTTATTCTGATTTTAATAGAAATAAGGAAAGACAGAGAAAATATATCAAGCTTATATCCTTAAAATATCCGTAACAATTTACAAATTCAATAATACCAGAATTAAAAATTAGCAACTATAAAATTATCCAAGTTTTACTGTCATATAAAATGCCCACATGTTATGGATTCTAAAAAATAACACTGAATTTTTAAACAAATCATTTAATAAAAAAAGTATAAATAAATAAATAAAAACATGCTTTCTCATCAGAATAAATTTGAAAGAATTGTTGCTTGTATTCACCTTGGACCAGGTTGTTGACATGGCTCTTCCCCATGTTTACCACCACCTTGCCTTTGAGACTTCGCAATTAATTTTTCAATATCATCCTGAAAATTGATAATTTCATAAATATTCCAATAAGAAGTTATTCCTAATTTAAAATATTTTTTTAATTTTAGGTGCTTAGTATTAATTGTATAATATCGACATAGTCAATAACAATCTTTATTATTATATCTTTTTTTATATGCAAGTACTGAATTTTATACTATGTTAACTAGCTTTGAAGAAGTCAAAATTACAAAACATTTATAATCTTGTCTAAATAGATTTTAATAAACATAAATTTATCAATGCAATAATAGATTGACAACCAAACAATAACTCTATATGAAGATTAAAATTTAAATAATTGAAAATGAAAATTAATGCAATAAAATACTGTTTGTACTATTCTGAGACACCCATTCTTCAATGATTCAATCACATTAAGGGGAGAGACACAGAAGAATGAGCACATTTCCACTATTCGTCATTTTTTTACAATTTTCACCCTATTTAGATATTTCTTGTGAACGCGAATATTGTGTCATTTATGTCCCAATTATTTCAATTCAGTCTACAAGTAATCCAGATTTATTTTATTGTTAAATGCAAATATCTTCTTTCATTTTCCTTATCACCCCTATTTGAATGAATTAAATCCTTTCTAACAATGCACAAAAGCATGAAGGGTTTTAAATTCCATTGTCAAACAATATTGAAATTGGTTCTATTAGTAATTTTTAATTTAATATCGTGAAATCAATATTTAGGTTTATTTAACTAAAGTTGACTAATGCAAGAGAGAAGTAAATTTTGTAGCAAAAATTAAACATCCTATCTGTAACTAAATGTAAGAAAGTTTTTAATAATGATAAAACATTTTATATTTACAATATATAACATAATTTAAGATGTAATATTCTATTTCATATAATTATTGTATTGACATAAAGTTTAACAGACAATTTTATAGGCACATTGTGGGAAATAGGTTTAATATAGTAGTTAATCAAATTCCAATTCACAGCAATTACATTACCTTTTTTTATACCAGCTATAGTTATTAAGTAATACAGTGAAAAATATTGGAAGAATGAATGCATGAAAACTTACAGGTCTATATTCTTTCAAATACTTCCAAATATATATGCAATGTAATCATCTTGGCTTTAAGCAAATTAATTTTTTTAACTAAATTTCCTTTTATTTATGTTTTCAAGCGCATAAGATAACAAAAACAAATTAATAGAATGGGAAAGAAAAAAAGAAAAAAACTACACAATATTTCATAATTTTTATTTATTTAAAACTGATTAATCAAATGATTAAATCGGTCAACAATAAAATTCTACCAAAATTGATATTTTTTTGCTAATAATTGTATTATTTCAACGACGTATATTAAATAATGATAAAAGTATTTTTAATTCTTGCATGCAGAAAACGGAGAATAAAATATAAGCATTACTCTGTATAGATCAAAATTAATTAAATATAAGTAATTACGCGTCGTCAAATAAAACATTCTGGCCGCGGAAAACTACCGATGCAAACTGTTTTACTCACCTCCCCTTTAGCCGCTAGTTCTTTCTTCATTCTAGCAAGAGCTTTCTTCTCAGTTTTCATGGCAGTTTTTTCGGCTCCTTTACCTTTCTTTTTATCTTTTTTCCCCATAATTGCTAATAAATGTTTAAATAAAACAAAATTCACGTAAAAGACAGATCAACACGTGCAGATTTGAAATGCCAGATATACGAGCGCAGGCGGTTAGATTAAATTAATGAATGATTGATTGATTGGTTTTAAGTATGTGCTCAATTTAATTGCTTTACCAAATAATACTTTGATTTTTACTTCATTTTTTTGAAGAACTTTCTTGAAAGGTTTAAAGAAAAAATAAAATTAAAGAGAAATGATTTGAATTTAATGTGATAAAGAATTCTTATAATAATGATCTATATCAGCATCAGCAAACAAGTGAAAATTAAAACTGAATGGAATAGAATCGTCATCTTCAATCCATACATCTATCGGAGAGACGCGATTCGTTTCTTGTTCCAATCTTTGAGGAAAAAGAAAGAATCGTTGCATTATTTTAGCGGAATGAATTGAGAAAGATAAGAGGGAAATGTCTTACATGTTCTTGAGAAGTTTTATATAATGTGAGTGTATAATTCTCACCATATTAAAAGTCCTAAATTCGATTTACTCAAAATATTGCTTTACTTTGTGAAAGACCTCTCTCTCCACAAGTAATTGTGCAAGGATCTTTGATTTTATACTTCCGTTAATTTCATCTTATCTGTTCTAGTGTAGATTGGGAATGAGTAGGTTGACAAGGAAATGGTGAAGGTGAGCCTAATGCCACTTGGTCATACCAAGCCCGAATGAATGGAGCTCCTTCAAACTCAGGCTGAGGTGTGCGCCTTTCGTTGTTAACGAGCACCATTAAGGTGAAAGGAGTTTACTCAAATACACATGGCACAACCCTTTTTAGGGGGTGGTCGAACTCATTCATCCATCTGCTAGTCAGATTTGAGATCCAAATCAGACGGCGACTTATCCCAGATTCACGACCCTCCCCCCGAGGTATTATTTGTTATGGGAGCTTGGGGGACTTTGCAGTCACGACCTATTTAACGTACCCCAACTGCTATTAACCAACACGGTGGTCTTTGATCGAGACGAGGACAGAACTCACTACCTTTCGGTTGCGAGATTGACGCTCTACTAACCCGGCTACCGCGGTCCACAAGGAAATTCTTAACAGAATTACTAAACTGTAGTCAAAATCTTTATACGTTTAAAATTGATCCAATGAAAGTTGGGGAAGTTGGCAGAAGACAAAAGGTTGGCCAAAAAAGTGAGCAATAGGAAATAGACAACTTCCCCTCTTGAAGGGAAGGTAGAGAGGCCTTTGACATTTCAGGGTGGCTGATTGCGAGGTCATTGCATAATTCCAGTTGAAGGAGGCCACGTAAAGATTCCTTGAAGAAATGAACAATCTGAGCTGACGTTCAGGAGTGATATGAGTGATGTATATGGTGTGGCAATCGAAAGTACTTGAGTAACGATAATAAACATGCTTTACTCACCTCACCTGCGATTGCTCTTTTCGCGCCGAAATGAAGTCATATCGAACGTATAAAATTGACATTAATGTTAAGTTGTTATTAAAATTGATCATTCAGACATCAACATAGAAGAGAGCCAATCTGAAAAAATACTAAGCATTTAATTAGTTAAAACTATTTACAGAATTATGTACAGAAATTTTAGTATACGATGGAGCTGTTACACACTCATCGCTAAGTGAGCCGAAAAAGTTCCCATTTCGTTTTCAGGAATTGCTGGAGTTTAGTTGTCTCAGTAGCAGTAGAAGTGCTTTCCATAACATATGGAGATAATAAACATAAAGAGAGAAATTGAACAATCAAGTCATTGATGGAATGCCTACAAAGAGAGTTGAGTTCCATCCGATTCTTAAGCAAGAAGGCGGAGCGGGAAGAGCGGTAGAAAGAAAAGAAAAATAGTCATCGGGATGACGGAAAGTTCGAGTCTGCCTATTTGTTTTCACCAATGATGCTCGCTTTTTATGCTAAGAAGCATCCAAATATCCTCACGAAATGCTTTTCCCTACTCAATGAAGATTTAATAACTAATATATTGCCTCGCCTGAGATATTTACTTTTGATTCCAAAATACGATTAGATATCATTTCTTCTCCTAAGATACATTTATCAAAACTACAATAATCTCCTGATCTAGCTTCATTTCTTTTGTCAACTTATAACTCGAAGATACATGAGGTATTCCCGGTCATATTGGCACTATGTATCTTTTTCCAACGAATGTTAATCTTGCTTTTCTCCAGCATTAACTAATCCAGATATGTTTTTATATTCTTTTACCTATATATATACACTGTGCACCCCAAAAATAAGTAATGGATCTTGAAAATCAAGCAAAGATAGAGAAAATGAGGGGGAAGGAGATGGAATATGATAGAAATTTATCGCTTGAGGCCTTACGCTTAGGACAGGAGAGGAGATAGCTTTGACTAAACAAATTTCAAATTTAGTTAACATTTCCAAAGACAGGTGGAGTGACGAAATATTTAAAGTTAGAACTGGTATGAAAAAACTGCAAGCACTATTGAAAAAAAATTAATCGACTATATTAATTTAACCCCCATTTGCTACAACAACATGGTGCAGTTTCACGCAAAAAATTGAACATCGGTTTTTATTTTTCATATTTTGTAGCTTAGCCTGTAATGTCAATGCCCCAGTAATGCCTGTCAGTAATGTTAACAAAATTTGCAATTTGTTAGTACAAAACTCCATGAATTCCCAAGCATAAAGGTCGTATTTCTATCGCATTCTGTCTCTCTCTCTCTCTCTCTCTATATATATATATAACAAATTAAAGTCAATTCAATTCACATACAAACTCTCAAATTTTATCATCATCTCCGATTCAGAAGATGTTTTGAATATGATGTATAAAACTTATCAAAACGACTGCATGGCCAATTCTTAGATTTATAATAAATATATTTTAAAATTTCTATATAAATAAAAATTAGCTTTTCCAATGCATACTTTAAATGTCTTTGTAATGATTTCATATTCATGTAGAAGTTGATTAAATATTTTCATTAAGACTTCAAAGATTAAAATAAGAGTATATTTAATTTTACGAAGAATTTTTTTTTTTTACTGAGACAAAGTAATTGTTTATTTCCTTTTCGGATTAATTGCTTTTTTAATGGAATCTTTAAATGATAATTCTCAATAATTTGATTAAATTTTAATCAAGTATCAAAACACCACAATGCATATTTATACACAAGATATATTTTGGATTGTGCAAATTTTTAATAACCAAGACTCATACATAAGAAAGATTTAAAATTTTTGTTTTTGTTGGTTGGATACAATATCAGAACAAATAATATATAAAAGCAGATTAATTAGACAAGTGTTCAAAATTTTATTCATCAATAATTTATTTTCTGGATACAACACAAAACATATGTAAATGAGATGAAAATGCAGATTTTGACACCACAATATACAACGGAATGTGACATATAAAAAGTCAGAGCTTGTTCATTCGACTTAGTTACACGCTCACAAAATATCACTTCATTCAGAAACATCAACTTAAAACTAAAAAAAGGTAGCCTCATAGATAAACAATATTTGTACTAATATCAAAGTTCAGTTATTACAAGTACAGGAAGATTTATAAAGAGTATCAAATCTAGTACAAATAGCAAATTTCGCTAAGTTCAGATCTATCTCAATCACACAGTATTGGATACTAATAATTTTTCGCTAATTCAAATTCATTTACAAAATTTGATAATTTTAGTGAAAAACACGTTGGTGATAATTTGCAAAGAATTTTAAGAAATCAAAATTTAAATTTTTTTTAAAAGAAAGCAATTTTTTTTTTCAAAATATTTACAAAAAATGTTTTAACAATAATATAATCTGCAATAATAAATAGCTTTCATGACATTCCCAAAGGGATACAAAAACTGTAGAGCAAATAATCTGCAAAAATTAGTTGATAAAATAACAGAAATAAAACCTTACCAATTATAAAATAGATTTAGACATGAATATTGAATATATCAATATAAATAAATAATTTTTTAGCCTCATTAGAAATGAATATAGGAACAGATAACAGATTAGAATAAATAAAATTCATTATTTTATTATGAAAAATAAATCAAAATTATTTATTTATTCTTTTCTCAAAATAAAAATATAAAAAATAGCTATGCCATATTTTCTAAAGCAGCTTTTCTTAATTGTTTTTGATCTGCAATATCTATACTTCAAAAAATATTTTATTACACCAAGTGAACAATATCCAAGAATGTTATCGAAACAGTTAAATGAAGCATTCATTATTCATAGACAAAGATAATTCAGAATGATTATAAATTATATATATATATATATAAAAGTGTTTTTTTTAAATAATTTAATTTTTATAACTATTGAAATGTCTGACCTAGGATTTCACTTTATATATTTCAAGACTTCAGTAAGTATCAATATATTTTTGTTATTGATCAAACAATATTAACTATTTTCCATACGTTAAAATTAAATAATAAATTGAAAATTACTTTTATGATCGTTTCATTATCTTGTCATAAGTATTTCTTTTATATTTGAATTCAACAAGACATTCTGTTTTAGAAATCTAATTTCAATATATTTAAAAATTTGGAATATTTCAATGAGTTAACAAGCTTTTCATTTGATATAATTGAAATGAATGAATTATAGGTTTATGGAATATTACATTTTATAATATCATAATGAGTAAAAGGAAAATGGATAAACAATGCATTTGGCAAATAACCAACCTATGAAGTTACTTTCAGTAACCAAATATCTTTATAACCAGTTATTCGATTAAATTCTTATCTTGATAATTAGGTTAATGATAAAGATATTTAATTTTTTTAAATTAAATCCTTAAATTTCAAGACCACTGGAAGAAAATTGAAAATTAGGAGATTCTTGTCTAAAGAGATTCTTTCTATCAAGAATCGATTTCAAAGAAGAGCTGCATAATAAAAGAGATTTAAAAATTTTATATGTTTTAATTGATTAAAAATTGCTGATGCTTTTCAGTACGAAATTTTTTACAAAGACTAGGTAAATTGAAGAAAAAAATCCAAAGGCAAGGGGAAATAAACACTTTCACAATATTCTTAAAATAACAAATACAAAGAAAATTATTAAATGAGTAGATTTGTAATTAATAAGTTTTTTGGGATTACCAATTATTAAAAAAGAAAATAATGTTTCATAATTAATAGCTAGACGAAATAATATATGAGGGTCAGACACAACGACTTTCAATAGTTATACCACAAATAATTTGCTTTGCTTAAAATAATTAATTTGAATAAATTTTTCAAAATTCTTCAACTAATGAATAAAATAATAAAAAATAACAAACCATGCATAAAGCATTTCAGAATATAACTATAACACAAAAATATGATAGAAAGAATTTTTAAATATGTACATTGCACTTTTTAGAAAAAAGGACATTTATAACAATTTCGCATTAATTTATAAACAAAAGCTTTGCAAAAAATAGCGCTAGTCTCTTGATTAAAATAATAATCATTTATAATATCAAATCCCCACATACTTTATTTCAATTTAAAATTTTATATAAAGTTCAAAATAATCTATTCACAAATGGATAAATTAAACAAATGACTGCAAAGATTCATATTGAAAGCATATGAAGATACACATGAAAAGTTAAAAGAAATTAAATTCATTGAAATTACCCAGTTAGAAATAATTATACCTAAATTATTCATGTAATAAATTACATGGTGAAATAATGGAAGCACAGTATAAAAAAAAGAGCAAGTAAAATAACAAATATTTTGCCTATTGATTTTAAAAACCAATTTTTACAGAATTCTGTTTTAACAATTTTATTTCAAAAAAAATTTAATGTTAGAATTTATTTAAAAATAAAAAAATCATATTATAAACACATATAACAAAAATAATATAAATATGAAATAATGATTTCAGATCAAATATCTTGAAACTCATTCTCTGGAAAAACAAACTTAATATCAAATATAAAAAAAATTCTACAAATACATATGAAATGTAAATACTAGAAAATAGAAAATTTTGAATATCAACTTTTGAATGAAATTTAATTAGCAACAGTATTTTAAACTCAAGTTAAATTAGCTTTTTATAATTATTCATTTTGAAAAAAATGACAGAAAAAAAAGACATGATGCTGGTTTGATATAAGTTAAATAATCACATTCACATATTATACAATAAATTTTTAAATTATGCTTACAGTTTTAAAAAACAGATGACCAAAGTTAAGTATACAAAAACACTTACAACAATAAGGTATAAAAAGTATCCAAATTTTTTTTCTTTGATAAACAAACCATTATTTTCTAAACAATATTTAAAACAGAAAATATAAAATATTTATATCTAAGACAACACAAAACAAAAAGCAAAGCAGCTGTAAGGCTACACAAAAGAATAATGAAAATATATAAACAAATTTTACATTTGGTTAAGCAAATCACACAGTGCTTTGGCTTTAAACCTCACTTTTAACATTCAATGACACACATGTGGAAATCAGAGTACTTACATAAAGGTACATAAAGATATATGGATTACCAGGATAAATGCACTCAAACTTTATGAAAACAGCATGCCTTTGCCATAGAAATAAGGAAATAATTCTTAAATGATATCAGATTAAAAGCATGCAAAGAACATAAAATTAAAATTAAACATTCTAAATTTTCAAACAGCTGATAAAAAATGAAAGAAAGCTACACACAAAAGGGATCTTACAAAAATAAATAAATATGTCAGTAATTAAGCTCAAACTCTGATTCAGTTTTTGCATTTTATTTTAACAGAATCAAATCTTTTTATTAGCTTTCAAAAAAATGTTTTTAACTAAAATATCAATTGATATAAAATAGCAGAGAATGCATAGATTGTTAAAAAATGAGCAGAAAACAGAATCATGTAAAAACATAATAATGGAATTAAATACAGGGAAAAAAAACTATGAATTAACATTAAAATTATTCAAATATAATAGCTGCTATTTACAGTAATTTTAAAATCCAATGTAATTATTTCAAAGAAATAAGTAACTGAAGATATGATAGATGTAAATGAAACACTAGATATGTAATTAAATATTAAATAATTTAAAATGAAAACATCATTTTAATATATTCATATATAATTATTTTAACCATGCAGTGTTTGAAATAGATACAATAATATAAGTCATTATTCTTTTATGATATAAAAAGAATACATGGATATCTTGTATAAATTAACAGCATATAAATTTAGGCATAAAATTAAAAGTCTCAAATTGCATCAATTTATTTAATTATCTCTTTGAACATAAAATTATTTTTGCAATACCATTATTTGCCTATAAGCTGTTTTGCAAACTTATAAACGAAAATAAAGAAAGTTTATTATCTCACCATTAAATACTTCCAGGATGTTCCCAAATAATAGGGGAAAAAATCAATGTTAGTAAAATTATGAAATTATATTGTATCCTTATTCAGATTTACAGTAAATAAACATCCTTTTAAAACCATAATAAAAAAGAAATTGAGAGAAACTTTCGAATTCTGAAACAAAATATATTTTTTTGCCTCTCTTTTAGTTGAAATTACTGGCAACAATGGAATAAATAAAGTTTTTAAAGAGCTTTCAACAAATATATAAAAACAACATATAAGAAATAAGAATAGATAAATCACTTAGCTGCTTCAAGTTTATAAAAACATAGCAAGCATAGCTACCATTCCATAAAAGAAAGGAAAATTAATTTTCTGGTAAAAATGACTTCAATAGCTGCATAAATATAGTAGCAATTTAATTCTTTAAAGAAATTAGCAGCTATTGAAATGGATATGTCTACCAACAGAAACATATGACTAGATTTCATGTGCAATTATATTTTAAGGCATGCAAACTCTTTATGAACCTTTTTGTAAGTACTCCTCAATATAAGATAAATCACTTTCTTCATAAAGGGATTACAGTATAAAGATATTGCAAAAAACTCAACATTTTTTAATCAATCATAATTGCCTAAAGCTAATTCATAAAAAGTGATTAATTGTAAGACATTTCTTTTCTTAAAAATGACTTTCTGTAGTCTGTTAAACACTGCTAGACTCGTCCTCTCCATTTAAGGACTCATCTTCATACTCCTGAGGGATGTGAGGCATCACTCCTGCAGGAATGGAGTGACTGCGAATCATAGATTCAGGTGTCCTGACAGGGGATTGGTTAGGAGAAGTTGGGAGAGAGGTAGGATTGCTAGCCCCAATGGTTGCCCTTTTGTTGGGGATGGGGGGTGGAATCTGATCATTGGGGGACTGAACAGCAAATTCAGGAGGAGGATTAGGAGGTGCGTCCATAAGAAATTCGTGCGTGTCTGGGACAGACGTCATGTGCTGGAGTTCTTTTGGCTGATTGATCATGGCAGGCAAGGAACTCTAAAAAAGAATTTTATTTGTAAGTAAGAAAATGAAAACACTCAAAATGAAGCAGACAATTCTTATTAAAATTAATATTATAACATTTTTGAAAATATTCGAATGTTTATTAAAAGTATTTTTAAAATTCATTACATGCCAGTTCACAACTATCTGGCATGGTTTTCTTTTATTGTAATTAAATGAAGAAGGCAAGGTGTTGCATTCGCAACATTGCCAAGGCATCTGTTACATTCCTCGTATGTAAAATACAAGTTGTGATTGGAAAAGAACAGCATTGTGCTTTTTGTTCATTGCTTTGTCAGTATGCAATGGACCTCAATTGTCGCCGCTGTTCCTAATTATAACTACACAATATACGCAGTATTCATATTAAATTTTTGGAACATGCAGTGCAGTTTATAAACTACCAGAATTAAGTCTTCAGTTTTAATTGCACATGTTATCAGCAACTGCTTCTATGATCAACTGGGCCACAGTCATGCTTGCATTCTATGTGGCTTGGGATAAATGGAGAGGTTAGTATTCAATAAGAAATGAGAAAATGCATACAGTAAAAGCTCCTTGTTCGTGGGGTATATGTTCCATAAATATGCCGCGAATACAGAAACCCTGAATACGGAATGGTATTTATATGGGATTATAGGGGATACGTTCCTAGGTGATAAAATATAATAATATTATATATAATATTAATCAATTTAATCGAAGTTTTTGATTATTTTGATTACTTATCTTAAGGCTTAGGCAATGGTTTGAAGAATTTTGTCATTTTCTCTTGCTTGGCAGTTTTTAAAAGCTCCTTCAATTCAGACCGATACGCAGCAGTCGCATTAGCAATTTCCCTCTTAAAAATAAGACTTCGTTCCATAGACGGATCGATGTTCATAGAGAAATTGCAAAGCTCATTTGGCATTCTTAAACATTCACTAAGATTTTTTTAATGAAATGTCACGTTTCCAGTGCTTGTTGAAGCCTCTTCTTCATTTGGCTGTGAATTTAACATTTCCTCCACGTCGGTTTCAGTCAAATCTTCATCTTGTGAGATTCAAGCAATTCCTGAATGTCAATGATTCTATCTGTTCAAACCCATCTCGTCCTATTCCATTCGCGATTACGGCTATGTTTGCAGTCAAAGTTTGAACTTAAACAGATTCTTCGTCCTTTTCCGCTGTCAGAGCAGGCCACAGGTTTTTCCAGCATGACTTCAATGTGTGCGGCTACAGTTCTTCGAATGATTCTTTTATGTTTACGATGCATTTTGCTATGTCCAATTTCTTCCAGCATTCCATAACATTCATATCAGGGTTACTTTCCATATTATCCAATATGATTTTGAAGGTTCGTCTAATGTAATAGAGCTTAAAGGCCTGTATTATTCCTTGGCCCATAGGTTGAAGCAAAGCCACCGTGTTGGGAGGTAAAAATGTCACTTTTATATTTGGATGCATTGTTTCAAGTTCGCTAGAATGACTTGGTGCATTATCAAAAACTAGAAGTGCTTTAAAGTCTAGATTCTGTATTTTTTTTAAAATAAGTTTCAACTTCAGAAACAAAACAATTCCGGAACCAATCACAAAAAATAGCACTTGTACCCACGCTTTCTTATTAGCATGCCAAAACATTGGCAGGTTGAATAAATAAACCGCGAATACAGAAATTTTTACCCATGAATATAGGAATTGGGTGGCATATTTTCAATCCACAAATAGTGAAAACGCGAATGAAGGAAGCGCAAATAAGGAGCGTTTACTGTATTATAATAGTAACTTTTGGTATGTCTTCTGGTACTGATGGGCAAAGGAGTGAGTTCATGGAACTCTGTTCTAGCTGATTTTTTTATACCTGGCCAGATACTTAGGAGTGTAATGCAATTTCAACACTTTGGATTTCAGAAAACTGATAAAATATGCATACTGATAAATCAACAAGCAAATAAGAAACTAAAATATAACAAAGACAGCTTTCTAAATGCTGTATATTTTCACTTATAGTTATATTTAAGCAATCTATTGAAAAAACACTGTAAAATACAGATGAATATTTATAACATTTCAAAAGTTCAAGATATATTAATACATTTTTATTAATGGAAAAGATGCAGCAAAAATAGGATAAAACCATAGCCAGAAAATAAACAAATCAAGAAAGATACCTTTTTAGAAAGCCTTTTTGGAAGAGCAGGCTTTGGTTCTTCCACTGGAGGTGTTCCAGTCCAAGAAGTCACCATTCTCTTTTCATTACCTACTAAAATAGAACTATTTAATACAAAAATATATTTCAGAAATAAAAGTAACAAAAGTTAAAAAAGAAAAAAGTATTTATATGAAAGAATGTAGATATAAACAATCTTAAAATACACTGCTGTGACTTTAAATAGTACCTTACTAAATTTTAAATTTAACCCATTTATAAATCAGATTAATAATTTAAAAATTATACAAGAAAAACAGAGTAAAGGAAAAATTAATACATGATTGAAATTCTATAAAGGTGAAAAGTATTAATTCAAATTCAATGATATAAAAATTCAAGAATTTTTCAAAATTAAATCCTTAATCAATATTTCAGAATAGTGTTAAATCAAACAAATGAAGAATTGCATGATTTAACACCATTCTGAAAAATGATATAAAAATACTTTTGAATAAGTAAACATAAACAGATTTTAATAAATTAGTTTTAAATTGGTTATGTTTATTTGCGATTCTAATACTTTAATTTACTTTGGAACAAGAAAAATGTAAACAAACATTATTATATCAATTAAAAATTTTCATTTAAAAATTATATTTCAATGAATTGTTCATTTTTAAAAACCATAATACATTATTTTCATTATACATTCAATAGCTTTTTTAATCAAAGAAAAAAAAAACAGTAGTTGCAGTACAATCAGATAAAGACATGCTTCCAACCAATGATACTAATAAGAAAATTAATTAAAGATTATAATATTTATTTTTAATAAATGTGTAAACTAATTAGCTTGATAAGTAACGCAATAATACATATTTACTTTTTACTTATAAAAATATTAAAATATATGCATTTAAAATTACAAGAAAAATACCTCATTAATAAAAAGCAGTCTTATTTCACCCAAAGCTAGTAAGAATTAAATTTATAACAGTATAATTATAATGTTAACATTTTTAAATAGTTAAATGTTTTTTCACAACTCTCAGCTAATTTTCAAATACAATTATAATATTTCATTTAAGATTTTTTTACAAAGAAAGTTCAAATAAAGAAAATCTGAATCATTAAATTGGCTTTCAATCTTAGAAATGGAAGTACGAGACTAAATCTCAAAATTCTATTTTAAAGAAAAATCTTACATTTTCAACACGCACACACACATAATATTATATATATATATATATATATATATATAGTTAATGATTGCACTACTATTACTAACTGTAAATTCACCGAGTTCACTTTTAGTGCATGTATAGTGTGAAAACACAATCATCAAACATCAGTAAAAACCAACAACAAAGTTTATTTACATGAAGACACTAACAAAATAGGACAAATATGTACAGCTAATATGAACCCAGAGCAGCACACTACAATAAATATTAGCCCACTAGTAGAAATCAACCACAGCCCACAAAACCACCAGGCAGAATTTAATAGGTGAGGGGATCCTCAGAGCTTCACTCTGTGGTTTCTTCAAACAGCTGAAATTTCCTACTAACATCTCACTTCCGCTGTATCCAACTATTGACTCACAACCACACAACTAGCTACTTCACACACAGCTTGATGCTACTTCCCCAATAGACAATAGGACTCGGAACACAGCTCTAGCACTAGTTTGGACTCTACACAGTGCTGGTGATCCACCATTGCTTTGCTATCTTCCTGAAGATTTATTACTTTTCTATGATTTCACATCACCATTCATGGCAGCTTCAGACTGCCATCCTTTTATAGTTCCTAGGAGGCGGGACGACAGCCACCAGGCATATCCCAGTTCCTATTGGTTGGATCATTAAAATTCACAAAGTTTTCAGCATTAACTATTCTGTCATCATATGGTCCCCAAGTTTGATGCCAAGCTCTGGGATTACTGGCTCTATCTCCAATCCAGATAACTGTAAATTGGTCTTTACAGTGATAGAACTAACGGTGCTGGGAAGAAACATTTCAGGTTTGTAACTATATATATTTATATATAAATTTGCTGCTTAACTCCTCATGGTTTTTCTCATCACAACTTACCTCTTGGAGGTAGTGGGGGTGCTTCTTCAGGCAAGAGACTTTGTTCTGACCAACTATTTCTTGCAGATCCCTTGGGACTGTTTGAGGGACTCAGACTAGGCAGCATCTTGTCACCCATGCCATCTGGGGTGTTTAGCCACTTGAGTGGTATGTTCGGACTGACTAGTCGACTGTAAGGATAGCCCCTTGGATGGGAATAGTCTTCAACAGAGTCCTTTAAGGGAGATGTTTGAGGTCGGGACTTATCATTGTAGATCTGAAAGAAATAAAACAGTATTTTAAATTAGTTTATAGTCATTAAATACTTCATATTAATATTTCAAGAACTAGCTTTTTGTCAAGCAATAACCGGCATCATAAATATTAATAAAAAATCAAATAAGATGCTTTTTAATGAAATAATAGATATTACAAGAATTAGTTGATTTCTCAGTTAAAAAAATATTAATAGTGCATGTACATATATATACATATATTTCAGTTTGATAATTAATATTAAAAAGTATTTATAAATTTTTTTCTTCATAGGAGAATACTGTTTAATGCATTATATTCCTTGAAAATAGAGAAAATAACCTAAAATAGTAAATGAAAAAAGCAAAATATAGAAAATATCATGTCAAATATATTTAGAAACCTTGGCATATTTTCAGCAAATAAATAAATAAAATAAATTCTTATTATTCCAGAAGAAAAATTAATTTTAGATCTTTAAAAAAATCCTCCTGATCATTAACAATTGAAAATCATAAAAATAATGAAAGTAACAAATTGTTGAAAATTAATAAATGAAAAAGTAAAGTCCTCCACAAGAGTTTCTTAAAACCTGTTAAATGTTTACTCAGTTAAACATTCATAAAATAATAATAATAATATATGGACCAATAAGAAATATGCTTAATTTAATTTTACTTTTATCATTGCTAATAAAGCTGCAAAAATAATATTTCCGTCCAAATACTTCCGACAAAATTGAAAGAAATTCACTAGCAAAAATATTAGGCACTGCTGAAAAAAATATTAATTCTTTATTATTCCTCACTTATTATTCATTTTTTTATTCATTTAAAGAAAATGACAAAAACATCTTAAAAAATTGCAAAGGGGAAAGTCCTAATTAAATCTATAGTAATAAAAATATTCAATATAAAAGGATAGTGTGGCGATAGTGTTGGCTGGAATTGTTGTTGTGTGTAGATAGTGTTGGCTGCAAACTCAAACATCACAGGTTCAATCCTTGGCAGAATTCAACCCGCATATTAGCACTATTGCCACAATAGTAAAGAGAAAAAGCAAACTCAACCTTTTAAAATAATTAAAGATAAAAGCTTTATGTTACAGAATTAAATATATTTAAAGAATTGTGGAGATAGAGCTTGTATCAACAACAACTTGTGATTGGTCAATGATCACCTTTTGCTCTCCCGAAGGTAAAGCCACCGAACGTGGTCTGTTGGGCAACGGGGGTGGCTGCAGAACAGATGAAAGGGGGGAGAGAGGAATGTTGGCAATGGCTTCAGGGTGTTTGTCTTGCGGATGAGTATAGATTTCTTCCTCATCTGAGCCCTCGGGGAAGAAATGGCCATAAATGCTGGAACCAGAGGAGGAGGAGCGGTTGCTGCCACAAGGTTCCATTGAAGGCTTCTTGACTAAATCGCAAGGCAGAGGTGGCAAAGGAGTGCTGAGAAAGAAAAAAATTAATCAATTTCTTAATTTAAAAAATGTGGTGGTGGTGGTGGTGGGTCTAATGCCACTTGGTCATACCAAACCCGAATGAGCAGAGCTCTTTTGAATGAGGGCAGAAGTGCGCGCCTTTCGTTGTGAACGAGCACCGTCAAGGTGAAAGGACGACTTTGCTCGAACACACACGACACTTTTAGGGGGCGGTCGAACTCATTCATCCATCCGCAAGTCAGATCCAAATCAGAGACTGACTCATCCTTGAGTCAGTACCCACAGAGGTATGGGAACTTGGAGGACTTTGCAGTCTCGACCTATTGAACGTGCCCCAACTGCCATGAGCCAACACGGCGGTCTTTGGCCGAGACCAGGACAGAGCTCGCTATCTTTTGGTTACGAGACTGACGCTCTATCAACCAGGCTACCACGGCCCTTAAAAAATATAAGATCATTCTGCATTTTATTCCTATTTCTTATACTTTATACTAAACCCCTTCAAATTACAAATACTTTTTCATTATGAGTATTTTCTTATAATTTATGCCACAGTTCCTCTAATCCCTTGAAAATATAAACAAAGGGATTTGTATTTGAAATACAAAAATAATTCTTGTGGTGTATGATTAGGAGTTTTGATCTTGCACATCAATTGCACAGTAGAGGCATTTGAAATAGTAACAGTAATAGAAGCAACAAATGAGGTCTGTTACACACAGATGAAACCATGAAAAACAAACAGAATGCTACTTTTTTTTTCTGTCATAACTTATATTTTGCCCACTACACATAGAAGAATTGCAGAAAATGCCCATTCCAATGTTTTGGCAATATTGCTAATATGACACCTTATCTTCCTCAGTTAATTACAGTAAAAGAAAACCAGTACGATAGTCGAATAGTCACGAACCAAATCCTTGGGAGTGTACTGAATACCATGTTTTACTCACGACAAAGAGCATAAGTAGAAAAATCATTTTTAAAAGTTTATCAATAAATTAAAAGAAATATTCATTTAGTAACACTTCATTGCTAAATCTTAAATAAATAAAAATAATGTGTTAAAGAAATGAAAGACAGAAACTTACTTCACTATAGAGGGCTTCCTGTAATCTGGATTTTCCCCAGCTGGTGTTGGAGGCAGTTCTCCTCGTCTATTCATGCTAAGTCGCGATGCGAGACTTGGAGAGTCCACTTCCCTTATAGAATGCTTCATCACTGAGAAACGATCCACCAAACGACGATGCAGAGGAATGACTTCAGGTGGTGCAAGTCGCCCATGAAGAGACAATCCACCTTCAAGGATTTGCACCTGTTACAGAAAAAAAAGTTAAAAAATTATTTATTTTACGTTATTTGATGCAAGTTATTTTAGGGTCCAATGAACCAAAATAAATATTATTGTAAAACAAAAGAGAAATTAAATGAAATAATTTTGTGCTGTTTGATACACAAACAAATATAAAAAATATTTGATTTACAAGACATTTGTCATTATAGTCTGTTAAAAAAGAATAAACTTTCAACAACAAAAAGAAGAAGCGGGGGCAAGTATTTGTTACAACTTGATGTAACAGAGTTATTATTATTTTTTTTTTATTTAAAAAATCTGATAAACTCTTAATAACTTCCTACACCCAATAACAACAACTAGCACCCTAATTTTGTTTCTGCAGCTAAATCAAATGCATTAAACTATGTATCAATCTTTTTTATTTTGTATAACATCAATATGCGTTCTCAAACAATTTTCAATGAACATGTGCTAGCAATTTATCAAATTTTGAATTCAAAATGCCATCAACCCGAAATTTTTTGTTTGTTTTATTCTTAAAATTATAAAATGAGTTTCCAAGTAATTCCCACCATACTATATTTTTAAAAATCTTTTAATATATATCAATAAAAACTCTTTCATACTTTCTCAGAGCAAAATTAGCAAATTCCTTTCTGAATTAAAAGCATTTTTACAGATAATATTTATTTGATTTTTTAGAAGAATTCATTCTTTTCTTTACAAACATTAAATAATTCAAAATTCAAAAAGTTTCAATTTTTTTTAATTTAAATAACTTAGTTTTTATTAAGTGGTCAAAAATAATTAATAAATATTTTTTTAATAAAATTTTACTTATCTTCAAACAATTTTTTAAATAATAAAAATAAAAACTTTTTTTGATAATTTAATTTTATCACTTATCTTAACTTAGTGCTTTTCAACATAATTTTAAAGAGATTTGATTAAAGGTATGCTTTGAATTAAACTGATAATATATAGTAAATAGCAATTATAATTAATAGTAATTCAATTTGCTATGTTGCAAATTGTGTTACTATTTAAAAATTATGTTGGGAATAAGTCAAAATTCTCCTATTCATATCGGCAGCATCCGCAATCGGGTTCAAATTTTTCCAAATCCAGCTAATTCGATGCAGTCACACAAGAGCAGAAATCTAAAACGATATGCTAATAAGATGACTCTTATTTGCATATCATTGAAGAAGATTAATTTTTGTTTATCGCCATACATATAAATAAGAAATCAAAAGTTAGAAAAAAAAGACCGACTGAACTTTTAAGATGTTGTTTGTCGTTGTGTGTATTTCAAGCAGATGTGCATCATTCGATAAGTATGTTTTTACTTTTTGCTCTGGTTACGAGATGTAACCACGTTTAAATAAATTTCAAGTTATTCTCTAATCGTCATTTTGTGGTTCTCTTTCTTAATAGATAAATGCAGTTTACTAATTAGACCAAATTTATCTCAAAGAAATTATTGAATTGAATTGCTACGCAAATAAAATAAAATATTCTTTGCAAAAGAATATATATATATTTTTGTTTTAATTTACACCTAATCTTCTGAAAGAAATTAAAAGGTCCTTTTGAAATCAATGCATAAACATAATTTTTATTTATAATATAGAAATTTTGTCTGATGAATAAAAACTATTTTTCTAATAAAAATAAAATATTTTTAAAAACAACTATAAAAACAATTTTGATATATTAGGATTTGACTTGCAAAACTTTGATATATAAGGACTTGAGTTGAAAAATTAAAATTTCCAACTTACCTTTTCAAGTATCAAAGACTTCAGTTTAATAATTTTATGGGTTTCTTCTGGATTTTGAAGACTAAATTCTAATGTGAAAAAGGCCTCTTGGTATTTTGCAATGCCTCCATTCACCGCAGCTTCAATGACCCCTTGGAGTCGCATGCTGAGTGGACTGATGGAGCGACGAGGCTCTGCAGTGTATTGTGCAATAAGCTTGCGTAGCTCTTTGTTCATGTGCTCCACTGTCTCACAGGCATGAGTAATGGGTGAGAGTTCTACAGTATGTGATTCAATTACTTCAAACCACCTTAAAATTCCAGGTAACTGAGAAGCTATTGTTAATGTTGTTCGTTCTATCCACAAACTCTGAAATAAAAAAATCAAGATTGCTATATGATAAAAGTAAAAACTATAATAATAATAATAATAACTCAAAATGCATTCCATAAAATTTAAAAGGTATTACTCATGTCAAGAAGTTATTAAATAGATTACTGCTACCGAAATCAAAACATGATTTCTTGATATCTGTGAGATGTCCTTAAATAAGTTTAGAATGCATAATGTTCATAGTTTTACATTATTTATTATTCTACAAACTAATAATATCTGAATATTTATTTAAAATGACCTTCAAAGAAAGAGAAATGTTATACTGGAAAATAGGCTTTAACAAAATGAAGAAAATTTTCAGTTCCAAATCTCTCTCTGACTCCCTTTTTTTTTTCTTTGCTTAACTCTTAGAGAAATCAATTATTTTGTTCAAAGAAATTGAACTCTAAAAGAATTAACTTTAAAATGTATAAACTTTAACTTCTCGCAATGGATGCTTTGAAAGCTCAACAATATTTAAATCATGGAATTGGAATAAAGTTTTCAAGCATTCGTGAAAAGTGAAACATTTATTCAGTTGTTTAAAAAAATGCAATAATGCTTCTTCAGAAATATTTTTAAACCATGTTAAGATTTTTTTCTTTTTTTTTTTAGTAAGCAAGAATTATCTTACTTTAAATTCATTATCTTTGTCTACTGGTCCTTTCTGAACAGGTCTGTCAAACTGGAATGAAGAGACATCATTAACTAAGTAGTAGCTTATTATTTTCTCTGGAATGTCACGATTCTCAAATTCAGGTCTCACTTTTGGAATGGGTTTGACATTACATATTTGTATATCTGCCTAAGTATAGGAATTTCATGCATACAAAATACTTTATATAAATGAGAGAATGCTAAGAAAAATTTGTAAAAATAATACCCAAGAGACAATTTTAAGGTGGAAAAAACGTTGAACACTAATTAGAATAAATAACTTTTTCATACAGATTTTCTTCAATGAGTATTGATATTTTTTTTAATGAAATGAATGCAGTAAAAGCAAGACAGCATCAGTAAAAAATATATTTGCTTC
>JAPMOQ010006153.1:471165-544561 GCA_026543055.1 Argiope trifasciata
TATCGGCCTTCTAATCCAAAGGTCCCAGGTTCTATTCTGAGCCAACAGTTAATTCCCACAAGTGTATGTCAAAAAGTGTAACATTATGAATCGGAGATAAAACATTTATCTTGGAAAACGCCTGTCTAATATGGAGTGTGATCACCGTACACGGCTATACAGGTTTCATAACAAGCTTTCATACTGTTTATGAGGATGTCAGTAAATGCTTGAGGCAACAAAGCCCATTCTTCCAAAAGCGCGGCTTTTAACTCTTGGCGATTATTAAAAGGGAGGCTATGCTTTGGAATGGCTCTTCCGAGAACATCCCAAACATTTTCAATAGGATTGTGATCCGGAGACCTTGAGGGACAGATAATGCGTCGAATATCCTCTTTTTCAAGTCATTTTTCATATCCTCTGTATGGGTGCACATTATCGTCCATAAGCATGAGATCTGGGCCAAAAGCACCACGGAACAACTTCACATAGGTTTCAATGTTCTCATCCCTATATCGATGTGCATTGACAGTACCCGCATCGAAGACGTACAGTGGTGCACGACTGTCCAACATTATGCCATTCCAGACAAGAATTCCACTGCCATCAAATCTGTCGATTTCTTTTACGTAGGAGGGATATTAGTGAGCTCCTCCCTCTCTCCAGATGAAGATTCGAAGAGTGTCACTCAGTGTGGTAAATCTCGACTCATCACTGAAAAGAACACGCTCCCTATTCTCTCTATGTCCAAGACTGATGTGCTCGGCACCACAACAACGGGCCTTTCGATTGGATGCAGACAAAGGGAAGCACTCAACTGGTTGTCAGGCTTAAAGGGTCCTCTCTGCTAAGCGTTTGTATATTGTTTGTATGGAAATTCTTATTCCAGAAGCAGCAGAAAAGTCACGAGCACGTTGAGGAGCCGTTGTCAGTCTATGCTGTCGTGCGTTTACTGCCAAAAAGCGATCCCGTTCAAGCATCGTTGCTCTGTGACGGCCTTAGCCGGCCTTCCTGAGTAACATAACTCTTGTTTGGAATTGATCCCACAGTCTGGATACATCTTGTAGCCATCGAGTCACCTCCGCTTGAGACTGCCCACTTCAAACTTACCGATGGCTCTCCATATCAAGGAATCGTCTAAACGATAATGAGAACTCATTCGCGCTGGAAACAGGTTAAATTTTTTTGTTTTAATGCAATATTCACAAAATTGCAGATAAAAATCCCAGATGCTTAAAAGGTCTAATTTCAGTAGTTCTTCAAAAACTAATGCTAAATTACATTTTTCTTCCAACAAAGGTTAATATCGAGTTACCGGTCCTTCACAATATAAAATATATTATTTGTTTAAATTTTACAGGTATTGATTTAGAACTACTTTGAAAAGCACTTTTGTGATCTTAATTTTGGACATGAGTGTGTAGTTGTTGTATCCAATCCTTCAGGATCTAGCGACAGAAAGATCAGATCCACGAGATCATTAACCCTAGCAAAGTCCAGCACCAGAAGTGGACGTGCATGTATATCTTTCAAAGCCAACCTTAAACAATTGAGGATATGTTCTAGGGAGACCGGCATCAGATGGCACTTGGAACTGGTATGGAAGACCTTTCGGCCGGAAGCATATGTCATATTTTCAAATGCCCACTGATAAGCCTGGAGACAGCCGTTTGATCTAATTTGTCTCCCACAAATTCCAAAGCACTCCCTGGGCTTTTCCTACCAATGCCAAGATGGGTGGGAGGGACCATGCAGACTTGTTTGTCCTTAAGTTTCGCCAAAGTGAAAATCTCTCGAAATGTGAGGACATTAGAGCACTATCTGAGAGCAGCCTCTCTTGGCCGAGAAATCCACGACTTCATATCCAGGAGCATTTACATGGGAGGGGATCCACTGAAAATGGACGTCCCTATTTTTTGCAATAGCCTTGAGCTTATTTATTATTCGAATGCTAACAAGGTCATCAACAGGACATGAATGTAATATGCAGCATCGTTTTAAAAGAAATAAAAGCATAGCTTTTCTTATTAAATTTCATAAAAGAAAAGTAAAGTGAATATGTGTATATAAGATTCTCCAATGATTTCTAATCTTTCAAATATTTCATCAATATTAATTTTATTTGATAGCATTAAAATCTGAAGAAAAAAGACATTTTAAAGAGACAAAACATGACTTTTTTTAAAGAAATTATACACATAAGAATGATTTAACTATTTTTGAAATGAACATGAAAAAAATTTCAGTCAGATGTTTAAATTCTCTATAATAGTTGAATAGTTGGAATAAAAATCCAATTCTTCTCCCCTACCCCTTGAAAATAAAAATGCAAACATATTTCACTTATAATTCAAGTAAAAGGAAGGGAAAAATATTGAATAGTATTCTAGAATCATTTTATTTAAATTGTAATTGTAAAAAAGGACACTTTGGTACAAAATTTTTACTTAAATGCTATGGGAATTTTTTGCATAAATTGAAATAAAAGCCAAGACACACATAAAAATAATATATAAACAAATCATATATATAAAAATGTTTCCAATTAGAAAGAATAAAAAAATATCAATAAAGCATAAATGTTTGTCAAACAAGAAAACAAAAGACAGTTTACCTTTCCTTTATCAAAATAATCAATGATTCTATGATAGAGAATTTCTTTACGCTGCCACTCTGGTTGTTGGTTGTACCTATGATCAGCTGGTAAAGTAGTGTTGGAAAAACTGAGCAAGTCAGCATGTAACTTCAGAGTGAAAGCAGCCTCAGTGTAATTCTCAGCAGGCAAATGCAGCTCACATAATTTGTAAATGTAACGTACATACATTTCCTTGCGATTAATTTCATTTTTATAGAAATTCTGTAAAAGAAAGTCTTTTAAATAAGCAATTAATAAAATTATAAATAAGCAATTCATTAAAATCAAATTTAATCAGGTATGATAACAGACATTATTTTAAAATTTTAGAACAGAGAAATAATTTTGCATAGTTAATAAAAATGTCATATTTCAAAGTATATAATTTATGCAGATTATGGAGTCAATATAATTTTTAAAAAGTATAGTTGCCTATAATATATTTATTTTCTAAATCATGAATGTATCTGACAACATAATGTAGGAAAAAATGAATTATTTTTATACTATCATGTAACCCACTTAAGATAAAAAGTAAATCGGTCATGGAATTGAAAATGATTTAATGACCTATATTTCTATGATCAAAGTGAAGAATATTACTGATTTATTCAAAATGACAATTGTATAAGCGAAAAAATAAAAACGGAAACCAAATATGTTTTGGAAGTTAAATGGCATAAATATTAAGGTTATACAAATTATGAATTTATACCTAAAACTATTGAAATATGAGAATTTACTTTAAAAACTAATATTATGCACAGTTTGGCTAATGAAATACAGGCATCATTGAATTTTCTTGGGATTTAAACTTTAATATGAATGGATTTAGTATTAAAGAGATTGAAATAAAATAAATTGCAGTTGATTCATGTATTAAGTGAGAGAAAAATAATGCTGAAGTATAAACATTTAAATATGTTTTTAAAGTTTTTAGTCTCTGGCTTTAATAATTGTTTTTAAATATATGAAAACACAAGCCGCCTTTGGCAACCAGCTGGTTCACCATGAGTAATGGGTTCTAAAATTTTCAATTAAATCACATATTCATTAGCCTTGAAGTAACTCCGGGCATTGATTGACCTGAAATTAATATTTTCTTTAAGATGATGGACTGAAAGCTCTAAAAGAACGCGTTTTCCTAATAATATTCTTTAATTTTATAAATCAGTCAGTTTTAATGATTGATTTCGAAGACTGATAGGTGTAGCAACTTTTATTTAAAATATTAATAAAAATATTTTGTAAAATATGGCTCACAGAGCAAAGTATGAAGAAATCTAAAACTCATTATTCATAAATGCATTGTTTGACTCAAACTACATAAAAAGTAATTATTTACTTCATTTAGATCAAATTAATAGTATTAAACAAGATATATGCCCATTAATAATATTTTACAAATTGGCCATTGGAAATGAATTTGAATGCATATCCTGTATAAATTCAATCCTGTATAAATAAAGATAATTTATTCAATTAATGATTTAAATATTGCAAACGATCATAGAATCCTTTGCCTTGCATTTTTTAAAGAAAATATCACATTTTATATTTATATAATTTTATCCAGTCACATGCTAATAGTTGCATTTCTCCAGATTTAATTTACGATGATAGTTTTTATATGTATATTTTTAAATTTAAACTTCCGTCAAAATGATGGCAACATGGTGAAAAAACCTAATTTTTTCCCTTTGACGTGCTCTTGCAGATTTTATAGAAAGCTTAGCTTTGCATTTATTTTTTTTAGAAACTATCACATTTTATAATGAAAAAAATATATATATTGAATTAATGATACAGATATTGCAAACGATAATAGAAATAAGCCATTAAGTCGGGATTCTAATGCATATCCTGTCTAAATTCGGTCAGGTTTACCGTAAAGAAGATTTATTGAATTAATTATTTAGATATCGCAAACGATCATAGAATCTTTTGCTTTGCAATTATTTTTTTAGAAAATATCACATTTTATGTTTCTTTTATTTTATCCAGTCATGTGTTAAAAGTTGCATTTCTTTAGACTTGATTTGCGATGACAGTTTAAATTTTTTATTCGAACTTCCGGCATTCTTTTATTTTATCCAGTCACGTGATAAGAACATGGTTAAAATATTTCTTTAAAAAATCGTTAAAAATAGAAGCTTACGTTATAAATTAAAAAAATTGATATCGTTAGAAAGCTAATTTTTTAATCTTTAAATTGATACAAAAATCATGTTGGTGCAATAATATTTTCGGAAGTTATAGCGGAAAAAAGGTCGAAATTTCACTTACATTTTAATTAATTCAAATTCTAATTAAAAATTCGAAAAAAGGGCTCCGAGATGCACATTCCCGACCTCCAAGGTATACATGTACCAAATTTGGCAGCTGTAGGTCCAACGGTCTGGCCTGTAGAGCGCCAACACACGCACACGCGCACACACACACACATTGAGCTTTATTATAAGTATAGATGTTACACAATAGATTATTACTAAATAGCCTGATGAACTGAATTATAATACTGATAAAATTAAGTAAAACTGATTTTTAAAAAAGACAAATATTTTTTTCCAACATGAATATATTCATTAATTTTGAAAGTAAAAAAATACTCAAATATAATTATGCGTACCAAGAGGTTGACTGTACAGCTCATTCTTTTATCTCGATTTTCTTCACCATCCATTACATTCCTACGATGAACAGTAATTGACACATAATTAAATACTACATTATAATTGTAGTTAAAAAAGGAAGTTAATGTTATTTATATTTACATAAATATTACAATTATGTGAACAAAAATTTTAATTTAAAAATTTATTTTGAAGAAGAATGACAGTTATTGTGTCCATATATCTGCAGAAATAACCAAATAAAGCAAGAAATTCTATTAAAATGAGACAATAATATTTAACTACAATGGTTACATGTGTAATAATGTTCACTTTTAATACTTCTTTGATTGTTTAATTTAATATGATGCAGTTTTAATAATTTTATTTAACAAAAAAAAGAAAAATCTCTTGAAGCTATACTAAACGAGTCCCTTTGATAACAAATCGGCTTACTGGAAAAATTGGATGCCTTTTAATTTCAACTTTTTTTTTCTTATTTGTATAATGTAGTTTTTAATGTTTCCTAAGTAAAAAGGTTTTAAATGTCAAATTATACTAAACATTTAATTCACTAGTTTAGATATTTTTATCTTGTTTAATTCATCATGTTCTGGCCTCTTTCTAATAGCAAATCAGTGATGTCACTTAAAATCTTTCACTTTTAAAGCAAAAGTAGATCTGCAACTACTGAATCTTCAGTTAATTCAATAATTTATTAACTAAGATGAAATATGCTTAGAGAAAAAGTCTAAGAAAAATAGCATCACTCAGAATAGAAGTTAAACATAAAATATTTCATGTAATTTATTTAAATCCCATAGAGGTTTTATTACCAGTTTGATTAAAAAAAATCTAGTTGAATTCGTTACTTTAAAACTTAACATCAAGAGAATCATAATATATTTCCTGCATCTGATTACATTGCAATAAAGAAAAGTAGTGTTTACAAGTACAAAAGGATTTTTTTTAAAGTTTCATCATTGTTAAATTAAAAGTTTATCCCTTAACAATTATTTTTAAACAATTAAAAAAATATTTAGTATTTCAGATTACAGAAAAAAAAATTGTCTTAAATTATAACCAAAATATATATATATTCCAGATAAGAAATTTTATGATGTGTAAAAAAAGCTGACATACCTAGTATTATTTCTGTAAAAGAAACATACATTTTATATGTATATATATCTTTGAACAAAGGTTTCACAAAATGCTTACTTTATAAATATATGCAAAAATAAAAAGAATTTTTCACTGAAGAGACAATAATTTTGGCTTACCGGTAATCAAGCAGTCTTTCTAAAAGTCTAGTAATGGAATTTATGAATGCTATTCCATTTTCTTTCCAAGCAGGATCACTAGTTCGCACCTTTTCTAAAAGGCTGAAGCAAAATAATTTAAATCTTCAAATTATTTATTTAAGTTAATGAAATTTTCATAGATTCTTTTAAAAAATCAAAAAGTAAGGTAATATATGTTGATAAAAAAATAAACAAGAAGGTTTAATTTATAATAACTGGTTTTATGATTAAGGCTGTTTTTCTTCTTAATTATGTAGTTGAGTCATAACAAACTTCTACTTCCATTATGTAACAAGGCACAATTAGATCAGTGAGTGAATGATTGAATGAGCATGAGGGAGCTTTATTGGTTTCCAAATTCACTAAATAAACTCATTTAAGGATTTTTTAGACCATCTGAAACAAACTGTTTGCTCTTTAAATTATTAACAACCCATCTTCTAATACTGATAAACTGCAAAGCAACTAAAATGGCTGTATATCCATGTTATCCCATTAGTGAGTGATTTCCATTTCAATGTATTGTTTTTCCCACAGCAATCATCAAGTTAAATACCATGTAATTTTGGATATATTAACCTAATGATTTTACCTTGTATTTTATAATTCTAATAAATATTCACAAATATTTTAATTGATATCTAACACATTAAATGTATGAACATTAATATGGCATTTACTAAAGACACTATTACAAAACTTATTTAATAATGCATTGACCTATATTACCTGACCTATGTGAGCCCAAATTGTAAAATTCTTGAATTTCTTCTTTCATTAAAAAAAGGTCCCAATAAGTATAAATGGAAAATTCAGTAAAGAAATTTTTAAAATGTCTTTTCAAAACGTTCTTATAACAAAAAAAAAAAAAAAAAAAAATGCCAGTCTTACTGGGCAATGATATGTATAAATAAGTATTTTAGAGTAAAACTGTTATCACTAGAAATTCTATTAAATATTAGACATTTAGTTTTACAATGCACCAAAGCCTGCTTATTTTTTAACATTATCTAATATCTCTAATTCTATAATTAACTTTAATGCATAAAAAATCGCAATTACACTTTTGAAGTTAAACATAGTGACAAAGTATAAGACACAAAAAATTGTTATAGAGACCAAATGTCACAATATTATTTTTGAACTTAATATATATATTGACAAAGTTAAAGAAATAAAAATTGGTTTTTGAAAAAATAAATAAAAAGTAAACTTACACAGCACTCAGATGTTCCCTACAGAAAAAGAAAAAGAAACAAAATTAGAATAAAATTTAATTTAAATATCTATTTTTTTGTTGGACAAATATTTATAAGTATAAATTCATTTCATACAATTTATCTTTCAACAAATTAAAGATAAAACTCATTAATTAAAGTAAACAAAAGGAAATTAATAATTAAAACTAACTAACTAAGGCCGCGGTATCCTGGTTGGTAGAGCGTCAGTCTCGTAACCGAAAGGTCGCGGGTTCTGTTCTCATCTTGGCCAACGACCGCCGTGTTGGCTAATGGCAGTAGGGGCACGTTAAATATGTCGAGACTGCAAAGTCCTCCAAGTTCCCATAACAAAACGATACCTCTGAGGGTACTGAATCAGGGATGAGTCGGTCTCTGATTTGGATCTAAATTCCGACTTGCTGATGGATGAATGAGTGTATGAATGAATTCGACCACCCCCTAAAAAGGGTTGTGTCGTGTGTGTGAGCTAGAAGTCAGACTTTTGCCCTCTGGGTGCTCAGGGGTCTTTACCCTCAGAAGCTACTGCACCCCCTTTCCGTGAAAAACACGGACACGACAACAACAACTAACTAAATTTATACAGATCACACATAAAACAAAAATCTAGAACTTTTTTTACCCTCATAATAACACAGAATGTGTAATATATTTTATTTTCTATTTATTTTCAATATAATATTATAATTTATCAATAAAAAAAGAATACAGTTTAGAAAATGAATAACATTCTAAAGCATTAAAGGCACTTTTAAAATTTATTTATATTGCAAAAATTGTTACGAAAGGTAATTGAAAGTTTTGATATTAAATACTGAAGAATTATAGTTAATAAAGTATCAAAATGATATCTTTTATAAGAATAACTGAAAAAAAGTTATTTAGAAAGAAATTATTAATTTAAATAGTTGTTTTAGAAAAGGTTAAAATATGGTAATATATGAGTAAACAACCACATACAAAATGAATATAGCCTTATTTATTTCATGCCTTCCTCTTCTTCAAGCTGTTTGACAAAATTAATAGAAAAGAAAATCAAAATAACGAGAATCAAAAATTAGAGTAAATGATTACACCTAAGTCTACTTACATTGTATTAAATAGTTGTCTATATTCATCATCACATTTATTATCACTGACCAAGATATCTAGCTTGTCAATTAATTCAGATTCCACCTATAGTAAATAATGCAAAAGCATAAGTAGGAAAAAAGCAAAATTCATTTTTAAAAAGATTATTTCATGACATAAATAGATAGTATTTTAAAGGAAAATCATGTATAATATCATCGGTTCAACTGGATATGCAAAAATAGGATAATATATTTTGATGAAATATATTATTTTACTAAAAATTATTAACAAAATTATAGCCATAGCAAGTTTCAAAATTTCAAATAAAAGTGGGGGGGGGGGAGGGAACTTGAATCATCATACTGATTCAACAAAACATTAAAATAATTCATTGAAGAAAAAAAAAGAATTAGGTCATTTTACAAATCTGAAAAAACCTAGAAATGCACATTTTTCCAAGCTGATTTTTTTTCCTTACTTAGTTTAATATTTGAAATAATATGAGATGTGGAAAGGACAAAGAAAGAAGACTGCAAGGATATAAGTTCATTTAAAAATAATTTATTCTCTGATTTTTGATTAAAGGAAAGAATAGTAATCATTCAGTCTATCCTTTGGGGAATTTCGAATATAAATAAAAAAAAATTATGATGAATAAGTAAGAATGCTTCACTTTGGATATTCATAGGCAATATATATGATAAAGCACAGCAGACTATTGATTTACAAGACAAAAATATATAAAGTTATATTAATATTTTATTTTGAGTTACAAGAAAGATAATTAGAATAGACATTATAGTTTCAAATTCTCATTAAATGGTTAAGCTAGTACCTAGATTGATAGCTTACTCTCTTACTTCTACATCATAAAAAATGATACACACTGTAAAAACCTACAATATAAATTTGATGTACAAGCATGGTAGACAGCTAGTGTAATTAGATTATGAATTACTGTGATTTGAATTTAATACTGAAAAAGTATAGAAGAGTGTTCTTTATTTCAAAAATTCATAGTCAGAATCATGTGCATATACTTGTCAAATATATATTATAAATTTTAAGTACATAATACTAACAGCAAAATTAACAATTGAAAAAAAAATCAAATATACAATAAATTGCTCTTATTATATAAGCAAAAAAAATACTAAGTCAGAAAGAATTTTAATAAACCTTTCGCATTCTTTACAAAAATAATTTAAATATTCACAGATGAACATAAAATTGTTCATCATAACATTTAAATGAAAGGTTGCTTTACCTGCTTGAAATTTCCACGAACTTTTTGCTCACAGTCCATCATATCAAAGAAGATTGGTAGAGTTGCTTTGCGCAAATCAACTTCAGGCACAAGAGTGACTTCCAGGAAAGGCCCAACCATAGCAGGAATGAAGAAAATTTTATGATCCCCTAGAAAATGCAAAGACATGATAATATTAATAACACAAAAGTATAAAGCAATTCTATGTATTAGCTGGCATCTTAATACAAATATTATAAAATAATTATTGTGAGTAAATAGATATTTATTGCATATAGAGTACTGACGACAACACTCTAAGCTCTAAGAATAAGAAAGGGGCTCACAGTTTTAAAAAACAAAATTATTTTCAACATAGAATTATTCTAAATTTTAATTTCCATCAAATAAATACATATAAATATTTATACATAACATGCACACTATAAAAATAATTTCTTATCCAAATGCACTTAAAAAATATTTATTATCTGTATAGATTAAATGTAATTTTATTTCACACAGCATCCATGCACATTCATCATCAGATCCGTGGAAGCTTACAAAGCGATACATAACTACTCAGCTAAAAAGCATTTTATGACATGCCTTTTTCACTGGGCAATCAAAGAAAAATAATTTTTTTTTTTTTAAAAAATAAGAACCAGGGCAATCATTTTTGAATATTTAATTATAAAATTAATAAAAAAATGTTTGTAAAAGCAAAAATTTAAAAAAATGTTTGTGTGCATTACATTTATTTATAATAGTATATTTGTACTAGTATAAGTCGTCAGAATAAATAGTATAAATCTTCAGATTATAGCCACCAGTATTAATGTATCTTACTTACTGTTAATTTTGATAAATTGGCCTTTTAAATGACATATTATAATATATAATGGGACTTGTTTAAAAAATAGCATTAAGAAAGTGAAAGTGCAAGATAGCAAGAAAAAAACAGCAAGTGTTTCTTGAGTGCCTAAGTTCTCTTTCTCCTCTTTTTATTATTATTACATTTTTGGAGCAGTCAAACAATTCTAATTGAATATATCCACATGCAAGTAGTAAATAAATTTGTTTTTATTCTTACCAAAGATTTTTTAGAGAAGAAACCTAGATTAATAATTAAAGTAATTTTTCTCTGTTTACATTTATTAAAATTTTATCTTCCCAATATAGAATTGCCTATTACTTCTAACCACCATTTTGTCTGAATCTCAAATAAATTATTCAATTTATTAGTTTTTCCTTTTAAAAGGATAAAAATTAAAGCAAAACAATAAATGTTTATTGAAATGCAATGCTTGATGGAATTTAATTTCATAAATGATGTAAAAAATTTCCTAAAAATTATGTCAAAAACAAATTTTTTTAAAATTTTAACCCTTTGCACTAGAATGGTGCCTCTCAGTTACCATTGCAGACGGTACATAATTTTGACACTTTTTTAAATTTATTTTTCAATTTTGATTGTTAAAAATACCTACAGAATGGTAAAAAGACAAATTAAATTTTCAGGGAAATTCAACTTAAAACAATTATGTATATATTTTTTTTTTTGGTGGAATAAATAAGCTCTTGTAGTAAATGAATAATTATGAATCAGATTACTTTTCTAGGTGCAAAGTGTTAATGTAGCAAATATTTCTCCCCTAAAAGCAAAAAATATAATTCATATACTTCTAACAAATGTGATATTAACTAAACAGAATGAAATCCATCATAAGTGTTCTTTCATATATTATAATAGATCAGACATACAAAAAAAAGAGAAATTTATTAAATAGAAAAGCCTTAACATTACCAAGCTTATCCCACATTGATAATATTTGAAAACCCATCAATACTCGTAAATCACCATACCTGCAAAAAATATATATTACACACATAAACAAATATTTTATCATATTTATAAGTCACAAAAATTGACATAAATACTCTAAATAATCAGCAATATTTGCACTAAAAAATTTAGAAAATGTAATGATTTAAGATTTAGCAAGCATTTTAATCTATCCATTTTTTAAAATTTTTTAGCAAAGTACACCTATTATCGATGGGAATAAGTGGGACCAACTCTGATCTGTATAATTGATTAGAAAAATGATCAATGAAAAAATTTCACTAGGTGCACACAAAATAAAAATTGATGAGAGATATTATTGATGCATATAAATATTAATTTAATAACTATTAATATTGAACATTATAATTTTAGAAATCTGGGTAATTGGATATATATATATATATATATATATATATATATATAAATGAATTATATAATCTCTCATCATATAAAATATTTTACCATTACAGCGCTTTCAGTTTCAAGAAATTAAAGTTCTCAGTTAATATTGGAAAGACTTTGAATAAAATAAGTATAGAAAATGTGAGCATTTTTTTAAAGAAAAAAAATAACCCTTGTAAATTAATTTCTACACCTTACATACTAGAAATTTGAAGCCAATAATTAACAGATTATTCCTTTTTCTAAAATGAATGAATTTTTGTAAAATTAAAAGCAAAGGAGGGAGAGAAATCCTTAAATATAAATTAAAAACTAGTAATATAATTTTTTAAAAATATAAACTGTATCTAAATAAAAAATATAAAAACAGTATTACATATAAAAGTTTATAAAACAAAAAGAGCTATAAATCATATTTAAAAAATTAAAATAGATACAAAAACTTACTTTTCTATTATTTTCTCTTTTTTTACATCAGAAAAGGTTTCCAGTTGTAAAGCTGGCTGGGTTAAAAAATCAACAGCAAGTGAAAAATAGCTGCTCCATAACTGCAAATTCAAACAAACAGTTCAGTTTCAGTTTTAACAAAAAAGTAAAAATAAATAAAGAAATGTATAGCAATTAAATTTTCTAATGAGAAGTAATTAAAAATGTTTCACTTTACAAAATCTATGAAGCCATCTAATTCTAAGTATCAAAATAAAAAATTCAGCGCAAGAAGTAATAAATGATGAATAAATTTTTTTTAAGTAAAATATGAAGCAAATTCTAATTAAAAGATGTTTAAATGTATCCTCAACTAGAAATTTTTATTGATTTTCAAGAAATCCATGTAATTTTAAAATAACATTTCTTGATTTAATTATAAATTTACTCTATTCAATTCAAAATTCAGTTTATAATAGGCAAAGTTGCAAAATATTTAGCAATAACTTATAATTCCCTTACATAATAGCTATTGATTTTTTTAAGCTGTTAAGAGATTAATAAGAAATTCATTAAAAAATTATTTAATTATTTGATACAACTTAAAAGCTTGAATTTAATCAAATCAATCTACATAAATTACACTATGTGCTTATTAAAAAAATGTATATATTACAAAAATAGTAGAAGTGAAAATTAATGACAGAGTAAAAAGCACAAAATTGAATGTTCAGATAAATTAGTTTTAATTCCATAATGTTTAAAAACCTTCAGTTAATGCAAAGAATCTGTAATTTGATACTTTTGGCAAAAATATTTTAGAAATTTTCTTATTTATAAATATTTTTATCTTGAAATTGAAGAATAATTCTTAAATTAATCAAACTACTAACATAAAAAATAAATATTCATTTACTTGTTCATCAAAGTCCAGTCCGTCTAAAAAATCTACAGTTAAAGGCTGCGAGAATTCTTGAAGGGCGCAGAGAATGACACTATGTAATAAAAGAAAAGAGAATAAGCAATTATTATTTATTGAAATATTAATGAAACAATTTTCATTTTTAAGTACAACAAAGAAGATTAACATTACTAGAGACAGCTGATTAATATCAAACCATCCTTGTAATATCCTTTCTTCATGCCAGATAATAATACTTTGAAGACTTATTATTTAACTTCATGACAATAACAAACAGTAGCACAGATTTTATTTTTGTTTTTCTTCTTTACAATTTATTGCACTAATTAATATCAATTGCATAATATTACTTAGAATCCTGAAAGGGTTAAGAAAGACAATACAACTTTGGTATGTTACATACAACTAATTAGGCATTTAATTATAATAATTAGGATTATAGTAAAAAAAATTAATATGTAAGTATAAACAGAAAGAGTATAAAAAGTAAAATTGTTTTGATATACTACAAAGAAAAAATTCAGAAACTAAATTGTATTAAAAAAATGTATAATTAATGTTGTATTTGTATGTAAAATGAAATTTTTACATTCATTTACATAAAAAGATGGGGATGGAAAAGAAAGTATTAACTATTTTTTTAGATATAAGAAATCTAATCATGGAATTTAGAATTTAACAACTAATAAAAAAAGACACTGATTTCTACACAACAAAAAAAGAGTCAAGATCATGATATTTTAATCAATTATCAAGAAATGTTAAAAGCAAAATAATTACTGATTAGTAAGCATTCGCATCATAATCCAGTCAGATGGAAAAACATCTTGTTTAACAAAGCTATGGAAGACAATAAAAACACTAAGTAAAAATTCTTTCAACTGCCTTCGATCTCGCCTTTGTCGCACATTACCAAATTTTTCCCACAAATGATTATAGTGCTGATCTTCCATCAATCGCAAAAGAGCTACCAAACAAGCTACCAATGGACCCTGCAAAAAATAAATATTGTAAATAAGAACAATAAAATATTGCATAACTTCAAATATATATAACCTTATACATAAAATGCTTATTTGCATAACTTATAATATTCAGTTATGAAAACTATGATTTGATATCAAATTTAAAATTTATTTTTCAAGAATTAAAGTTAATACTCATAAAACATTAATTATCTCAGTATCAACAAAAAAATTTTAAGTATGATACAAACTAAATTTTTCTATAATAATAATTTAATTTTTAAATAAGTAAAAAAAATAAATTAATAATGAACTATTATTAAACTGCTATAGTAGAAATGATGTCTTACAGTTGACTCAGTTAAAATATTTAATATTGATAAATTGAGATAACATTTATTTATTTTGATAAAAACTGAAAGACAAAAATAATCTATAAAAGTTATCAATACTAAGTATATAAACTAACATAAGAATATACATAGATATTTCCTAAAAATTCCAATTATAAATTTAATTTATCAAAATTATTTAAAATCTGAAATTAACTTCACAAATCCTTTTTTTTCTTTCTTCAGGAATTGAAATTTCTGTTCATTTATTATATCTCCAAAAATTCTAATAATATTAATTGTCCTTTTGAAAAAATATCAATTCATAAAAATAGATGTAACTAATAGTATAACCAAAACACCTGAGATTAGAATGATATTATTAATAATAAGCAAAATCATTATTTACACAAACAATTTCTTTCTTTCATATTCACTATAGTCAAGAAAAAAAATTAAAACAATAGATTTAAATTCTAAGCAATTTTTCTCCTTTTGACTTAATATTGAATTACAAAATAAATCATTATAATTCAAAAGTAATTTCTTTTCTCATTTCTAAGCATTATCAGATGAAATTGAATTTGAAAATTCATTACAATTATAAGTTAATGAAAAACTAATAACACTTCCCCTTCACTTAAAATTTCAGAATAGTACAAACTGATTTGATTAGATTTCAGTGGGAGAGAAAATTAACTTCAATAGAAAAAAGGCCTTTATATCTTTGATGAAATCACTCATGACAAAGCAAATAATGCATATAAATAAATGAAAAAAAAAAACAATTTGCATAATAATCTGCTTACCATAACTGGGGATGAACGATCTATATCCTTAACACAATAAATCAAAGTTTCTAAAAGGACCAGGACTAAAATTTCCACTTCTCGACTAACAACTGATCGATGTTTTTGTTGTATCTTAGAGTGTTCATGATGCAAATAAGTTAGCATGTCTCCCAAGATAGTGGCACACATATTCAATTCTTGGTGCTGTAGCATATGCTTTTTCAAGTGCCTAGTAAATACCTCAAATAGTTCTACTCTGGAATCTGTAAAATATATTTTTTAAATATGAGTCAATAACCAATATAAGAACATTTTTCAAAATCTTGCACAGCAATATATTTAACAAATAACATGTCAATGAAGGAAAAATAGAAAAGTTTCAGTTAAAAACCATTTTGCATCACCAATTAATTGCACATAGTACCTGAAATTCTATTCAGGCTGAATTTAATTTCATTAGTTATTTTGATACTTTATCAATATTTCTCAAAATAGCCTTAGGTTTATTATTAATTGCTACAATTTGATTTTATGTATGAGATGTATAAATTAAATATGAAGCATGCAAATCTTTCATAAATTTAAGATTTCAGTTGCTAAAAATTAGTCAATTTTTCTTTCAATTCATGAGCAATAGTCATAAAAAAGTCTTTGTGAACAGTCAAAAAGTTAATACAAAAGAAATTAATTATACTTAACTGATAATGAGAACTTGCACTTTTAATGTATTTATAATTTAGAAAAAAGGGAGTAAACACTAAATTGCAGTAATTTGGATATTAAGCTTATGTCTCAATTTTGGCAATAATCTTGACAAAAACTGTAAAGATTATATTTTAAATTATGATTTTATATTGAAAGTATTTTTTCACACACTCTATTTCACAGAGAAAAATTAAAGGTTACCCCCCCAACAAAAATTTTAAAAAGCAGGAATAGGATATGGAGTTTTAATTATAATGAGTTTATGTAAATTTCAATTAACTTTTTTATTTTCAAAATAGAAATTAAACAAATAATTACCAATATTTTGAAATATTTCACTTTTCACAGTATCATGAATGCAGCGCAATTTTGCCTGGACTAAAGCTACATTTGGCTCAGGCGGCAAGCAGTCAATAGTCAGTTTTACTATTTTTGCTACTTCTTGAACTGGAAGAACATTCAAAAGTTGGACATAAATTTGGCCAAAGCTGGACACTAATGCAATCTAGAAAATAAAATATTTATTTATTATTTATGGCGTAATAAAATCTTCATCTTTAAATAATTATCTTTAAGAAAAATTATGAATATTCTTGATTTTTTTTTGCATCTTGTTACTAAATTTTAAAAGGTACTCATATTTTATAATTCCAAATATTAAATATAAACTTATTTAGATTTATTTTCTGGACTTTCATAGTTATTTTAGATATATTTCCATACTTTATTTTAACTCAATAACAGGTCTAAAGTCAAAGCAATAATGATACACACATATGACATTTTAAGAAAATTGAAACAAATCAAAGAATACTTTTTAAAGAATAATATTCAAATTATTAATTATTTATTATAAGTACGCAATTTAAACTAAACTTTTACCAATAGCAAAATAAAACTCTCACAAAAAAAGTTATCCTGATTCCAAAATCCTATCTGAAAATTATCATGGAAGAATCATAAAATTTTGTCAGCAACATTACAAACAAAAAATCATTAGCCTGAATTTCAATGAAATATTATACATTTAAAATAAAAATGACAGTTTTGTTACATTGTTGGGTATGGGGGGGGGACTATAACCAAAGCATTATTCAAATTTTGATTAAACAATGGTTTTGATAACATATCCTTGCTAATTTATTTTTTAGCTATGAATAACATCCAAAAAAGTCATTGTGTATAGCTTTATTAAGTCTATACACTTTATAACTACTTTTCTAAGTGAAAGATTTAATAATTTAGACATTTTAGTTTAGGTTAAGAATTCTAAAGATTTACATAACTACCTTTTACGATTTATTTACACTAATATATTTCTCATAAAAGAGCCTAGTTAAGTACAATAGCATTTAATATAATAAATATGAAACATATTTCTCTGCAGGTTTTTTTTTAATATTCTCTTATGATCTCAATGGTTATTTAATTTCTGATAATCTAGATGAAATAAAGTTGTTAAAAGAAATCGATAGATTTAAAACATACAAGTAATCTTTATGGCTTCAGAATACATTTCTTAAAGGAGATAGTACAATTTGTTTTTGTCAATTGAAAAATTCAGTACATAATCCATTGTCTTACATACATTAAACACCTTCTGTGCCTATTTATAATGACATTATTAATTCTTTTGTAAGCAACTCTTAATCAAAAAGGATAAAAAATTATTATGCAATGTTTACTGTAGCTTTAATGATTATTTATTTTGAAACAATGCTCCCTTTTTATTGTTTAGAAAATATAAAAAGTTCCAAATAACAATCTATCCTTTTATTAATGCAAAACTGTCTTACTTTTCTTAGAAAAATATTTTAACATTTAATTACTTTATACAAGAGCCAAATACTATTCTCTTTTGAAGAAAAGAAAAAATTTATATGAATGAGTTTAAAGATTCATAGGCACCTGCGTGGGTAAAATAATGAGATCATGGTTGATTGCCAGCATACGATTGAAGGAGTTGAACAAGGAATAAAGATCAGCTTTAAAAGCTTCTTCACTTTGATCCCCAGTGGCCCTGTGAAAATGTAAAATACAATGAGGAAAATGTATATAGTAAAATAATAAATTAAAAATTCATTAGCTAAAAAGGAATTATAACAAAAGTAAAATAAACAAATGGACAAGTATGATAAAGAATCTGTTAACAGATTACAATTACATAAATATTTTAGTAAGAAACATAAATAAGAAAATAGAAGTTTATTAGAATTATATTTTTAATATAATTATGGTGCTATGAATTTTGATCCCATTAAGATATTAAACATATGTAATGATTAAAAAATAAATAATAAAATCAAACTAATATATCATTAATGTCTGTCATAATTTAATACTTAAAATTCTTTTCTTAGGGAAAGGACTAGAATATGTAGTTATATAAAAGAGATTTTATTGAAAATAAAAATGTAATAAATTGTGAAAAAAAAAAGCTGAATATTTTTTGTAATAATGCATGCTCACTGAATTTCTAATCTTATTAAAAGTTCTGTATCTAAAGTAATATTACTTAATCCTCTTTATGATACAACAAACATTTTAAATATTTAATGAGATACTTGATAATGAAAATTTATATACTCAATCAAAGAACACAAGTTTATTAACATTCTTCAATCTGGTGTACCATATCAAGAAATTTAATGAATTGATGCTCAGTTAGTTAATAATCATAAGAATATGAAAAATTAAAAACTGATAATCTCAAATTTAAAAAACAAATAAAAGATAATAAGAACATTTTGGGTAAACTTTCAACAAAATTATGAAAAATAAAAATATTCTTATGAAAATATTCTAAACTGATAGATTTCAAAAATTATTCACTTCTTTTTTAAACAATATAAATAAATTTTTGGGAATGTTTTAGTAAAAATCCTTAATTTGTATGCTTTTTGCTCCAAAAATGTTCATAAATAATGCTTTATTGTTAAAGATATCAGTAAAAGACTTAATAAAAATTCACAACAAGCTTTAAAACTTACCTAGCAAACAATATTCTTGATTGTATAATAAATTTAAAAATGTATTCTAAGGACCGAAAACACTTCTGAATAGCATCTTGTTTATCAGCATCTCGTACTAAATCAGCACAATGCTTCACACAGCTAATTAATCCCCTGAATACAAGAAAATCAACCATCAGAAAATCTGTTTAATTTGAAAGAAGAATACAAAACTAAATATACATTTAAGGGACTAAATATATTATTCCAATAACAGTACTTTAAATCTAAGTTAGCAATGAATGTTCATACTTGTACACCAAAGCTGCAGCAAAATGCCCAGTTATATAAGCATCCATGACAGGCTTAAAGTGTTCAAATTTATTATCTTCCAAGAGACTTAAAATGTGAACCTATAAAAACAAACAACAACAATAAAAAATTTAATATCAGTTCCAGTACATTCATTTACTCTCTTAAGTTTAAAAATTTATCTATATCCATACAGTAAAAGTTTTTAGTACTTTAATCATTCATAAATCAATTTAAATTAATTTTGTGATAACTAAAATGCATATCAAGATCGCCCTCTCTTTCTTTTTTAAAATTTTATCAGTAATTACAAAACATATATAAAGAAAGTCTTCTGTAGAATCTCTCCTCCCCAAAAAGAACAAAGCAAGGGAGTTTATTTAGTAAAATAAATTTAAACAATAATATCAAAATTAAAAATAATTTTAAAAAATATTTTTAGTTTTATATATAATAAAAATTATTAAAAATATAGATACAATCAGTCAAATTGAATTTCACAAGAACATACAGACAAATAGGATCAATTACAGAGTAATATTTCAAATTATCATTTATTAAAAATATTAATATTTTCCAAATATGAAACACTTTATGTATGGAACTTAGATAAAGAAAAATAACTTACTACAACAAAATCCTATTCATAGTTTGTTTTTCTTTTAAAAGTTAGACAAAACAGTTAAAATGCTTCTGAATAACAGCAGAAATATCATAAAGCTACATAAAAATTAATTTTTTAAAAAGATTTTTCATTTAATATAACCCTATTACATTTAAGTAGGGTTGTGTTAGCATACATGTACTTAAAATAGGAGTGACCTAGATTAATCTAGTATCTATTATTACTAGTATCCATAATATACTAGAAAGCATTAGTAACCTATTAATTGCTAACGTTTAATATAGTAATTATAAATTGGCAATATTTCAAAAAAAAAATGTATTGTAACTAACAGTTTACAATAAGATATTCTAGAGCTTGAATGTAACATGAGAATAATGAGCTAAATGCAGAACAAAATTTTTCCAAACAATTTAACAGCGATTTAAAAACAAAGAATTTCAGAAAAATGAGACTTGGATACTTACTAATACTTTAAATACAAGCCCTGAATTAGATGTAGAATTTCCATCACCAGTAGAAAACATGGAGAAAAGAGCATCTAAAATGTCTTGCAAAAACTGAAATGAAAAAGAAATTATCAAGATAATAAATAATAATAATTAAGGTAATAACAAAAATATATCAAGGCAAATGAAACAGACATTTATAGATGAAGGTAATATAACACATAGCAAATTACAATGTATACAAATAAAACCTGAATTTATAATATTGTAGTTTAAAAAGATTAGCAGAGTTAACAAAAGGTATATAATAATTTAAATTCATAGAAATGAGAATATAAAAATCTCAAACCAATTATGACTGTGCATTAAAATATATTTTGTGAGAAATTAACTATATAGAAAAAATGAGTTGTAAAAAAATCCTTATCTTCAATGTATAGTAAAGTATAATTTATGTGTTATTTTTCAAAAATGCACATTTATAAAGTACTCAACAACAAAGTTAATGAACATTAAAAGTTTCAAAAACAATTTTTATTAATTACTAATTTGAATTATATTTATTTAGAAACAACACATAATCAACACTCAAGTTAAAAAGCATTAAGATATCAAGTAAAGTAAGAAATACAGCTTTACCAGAAAAAAAGGAAATTTTCAACTTTCTGTTCTGACACAAACCTTTACTATTTCTTCTCCATTAAGCTTCATCACTTTATGCAATGTATCTTGAATTCTATCTGGATGAGCCTTCCACTTCAATAAAGCAAGAAGATCACCTAAAAACATAAATTTAACTCGATATAATAATATTTCAAGGTGACATCGAAAAAAGAAAGATAAACAATTTTAAGTATAATTTAGATATGTTTTTAACAAATTTCTCTGATTTATTCAAACAGCAAAACTTTAAAATATCTCTGATCTTTAAGCTGATTTGTGAGAACTGTTACAGGGTTCTTGAACTCAAGGTTCTTAACCTCTGGACAAAACAGATAAATAGAGTAATGGTATGGCAAATAAAATTGCTTAGTAAATGGCTGTGATTGGAAAATAAAGGATTTACTCAGAAGATTAATTTATTACTAATAAATCAGATGCCCTTCAAGCTGTATCATTTAATAGAATAAGAAAATTATTTAAGATATCTGCATGCTTTAAAAAAATTTGGGGTTGGATGTTTTAGTAGTTGCATAGCATGGTAAGAAGACTTTCTAACTCATATAGTTACCATTCTGGGTAAGCTTTGTTAAGTAAATATATCTGCTCATCAAGCTGATTTGAGAAGACTGTTACAAAGTTCTTGAACTCAAGGTTATTTATCTGTTATGTTGTGAGGTTAAGAGAATAATGGTATGGCAAACGAAATTGCTTAGTAAATGGCTGTGCTTGGAAAATAAAGGATTTACTTAGGAGATTAACTTATTACTAATAAATCAGATGATTAAGGATTATGAGGATTGATTGATCAGAAGATTAAGGAGAATAAAGGATTTACTTAGGAGATTAACTTATTACTAATAAATCAGATGCCCTTCAAACTGTTTCATTTGATAGAATAAGAAAATTATCAAAGATTCCTGGATGCTTTTAAAAATTTTTAAATTTCAAACTCATATAGTTACCATTCTGGGTAAGCTTTGTTGAGCAAAGTAATGTTTTGATGTGAACTGTTTCTCGAGAGCTGCGGGAGAAGAAATGCCCGGTTGATGGGTTGGGAAAGGGGGGAGGTGAAGGAGGCACAGGGGCGTAACTGCTGGAGATACTGTTTGGAGTAGTACCGCCACCTTCTTTAGGTCCACTTGGAAGACTCAAATAAGCTTTAGGATCTTGCAGTTTAGGCCCATCTTCACACTATAAGCAATTTATTATACATTTGTTTTAAATTCCAAACATGAAATGTAGTAAATAAATAGACCTTTTTATTTGAACAGCATTTATTATACTTTTAAACAATTTTTAAACTTTTACTATTTTTATTGAAATTTCAGCATGCATGACTGTCATTATTTATTACTACTGAGTACTTTAATTAAGCCTTAGAGTTAAATAAAGTTTTGATCTTCATTTTATGTTTCAATTAAATTATAAAGATATACAATTGTTTTTTACTAATTTATATACATTAAATAGTAAAATTCTTAATACATCCGACAATGGTTTTAAAACAAGCTGAACATGTTTTAATATTTCATTGTATACCCATTACTAAAAGTATAATCACCATCCTTCTCTCAATCCAAAATCCAAATGAATCCAAATGATAGATTTTAGGTGAGAATTCAAGCAAAAATAAAATTTATATGAGGCATAACACTTAAATTAAAATTCAGATTAAAATAGTACATGTATTTATTTAGCACTTCTAAGAGAAAGTATTAAAAACACAAATTAATCATAAGAATTTTTTTAAAAATTACATTGAAAAAATGATTTAGTGCTTCTTATGTATAGCAACTTACTGCTTCTTATGTATTCAACAAATATCATTTACACAAAATTTTTTTCAGTAAATACGATATACCACAGTTTCCAAACTTGTAAATATACTATATCTTATCATATATAGGGTATTATTTGAAATAACTTATTATGAATATAATATGTAATTACATTGTCATTAAATACCAAAAAATATGTTCTGTTGATCAGTATTGGCTGAGATATTTTAAAATATGTAACTGAATGATACTGAAATGCTATTATAAAGATTACTTAATTATTGCTAGTACATATTTCAAGAAAAAAGATTTCATTTTTCAAAACTTTCATTTAAAAGGAGACTACTTTATAAAAAGACGAAAACAAAAGAAAGTCTCTTTTAAAATCCTAAAGCCAAAATAAACTACAATTTTAAGTAGCCTTTTTGATTCTTCCCTTAAACAAACATGTTCCATATGTATTTTTAATTTAAAAAATATCCTTTTTTTAAAAAAAATAAATTACAAATAAGATTTCAATTATGTTGTTTTAAGAGAAGTCTGACATTTATTATAAAAAACATTAATATATGCAACAAAAAGAATTGAAATATCTAAAAAATATCGAATTACCTTATATACATAAAGTTCATGGGTTCCATTTTTTAGTATGGTTCCTTTATCATCCATTAACTGAATGAATGAAAATCCTAGAAGTTTCTTCTCTTTGTCTCTTGCTGTGTCAGAAAAAGACATGGTTTGAAAATATACACAACATATTCAAATACAAACTAATTTCTATAAAACCCATGAATTGTTAAGTTGTCAAATAGAAAAACAGTGGGAATGGTCTCAGCAAAAATTTTTTGTATACTAATTAAGGTTTTATCCATCCAAAAAATAATAAAAAGAAAATGGGGAAAAAAAATGTGAACTTTTAAATAAGGCACAGAATGCCTTGCATGCCACAGGCATACAATAATTATAAAATATTAATCTTTGATGAGAATTCAGCATTTTTACCCAATCTGTCGTGAGACTCTATGTGAGTTATTTTTAGTGATTAATCCATGACATGAGGTTAATAATACCTGAAAATCAAATTATAGTGTTTTTTCCAACTGATTAAAACCAAAATATGAGATAGAACAGTAATTGTAGTCACAAAGTCATATATCAAATTTGCTATGTTTAAATTATCATTATTCTGAAAGTACTGACTAGCAGATATTCAACCTTTTGTTGAACCTGGATCAAAATTTGACAGGTGTCTTTACTGTATATAATAAATTTATATACTAAGTTTTACACAATTAACTCTTTTCATTTTGTAGTTAATGTGTTTAATTATATTCAAATACACAAACAGAAAAACTTCTTTGGAATAAATTCTGCCCAAAATTTGTTATATTAATTTTGTCACAAAGACCATATACCGAATTTCATCTATCGAGCTCAATATTTTTTTGAGAACTTTGTCACGTATACATAAATTATTTTTTTTCTTTTTCGAAATAAGAAATGTTGAAAGCATGAATATTTATCAAAATTTTGAGTTCAAACTCTTTGACAACCACAATACTTTTTTTATACTTCGCCTTTGTAAAATCAAATATTATATGTATATACATATTATATACTGAAAATATATTTATCCTCCTGAGTATTATGAACTATAAGAAGAAAATTAATTTGAAATATTGGTTTCATTACTTTAATAATGATTTATTTATCGATTTCTAATATATCTTTATCAATATTATAATCTTTTTTTTTTGGCAATGGTTTTCTTTGCCTGTTACATACTTTGGAAATAAAAAGTGCCATCAAGTCATCATTTCTTGGTATTATAAGTCATAAAATTTATATCTTTATTCAAAGCTAAAGCAAATAATAATTAAAATAACTATTACTAATGGACTCTTGAAAATATCTATGCTAAAAAAATAAAATATATTTTTCAAATTACTAAAAAAAGTTAGCCTTCCTTCATCAATAATAATAAAATCAGAGGGGGAGGGGACATAAAACTAAACTTTAATTAATACTGTTATATTGGGAATTTTTCCATGTTTAGTAGAATTTTAAATTATATTTTGTAAACAGTCACATATATGCATTATAATATTAAAAAAATTAAACTGACTACACATAAAGATAACAAAACAATACAAACATTTGCCAACAAATATAGAAAAGTTTTAAAATAAATTTTAATAATTTTAATTAAGATTAAATATGTTAAAAATTAAAAATATCTAAGATACTTTATTGATATTTGCCTGCATATAACTTACTTGAACAATGTCTGTATTCAATTCTTACATGAGCACCATCAAACTTTTCAATGGGCACAGCAAGCTGATCAAATAGAAAATTTCAATCAGATCAAACTGCAAGCAACACCAGTTTATTAAATTAAGTATTATCAGAATTTCCCTTCCATGATGTATATTTAAATAAATTATCAACTTACTTTGATCATTTCCACCCATCTTGGAGTATTGTTATGATACAAAACAACAGAGTGATACTTGGAGACATTTTCATGACCAGAACCAGGATTTATACATTTCTATTAAAAAAAAAAGTAGCAAATATTTAGTAAGCAAAAAGATTTTACCAAGTTTTATTCCAAACCCTCTCATGAATCAACCAAGAATTTATTAAATAATTATTGAAACCTTGAACTAAAATAATGAGACCAGCTTGTCATAAACTTTCTTGAGCAAACGAACAACATTAAACAGCATTTCTCAGAAATTATTGAGGGTTTATGCTTTTTATAAAAAGTTTTATTTGTGAAAAGTTTTTTTTAATGAAAAACCTCATAGTTTATATAGCAAATCCTACTTTCTAGAAAAAATAAATTGTCTACCTGAACAGTTTAAGAGTAGGTTACAGTTCAAGGAGTTAATAGTCAAATCACCATGAGACGCTTTTACCCAAATTACATATTTCATAATTAAAGAAAAATTAGGAAGGATAATACTCTTAAAAAGAATCCAGAATTGAAAGAAAAAAAATTACATTTTAACAATGAATGCTTAATTGCTTGCTAATTAATATTTATCTGAAAAAAGGGTCTGTATAAATTATTACCAAAACCAGCAATCATCTTTAATAAATATTATTTACATAATTAAAAGCAGCAACATCACAATAGAAAATTTTAAAAAATATTACAAAAAACAAACTTGTATTGTCATTTAGAATTTTAGATAAATGTGAACTTAAAAAAAATATAATGATTCATATTCTAACACATTTTATAAAAATGAATAAATTTTACTTCAAGAATAAGTCCTTCAGAATTAACCAGAAAAACTGTAGCTTCTATATTTTTTCCTGTTGATTTTCCACCTTTTTCAAAATCTCCTTTTTCTAGTGTTAGATACAGATCATTTCTAACATCACCTATAACATTTAAATTGTATATAAAGGAAAAAAAAAACTTAACATAGTAAACATTAAAAAAATTTTAATATCATATAAATGTATTGATAATTATTTTTAATATTTTAAAATCTTTCACAATCTTTTTAGAATATATTTATTATATTTAATTTTCAAGAAATTCATTTGTATTGTTGATTTTTATAAAAATAACAGACAAATAAAATATTTAACCCAACAATATTTTTAATATTTCAGAAAAAGACATGATAAAAAAACTTCAGCTTCACCGAATAAAAAATAATCTGGAAAACAAAAATAAGCATTGACTTACCAGGCATGATAACATCAGAAAAACCAAGTTTATGAGTAACAATTAAATTTTTAAAAAGCAATGGCGTTTCTTGTTGAAGCTGCGACAGTTCACCATTAAAAAGTCGTAAAGATAAAATTAAACCTGAAACAAAATTTTTAAAAATAAAATATTTTCTTTTAAGAATATGATTACACTCCTTAGTACAATATTTAAAAATTCATATATTTCCTAAAAGATCATGAATTCAGTATATCAACACTTACCATAATTCTGCTGACCAGAAACAACATTAAATTTGTTGCTTAATTTTTTGATAATAAATTCATGTAATTGACTGAAATCACTCTCAGAGCACCTAATAAAAATTTTGAAATATTTTTAATACAGAAAATAAGATAAAAAATATAAATTAATAACTGAAATTATTGAATTACTCATAACATGCAGAAGTATTTAAGTTACAAATCAATGGTCCATTTAAAGTAAAAACCACTTCAAACAATGCATGCCATGAATTTTTATTTGAATATTTAATCATCACATTATAAAACCAATGATAATATATTACTGATATTTAAAACTTTTTTTTTGTTAATTAAGAACTAATAACGTTTAATATGAAATACAAACTAAAAATCCTCTTTAATGTTTATACTAATTTTAACATACAATTCCTCTATCATGAATGATAAATATAGTTGCTAATATGTAGTTAGATTTTAAAATTATATAATTCAATAAATTGAATTGAAAGTTTACTGATGAGACTTTTTAAATTTTAAAAAGAATACAGAATCAAAATAAATAAAATAAAATTCTATATTTTAATTTAAGTACCTTCATTGGATTGATGATGGTAATTAATTAAAGATAAATTACTTGAAATGTAAATAAATATAGTGCATGAGCAGTTTTTTTATATCAAAAGGAGAAATACCTTAATGCATACCAAAGAATCCTGTATTATCGCTATTTGATATAGCTAATAGTATGTAGCATTTCTTATATTTTCATTACTCATGTAACCCCCCAAAGTAAAAACCACAAGGAGGACCAGAAAATACATGAATGAAAAGTTTATCAAAAGTAAATAAGGGTACAGTGATCTTATATGACTAAAGATAAGATTAATAGAGGTAATTAATCTTATCCTAAATAAATTACATCAACCCCTTCCTGTAAAATGACGAGTACAGATAGTCATTGATTTTTCATGCCATATAGCGCAATGACAAGCTATATTCATCATTGTGCTATATGGCATGATGAGCTATACTCCTCATGCCACTAAGTTACTGTTGAATATAATAATTTAATTAAAAATTTCTAGTGTACTGAATGCGGATGCACTTTTAATACTTATGTTGATATTATAGATCACTATCATATATCGTTTGATTGTCTTGGTACAAGGTACGGCCAAACTATTAGTAGTCATTCTAATAAATTCGTTCATTTATTCTAATAAACATTTAGCCTGAACATCTGATAAACTAAATGCTAAACATGCAGTGAAATAAACACCTTAATGAATAAGAGTAATGTAGATCAAGAAGATTAAAGTGATTCAGATAAATCAGAAAATAAGCATACATTTAACTGATACTGATAATGAAACTAATGACAATGAAATATTACGATGATGACAAAAACACATATATTGACTAATAAGTGAATTTTGTGAATACTCTGGAGTTGTAGAAACATTATGTGCCTGAAATTATTTTTTAAAAAGTAATAATACCAGACTGCCTAGAGTAAACACGAAAACTAGGGGCTAATCTGAAATCACTAGAGATTTTTGAAGATATGTTGAATGTGAACTTACAAATTACATTTACATTCATACCAATAATATAATTTTAATTAATAATTATAAATTAGTTAGAATTATAAAATACGCTAAGTTTTCTTAAATAAATATTAATTAGTTATTTCACCCAAAATTTTTTATTCTTAAATCTTACTGGAAGGGGTTAAATGATTAATATTATTTTAGCTTCTATCTAAAGATGTGTAGTTTATTGACAAAATCATTTTATCAGAGCAATATTTTTTAATACTGAAATCCAATACATAATTTAAAAAAATTCTAATTTAATTAAATAGTGTCAGAGTTTTCTTTCAAGAATATTTAACAAGGTTTCTAAATGTGATTTTTTAAAATATTTTTTTTAGATTTTTATCATTTAACATATTTACCAAGTATCTTTTATTTGCAAAAAATATTTTCTCCAAAATTTCAAAAAATTATCCACAAAAATATTATTCATATATATTTAATAAATAAATAAAGCACTTACGTATATACTTTAGATGTAAATTCTCTTTCTTCATCTAAAGTTCCATCACCCTTTTCAGATAAAATATCACTGATGTTCAAAACTAATAATAACAACAATAAACAACAACAAAAAATTAAAACTTTGAAAATAAATATAAGGAATATTCATAAAATATTTTTGAATCGTCATTAGCAAAGAGACATACCTGAACAGCCATAAGGCCTTCTGTAGGAATGCAAGGCAGATTTCCTAGAGTCATTAAGCATTCGTCCTATTAAAGAATAAGAAATATAAAAAAAGAAGCAGATTTTAAAATATCTATTGAACATACAAAAGTAAAATTATAATAATAAGAGAAATTCATATTTTAAAAAAGGTTAAAAGAAAATAATCAGGAATCATATTACTTACCGCTTCTAATAATATGAGCTACTAGATATAATTCTCTATTTAAATCAGCTTCCCCTAAATCCTAAAATAAATAAATAAAATAATAATTTGAAAATATTCATAAATTCTTTCTTAAGCAGCCAAAGCAATATTTTCTTTTAAATCTAAATTGCAAATAAACAGCTTTCCTATATTGATAAATGTATCAACTTTTGCAATGAAATTTTGATTACTTAATAGATTTTGTTTACCTATTTTAAAGGCATAGTAATCAAAGTAATCAGATATTTAGCAAATAACTGAAAAGAGAATTCATTAAATGTAGAATATTTAAGTACAGGTCTTTTGATGAAAAAGGAGCTTATCAAAATGCATTTTTCCTTTTTTTAAAATGTTAATTTATCTAGGAACATTTAAAAAGATATATAGCATATAAACAGATAAAATACTAAGCAAAACACACATTAGTTATTTTAAAAAAAGTTCAATATACAATTAATACTGAACATACAAAACAAATATCTAATTGAAAAATACTTCAAAAATCCCTTTAAATAAAAAAAAAATAATAAAAAAAAAACTGCCACATATAAAAAGTTGAAAATTTCATATTGCAATCTTTAAAATTATTTATTTGTCTTTTAACTATGGCAACAAATCCAAAACAATAAAAAAATAATTGGTCTTAAGTAGGTAGATATTTCCAAAGCAAGAGGATTAACAGAGAATGCTTTCAGGTTTCTTTGGTCCTTATTTATTTCCTCATTACAATACTGTATCTTAATGACAAATTTTTTTTTGAATTAATATACTTCCTAGGTTTTTCTTAATCAGATTAATATTCCCTTTTAAAGTTATTCAAGGGTTATTTTGGGACTGACCAATTAATATTCATCAATTGTCAAATGCAATATTTGAGCCCTCTTTTCTGAACTTCTCTATCATAAAATCAGTAAAAGAATATTTGCTTTTTTTACTAAAGTCAATGCGCATATATGAGGTTTGAAGATACAGAGGTTCATAGACTCAGGCCTTGAACCTGCAATCATTTAATTCTCAAATCTGATTGTATCAAAAGGCACCTAAATTTAATCCATCTAAAACCCTTTTATATCTGATGAAAAAACTTAATAAAACAGGGAGGGAAAACTGTTTCAAACATATTTACTGAAACTGTACTCCTTCAGTATTACAGGCAACTGTATATAACATATACTACTAGGGATGATCTATCTAGTATTTCCCTCTCCCCATTAGCTAGCAAATTATGTAACATACTACATCAAAATTTTAAATTATACAATTAACACATAAATAAAGCAAGTAAAGATATTTAAGATATACTTAATCAGCTAAATAACTAAACCATCCATAATTTCAAATTAATAAACTGAAGATAAACTAAATCATTTATAGAATCTTACAGCCTTACATGATATCAAATATGCAATCTGGCAAATTTATAAAGTAAATATTTTTATGCTTAAATAATGCAAAACGGGGCTTTTTTTCAACTTTTAAGAAATGTGGTTTCTTTTCCTATTGAAGGAAAAATAGTAATGATGGAAAAAAATCAAGGAATACTTTTAGTAATTTCAAAGAACAATACATATTTTAAATATAAAAATGCAGAAATGAATCAAATGCAAATATGCAACAATAAATATAAATCAAATTATTTCAGCATTATTATTGTGCCATTCTCTCTTGTTTACTTAAATGAATAAGAATTTATATGTAATAATTTAAATGAAGAACTATAGAAATATTTGTTAAGATCATCTGGCAATTAATAAGCTAAAACATGCACTTTAAAGTAGATGTCTAAAATAAAACATAAGTGCCTTTACTGTTAATAATGAGATGCCTACTACTAGGTGCTAACTTCACATAAGCTACCAGTCAAAGCCCACTTCAAAAATACATTCATACCTTAGTTGAAAATTTTCACCTAAATATGCTAATCCCACAAGAATCTCAAACTTTAATGGGACCTATGCTTCTGAATGAAGGGGAAAATGTAAAACAAATTAACAATTTTATTTACATTGAAAGAAATGAATTGTAAAACAGTATGGCATTAAAATATTTTAAACTTGTAGCTTGCTGTGGTAAAGCCTCAAGTCCTAAAATTATTTTTTTTTACTAAGCCTTAAAAATCTATTTCCTTCTTTCATCTAATATGTTCACTGACAATAATGTGTCATCTAATATGTCATCTGTAAAACCTTTTATTTTGATATTTATCAATTTAAGAACATGATATTTGCTAAATCCTACTTTTAATACAGTTAGTTAAAGTTTTTTTTTCTTTTCTTTTATTTTGTTTTGAAGCACAGATTCTTTCTTTAAAGTTATCAACTTTAATAATTTTATTTTATAAAAACGCTTTTCAATTATGACCTGACAATAGGATAGTACCATCATAAATTTTATTATAGTGTAGTTTCTTAGAATACACAAAAACAGAAGAAAAAAACTTTCTTTTTGTTATAAGAATGGGCTTGTTAGGTCATTCTCCTCATATCTAAACAACTCACACCCTTAACAAGTACTCAGTTAAGAGGGGATTCACACCAAATTCCATAATAAAGGAATATAAGCTAATGATATTCAAATAGTCCATCACCCCTCTTAAAAAAATCCTTTTGTCTTACAGAGTCTAACACTAACTTTGACAATACTGGAATATCTTTGTTTGAAAGAAAAAAAAAATTGAAAATGTAATTTAGTCATTAAACCAGTGATAATCTTTTATATATTTTGTCTTAAAATGGACATCTTGATGTTAAAAATAATTAGATAAGTTTGGCCAATAAAAAGAAAAATCTCAAGTTGATAAGCAAATTTTGATATTTGAAACATTTATACAATTTGATCTTAGAGGAGAAAATTTTGATTCCCAACATATAATTCCACATTTTAATTGCTCATTATGTAACAGTTGTATTATCTAGCTTGTTTTCAATTCTGCATTCTCTAGTCTGAACTGGCAGTTCAAAAATACTTGAGAGTCTTCTCTCTCTGTTCTTCGTACTAACTGCTGATCTCTGAATAAAAAAATCCCTGCTTTGTAAAAACAGATTAGTATTCCTTATGAATACAATTTTTTAATGTGGAAATAAATTTTTGACAATATACAGGTGACAACTACTCATTATAAGCAATTCTTTCAGTATTTCAATAAGTGAAGACACCATTCAATAAGTACAATAGAATACATTTTATCAATAGTCTATAAATCAAAATAGATTTTTTTTTTTAATTCTAAAATTTAGTTTTTCAATAGATTGTTCCAAAATTCCCATAAAACCTTTTTAGCCTTCGAATCGAGCCATAGAATTCTTGAGAAACATTAAAAATTATTTTTTTAAGAATTTCAGTTTAGGCTCTCATTTCTGGGTGTTAAAAAATGATCAGAAAATCATACAACATTCTCAAAATTAAGATTACAAAAATTAGTAAGTAATATTAAATCACTTACTGTAAATATTGTACTGGCATTATTAAGTTTTTCTACAAAATGAGACATTCCATATTTTGCAAATCTGACTAGAAATCTCTCACTGAAAACAGAAACAATAAAAAATATTATACAAATCATACAGCAAAATTAACACAAAATCCTACCATAAATTTAAACAAGTAAAAAATATACAACAATTTATATAATAAATTCAGTGTACTAATATACAAAAATTATATGCTTAACTTATTTTAAAATATTTTATGAGCAATTTTGACATAATTCTTGAAAAATTACATAGTTTTAATTTGTAATCAATCAATAATGAAGGTAAAATTTATAAAAATGCAGAAAAAATAAGTTTTTTCATCTCTCTATTTGCAACCATCTTCCATTATTAAGGTGATATAAAATTGATCAAAATTTAAAGTGTATTTGACTGAATCTTTTTTTGTAATGCAGAATTTTAATGAAACAATTAACTGTCAAACTGAGAAAAAAACTTGAATATTTTTCCAAAAAAAAGTCAATGAGAGGCTTTTAAGATAAAGAATTTATTAAAAAATATTATATCTCACAGAATTATTTTAATAATATCAACTTTTGTGATTTCTTTAAACAAAACTTTCATGTGAAGAATTACCTGATAGTCTCAGCCTGCTGAGCATCATAGAGAAAAAAGAATATCTCCATATCTTCTCCAAGACTGCAGCTGAAATCTCGCATAGAAAGATACAGATGATGATTAGGAGATCGTTTGACTTCTTTACGTTTAGTAGTTCCACGTCCCTGCATTAAATATAAAATTTAATTATATTTTTGCTAGTTAACAATAAATAAACTATCCTTAATTAAGAACATTGCAGAAAAGTTCATTCCAAGCCAGATTATTTCAATTAATAGATTTTTACATTGAAAAGATAATATTCATTCATTATAATATCTAAACAAGAAAATCTTTTTATGGCCATATATCTATTACAGAAATTAATAAAAATATTACAAAGAATATAATTTCTTCTCATATAGCATACATCAAACAAACTGTATTAGCTAAGTTTTTGAATCCATAGTAATCTTGCAAAAGGGAAAGGTCATAATGCTCAAAGAACAATATTAGTAAATACCATATGAAATATATATTACTATCTAGCTGTCAGACAACACAAAATTACTTTAATTTAGGGTGAAAAATCAATGCAACTTCCTAATTAAATTAACAAATAGTTTTCAACAAATAGAAAAAGTAGTTCATTATCTTAAATTTAATACAGAATGATTTAAGAAAATCAATCAATACTTAATTTATATACATTTTTATAACTCTTTACAAAATTACATTTATGCACCCCCCCCCCCTGCTAAATTTTAACAGAATTTATTATATCCTAAAATTGCTTCCATAGCCATAAAAAAAATACAAAATTTCGAGTTAAAAAAATCATAATATAATCATATGATCATAAATACTGAATAATGTAAGAAGATGCATTTTTCTTTTCAATTATATAAATAAGATCATCAAATTTATAAGTTTAGATTAAATTCTAACTATGCCAATCAGTAAACTAAAAATTGTCCAGAATTTTTAAAATTCATTTCAAATTTAAAAACTTGAAAATTTTATTACATGCAAATAATCTTATAAACACAAAATATCAAATAACATTAACTGTAATAGAGATCTGGATTAAAACTATTTTTGTCAGATATCAATTTTTTTAAGGTTCTTATATCAAATTACTCAATAAAGAAATTATTAAATATTTTGTAAATTAAATTATTTTAAATTAACAAAAGTGAATAAAAATTAAATGCAGGTATAATTTTTAAAATTATATGTTAATATCTTTTACAAAAAAAAAATGTTTAAAAAGTAGAACAAAAGGAATTTAATATATAAAAACTCACAAGCAAGCCAGCCACATTTTCAGAACTCTGAACATGCTAGAAAAGATGAAAGGATTTTTTAGAAATTTTATTATTAATGATACATTCAAAAGCATTAATATTCTTTAAGTACTAGCAAAGAAATAAGTTAATCATTACGGATGGCACTAAATAAAACTAAAGACAGATTTTATTATTAATAATTTTTTATAAATGTTTAAATTTTAATGAATAATTTATGAATACATTTTTAATATACAATAAATTGTTCCATAGTTTTGAGTTATTTATACATAAAATTCATGAATGAAAAGTAAACCACATATATGCAAATTTTTATTATACTTAGTTTAATTATAAATGAACAATATGTAAATTCCATAATGTACTAATGAAGCCACACTACTAAGTTAGAAAAGCAGGATATGTTATCTTTGTAATAAAACACTGTAACTAATGTCTATATAGATAATAATTACTATAACTAAAAAATTATTCAATGTATTAATCATTAAATTCTGTAACAAAAACACATACATTCGTACACTTTATATCCTTGAATTCTTACTTTTTCCTTGAAAAGAGATTTTCAAATACACTCAACTCCATTCTCAATGAGATCAATATCAAGGAAGATAAATATATATATTTTTATGAAAATATTGAGTGTTTTTTTTTTTCATATTTGTGAAATATGAATATTTTTTATGTTTCAAATTCATAAAGAGGAAAATTTCTTGTTTTTAAATTGACAGTTCATAAATATCTACATTGCAAAAGTAGATATTTACAATATCAGAGTAATAAATTAGAATGAATAAACCAATTGCTCGAATATGTTTGCAGGTGACACTTTTGTTAGGAAAAGAAGTTCTATACACATAAAAATTGCAGAATTAAAGTTAAGTTAATAACTAATTTTTTGTAAAAAGTTATGTAATCAAGTAAGTCCTTTTTAAAACCAATTCTATAAAAGTTGTAATAGAAATTTTATATTCATAAATATATTGTTTTATTCAATTAAAATGTTCTCAACTATTTCCTTTCATTCCTTATATTGTTTTACTAGTAAGAATTTTTAGCTCTAGCATATTTAATTTTTGTTTTTAAATTACATCAAAGTAAATACATGAAGTATAATGTCCCTTAGTAATTACTTGTACCTACTTTCTAAAATCCTTTTTTATAGCATTTGGGGAGGATTCTGATGTTTTTAATAATTCAGTAGAAGTGCAGAAAAGATTGTTAATGAAAATAATATCTTATTATTCTTGCTCTGCTGAATGGCTATAGCCATCATTTAATAGAGTTTTATCTCTCCATATATCAAATAAACATAAGTAAATATGAAAAAGAAAAGAAAAGAAAAAAGAAAAAGAGAGAGAGAAAATTACCACTTGATGTAGTGCAATTGGACTAAGAGAATCAGGGTCGACAACTTCATTATTAATTCTTGGCACCAAGTCAAGACCAAGTTGCCTGAAAATTTAATCAATTTAGTCTAAAAAAATTAAGAACAATCTCAAATGTTTTTTTTTTAAATTTGCTATGTATATTTGATTTGCTGTTATAAAATAAATAAATAATAAATAATTATAGCATATATTTTTTAACAATGTTTAGAATATGTTAGTACTTTTCCAGCAGCTATCAATAAACACAAAAGATTATAATTAAAAATTCAGTTAAAAGAAAAAAAATTTAACGATTAATTTCAATCAAAATTCGCCTTTAAATAAATCTTTATTGTATATTTTACATATTTATTTACTTTTTCATAGAAAATAAACAATGAAAAGGATTACCTATTTCCCCAGTCAATCTTCCCAGTTATTTGACACTTGAGTTCCCTTATTTGATCTTGAGTAATTGTGCCAGTAATCAGTTGCCGTCTCCATTCAATCAGATCTCGCATAACAGCAAGTAACTTATGAAAAAGGGAAGTCTCACGACGCTAAAAAGAAAAAAGTAACACTAATACTAAATATGACCAAAAATGCAGTATTTTTTTTTTATTCATCTGCAATAAAAACAAAATATTGAGTTAAAAAAATACCGAGGTGACTTTGTAGCGCATTTAACTTCAAATGTCAGCATTAAGTTGTGATTCAGCAGTTTCCTTAATAGGTGGAAAAGGCTTCATAATGCATGAATATACAGTATTTATTATTTTTAAATATTTGGTGTTTCTTCTAAAGATATTTCTTTCTTCCATGCATGCAATGCTAAAAATTTTGTATAATCTTCAATGACTGTCTTTTATAAGAGTGAATAGTCATTTTTTATTGAAAATTATTCATATCAATAACCTATATTTTAAAATTCAAATGATGGCTTTAAACATGTTTTTTCTTATCTTCAGGTGATTGAAAAAGAATGCTGCAGAATATAATTAAGAAAAAAAATTTCATGTCTATCTAAATATGTTTTCTAAAAATTCATATATGATTTTTTAAAAATCTATAAAAATGGATGTTATATGAAATCCAGTATTATACAATGAAATAAAATACAAGAAAATGTAATCTACATTACAGTTTGTCACACTAAAATAAGCATAATGCATTAGGATTTTATTTTGTAATGAAAACAAAAAGTCAGACACTTTTTTTTTTTACAGTTAAGAAATATATAGTATTTTTTTATAGAATAGACACAAGTGTCCATTGCACATATGAGTTAAGATTAATTTTTTTTCAATTAGCTGAAAAGAAACACACAATTATCATATTTTTATGATGTATTAAATAAAAAGTTGAAGAGTTTAATAATTTGGTAGTCATTGCAAAAAACTAACATCTACTGCCTTTTTGAACCTATGGATCTGTTATTTCAAATCTAAACCTGCCAACAAGTCATTTAAATATTAATAAAATAGAGACAAAGAAAAAGCAAAACTATAAAGCATATATTCTAAAAGCTAAAAAGCATGAGATTTCATTATTATATTGATTTTGAAAATTTTACTATAATATAGAAAAGAATTTAAATCGAGGATCACATATACATACAACATATAGTCTTTTCCATATAACATGCCATTCTCTGAGGACACAGGCCACTTCTCTGACTGTCGGATCTTCAACAGGAACCACTGTTTCATATAATCTGTAAAACCATATTTTAGATTGGATTTATCTGCAATGCTATTTCAGTTATTTAGCAATGATAATATACTCACAAAACTACATTTAATATTAAAGTAGCATATAATTTTAGTAACTGAAACAATGATTTTTAAAGAAATATTAAAATTAAGAGAAAAAAATGCACAACAATAAAACTCATATCATCAGAAAGCTTTTAAACATTTTTTAAGGCTTTTATTGCAATAATATGTTTTAAACTGCTTTTATGTATACTTATTGAAGAAAAATATTAAAATTTTTAATAATTTCATTAAAATTCAGAATTTCTTTTCAGGAAATATGTATCAAATTTGGTATTTTCAAGGGTAATAATCATCTTTATGGAGCATTCTGAATTATTTGTTTCATCATGGACAGCTCATAATTCAATCTGCAAATAATATGCATGCTTAAAGGCATTACAAAAAATAAGAAGTGTAATGCAGTTATTCACTAATGCAATGTATATGTTTTACAACTACCTACCCTTCATTGTAAATATGGAAAGCTTTCAAATGTATATATGATGCAGGAAAGATGCCCTATAAAAAAGAATAAATATGAATAATAATGTTTAAAACAATCCTTCAGCATGATTTTAAACACAAAAAAATAAATTTATTGATTACATTAAAATAAATTTGTGCACATTTAAAATAATTGAAACAAACCTACTTTTAAGCTTTTATTTCGTATTGAGAAGCCTCGATACCAACCTGAAACAATGAATAAAAATTATTTGTATACAGTTTTTCTTTTTTTATTTTATTTCCAAAAGTGACCAGAACAACTATTAACAAACTTACCACTATTTTCTTCTAAAATCTGTACAGTTTCTCCAATTTCGAGAGGTAATCCATACTTGGTATTTCCATCATAGTTATATATACCTGAACAACAAAGAAAGATTTATATACAGAAGTAAATTTCAATGCATTAAGAGCCATTGTTTTTAAAATGCAGCAAATATAAATCTTGTAATGTTTATTAATATACAACATGTTTTAATTATTTCTAAATTAAACAAAAATAAAAAATTAATTTGACACTAATTAACAAATGAAATTAACTCTGAAAAAACTCTTCCCTAAGACTTATATTTTTAACATGAGATAGATTTATTTTAAAAATATACAGTATAAATTCTATCTAATATACTTAACATCAGCACAGAAAATCAGCTATAAGAATGATAGTTAAATTTTAAATTTAAAATGAAAATTTTTTCCTACATACTTTTTTTTTCTTTTTGTCATTCTATGAATCTTTTATCCACAATATTTTTATTTTTAAATCTAAATGTTTGATTCGAAAATCACTATCTATTAATTTGTTAAAAATTACATTAGAAAAACATTTTTTTTTAAATTTAAATAACCTTCATTAAATGTGAAAAAATAAGATGTGGATAAATTTTTAAAAATAAGATAAGAATTCTCAGAGTAGTTAATGTTGAAAATAAGATGTGATGTTTCTGAGCTAGTTTCTTAATACATCAAAATAACTGATTAATTAGAAGGTTCAATACCTAAACAGAATTAAAATATTTTTTAAATAACTCACAGAAGAATAAATCAGTATAATACAGTTGTTCCTTCACACACATACACAAACACAAAGCCTTAAATCAAATTTTTAAGAAGAAAAAATTAAGATCATTATATTTTTTTCCCTCCAGTAATCATTATAACAGATGTATACAATAAGCCAACTTTGTAAAAACAGCACGGAATAAAAATAAATAGAAATTCAAACATAAAAGACTGCAAAGAATAAGATAAAAGGGAATTTAAGTGTTAAAATGTAGTAAATATTATGTTAATGGCTTAGCTATCTCATAACTGATCAATTTGTTTAGAAAGTTTGCTCTCCAATTGTTATTTTTATATCATAAGCAAAATATGACATGAATAAACTCATAGAGAAAATGTTTTTGAAAATGCAACTATTATAAATAAAAAAGAAATACATATTATGGACTAAAAGAATCTTGAATAATCCATACAACTTATATAAGGCAATTCTAATGTAATAATCGTATTGAATGTAATCATATATTCCATTTCAACTAATTAATATAGTGATTAAAAACTCGAAATTTTATAACAGAATAAATTTTAAAATGTACGAGCAAATTCTCTTTTTTTTACAAACACTTATTTTCAAAAGATTCAACATTTAAAATCAGTTTTAATTCAATTGTTATTTATCTACTGAATGTCATATTATCACTTTCGGTGACATGAACTAGAAAACCAATATATAAATTAATTCCGATGTAGTTCCGAGCAAAATCAGATATTATGTTAGTAAACAGAAAAGTAAAACTTTTCCTGGATCTGTCTGCTACAGAAGCTGTCAAAGTAGCATAGATTCTAAAGATTTTCATACGATAACAGTAAAATAGGTTCAAAAGTAAAATTTTTCCTTTGAAGTCTACACTTACAGATTCCAAGTTTCTTGTTTTTAGTTGGATTCCACATGATTCAAAATATGATCATAGGATCTTTTCCTTAAAATTACCGCATACTTCACTCCCTCTCCATAAACACGCCATTGTTTTCCCACTTTCACTGCCAGATGTAGGAATGAAAAAAAAAAATGAAACCGAAAAATAAAATCAAAACTACAGGTCGCACAAGAGTTAATTCAATAGCAACTGGCAACAAGTCTTTCATATAGAATCCTGAAAGGTTTACAGAAATAATTTTATATTGGGCTTTTCCAGCGTATTTTTTTGAACTTTATAAAGAATTTTAAGAATTACTCCTAATAGAATTTATTTAGCCCAAACAAAACTGCTGGTTAAACTTCAGAGTCTTGAAAATAATCAAATCAAATAATTTTTAAGGGGGAAAAATGGATATTGGAACCTCTGATTTGGAGAATCATAATATCCTAATACTGTTAACTTCGTCCTTCTGTCTTGACTGCATCCTGGATTGTATTTCGTGCTTAACGCATATCTGATCACGTAATTGAACATAAGAAATTTTGTTTAAAGAAAAGCATCTTGTAAAAGCAACTAAAAATCATTAAAATAAATAATATCACAGTTCATTTAGTATATTTTCAGATATTATTGAAATTTTAAAGTTATCTGAAACAAAAATTAAGATAATCTCACCACTTGTTATGTAATTTTAATATATTGAAAACGAAGTCTTATTCGCTTTATAATGATATTTTGCATACATGCGACATCGGTTGGCTTAAAAAGGAGGGGGGGGGGCTTGAGGAGCATTAAGTAATAAATTCTCAAGTTAACTAGTTAAAATACTTCGACATCATAAAATAAATAAATCTTAAAATTAAACAAAATCACTGAGCCATCGTTCATGTGCTTATCTGTCCAAGTGTTCCATAAATAATTCATTCCATGCTAGCATCCCCGTTCTGAAAGTTTCTCATCTTTAAATTAAGATCTTGCTTTCAAAAACAGCCGATAACAAGCAACACACGCACGCACACACACACACACACACACACACACACACACACACACACACGCACACATATATATATATATACATATATAAGTAATCAACAATAAAAGCATTAAACGATTAAAACCCATTTCCAGAATCATCAAAAATTAAACCGAAACTGATTATGTCGGAATCGAAATTAAAATTTAATTCGGAATTAAACATTAAAAAGTAAACAAAAATAAATGTTAAATGAAATAAACTTATTTATGAAACAAAACTAAATTAATATCATTAAGTAAACGAAACTAAAAATTATTTTGGATTCGAATAAGTTTAAAATTTAAAAAATTAAAAACCAATCATTGTATTTAGTGAGCGCTGATGCAGCTACTACTAAAATACAGATGAATCGAAATAAATCAAAAATATAAGCCAAGCAAAAAGGAACACAACATAATCAAAATTACAACAAATAGGAAAAGAATCCGACCTGAAGACTTTTCCAAGGGTCACCCTAAGGCAAGGATTCGAAATAAGGGATTTTTTCTGTGAGGAAATCGGACAGTGTCTAGCAGTATTGACCACTCTTGACCCGAAAATTAGGGCAAAAAGATGCACAAATTTCAACAACAAAAACGCAAGAACAAAGCAACATTAAAAACATCTCCAAATAAAGCAATAATATAAAAAACGAAACTACATAAGAATATTCAACCAATAATTAAAGTATTTAACCCAATAATTAAGAAAACAAAAAGGGAAAGAACATACCAGCAACAGGCGAAGAAATCTCACTATAGCATTCCAACCACTATTCGATTTTGAATACAGTGTCAAGTAGAGAAAAAGTTTAAGGGAGGTTCTCATCTCCATCAATTTTATCTTTAAGTTAAAAATTAATATTTCATCATTTCTTTTTTTTTATTAAAATATTAATGTTGCAGTAGTTTTTGGAAAAATTATTATTGTTTAACTTTTTAATAAAACCCTTTGTTGCTTTTATAAATGAAATTTTGTTATTACAAATTGTTTTAATTTTATTAAATTGTAAGAAAATTAAGTTTTTGAAACTTTTTGAGTTAATATTAGAGTGATAATGACAGAGTTTAATTATTTTAAAACTCAATTCGTCTCTTTTATCATAAATACCAACTATTGTTTTATCATCCGCAATTTCGATTCTCAAATCCAGATAAGTAGCTTCAAGATGATTTTTGTTTGCTTCTGTTAAAATTATTCTTTAGGATAGCAAGTGGTAACAATATTGGTATTCTCTATGTTAATCACAATCAAATCATCAATAAATCTCTATCCATGTATTAAGTAATTTTTAATTATTTTTTCTCGTAAAAATGCAGGAAAATGTTAGTTAAAGCACTTGAAAAGCTGGAAAGCATTGGAATACCCTTAACTTGTTTGCAAAAATTAATACCATTGTAACATAATTTTCTTTAATATTAAAATTGCATAAAACCAGTCAGTTATTTTCATTAATGATACCTTCATTTAAATATTCGTCATATATAATAATACAGACATTTATTAATTTCTCATGGGGCAGGTTGGTATATAAATTTCCAAAGTCATAAGTATTAATTTTATAAATTTTGTTACCTTTTAGAAATTTCAAAATATTTTTGTTATTATTAAGCCTGTAGCGCTATGTAGGATCCAAATTTACTTGAAATGATGCATGTTAAACTTTTTTAAAACTTGCTTGAAGGAAGAACTAAGGTTTGTCATGGTCAAGCATTTGGAATAAAAATAATGAAGTAAAAAGAAAAGTGCGTGTAAGCGGGTGGAGAGGGGGGGGATGAAATTCAGTATAATTTTAAAATTACTTTTTATTTATGATCATTGAGGTGTGGTTCCGTAACATAAAACATAGCTGTTTTTGTTAGTCGCTGCTGATGAGTCATAAATAAAAATTTTACTTTGAAATGACTATCGATATAAAAGTATTGACCAAAATATTATCAAATCTACTAATAGTTTGCAAAAAAAAATGTTATTTTATTTTCTTTTTTTAAAAAAAGTAGGTAATGATTGATATGATATACTGTTAACGTACATTTGGTGGAATGGGTTAAGTCGCTTTTAACCTGAGTGGAAACATCGGCACTTAGAGATTTATTTGATTTGGACCAAATTTGGTATCAATTGAGTAATCACTTATGTTATCCACTTACCATTCAGTTCCATTGCATTCTTTTGAAGTCATCGTTTGGTATGATATGAGAGATATTGTCCTAACCCAGGTTGCAAAGTCTATTGCACTATATTGTACAATATTGTGCGGTATTATATGATACTAAACAATATTCCACAATTAAACAATATTGCGAATATTGATCGCAATATTGTCATCGTTTGGTTTGATGTGATAGATATTGTCCTAACTCATTTAGGAGGGCATCATATTATGAAATATTGTGCGATATTATATGATACTAAACAATATTCCACAATATTAAATAATATTCCGAATATGTATCAATGTCATACAATATTGTACAATATTTGTATGCTATTAGGGAATTAAGGTGGGTTCACACGAGGCTTTTTATTGTCCGCAAACATTGTCTCTCTGCTGTTGTCCCGGCATTGTCCCCGTGTGAACACTTGAGACAACGCGGACAACGTTTGTCCCGACCGGACAATCATTTGCCATTGTCCCGTTGTGGTCACGTGATTTTCCAAAAGTAGGCGTGATCTTCTATTGCGGACAATAATAAGCCTCGTCTGAACCCACCTTTAGGCAATTTTTTTTTGAAGAATAATCGAAAATTGGGCTTACAATTAGAACTGTGACTTCTGCTATCTTGGAATTAATGTTAAAGAGATCATTTTAGATACAGCGATTTTTATGTAGGACGATTTTCATATCCTCAAACTAGTATATGTGTGAAATAATTATTTTAAAAACATTTTATAAAGGATTGGATTATAAGTCTTTATTTAGCCATTCATTGGCCGGAACTTAGCCTATGTGATTTCTGGTTACATGACCCCAAAAGCTTTTGTTTATAGCGATAACATAGGTAATTTATCTTAAATGAAAATTGTCCTCAACATATGGACAACTCCCCCCTGCTATATTTAAACTTCATATTCATAAACTGTTTTCAGAAAAATATGAATGTCACATTGAACAGGCTTTGTAGCACTTTCCAGACCGATTTAAAACATTTTAAACTGACGCCTTCATCTCTTATTTCGTTTATCAGTATTGATACGAACCTGTAATTTTGCTTCCCCGCATTAATAATGCCATCGAAAAAAGACTGATTTACAGTTATCTGTATAGTATGGTGCAAGGGTGTCACATCAGAAATCCCAGAGCTTAGTGAACATTTAGCGACTTGGGGATGAATTTGACGACTTTGAAACCACTATGGATAATACCTGAAACTTCGAGAATTTTACAGACCCGTCCGTTAGGAACCGGGATAAGTCCAGAATGTTCCTGATTGGTCCAGAAGCTTTTTGCCCTACCTCTCGGAGCTATATAAGGCCATCAATTTAAAGTCGGAGGAGTGCTAGAGCGTGTGGTCAATCGAGAAAACCTGAATTGAGAAGTCTTAAATTTGTAATCTTGAGGTGGTGTCAGTGAATCGAGTAGACCTGAATTAAGAGGTATAGAAAGGTACAGAACTGAGGAGTCCTGAATGGACTAGTCGCAGCGAGAATACCGCAATATAGGTGGAGTATTGGATCACTGTGTGCCATCGTCGTGTCTTCTGTCGCAGCCCTTTGTTCGAAGTAGTGAATCGCCAGCAATAGGAGTAGTTTCAGCCGTTTGGTGAGACATTTCTAAGAATAGACATAAGCCCTTAAAGATTCCTTCTCCTGCTGAACCCTGTCTGGCCGCTTTGTGTGCTATGGACGTTGTCACTGCGTTATTTCTGCTTGTGAGCTACTGTCTGCTGTGCTGTCCTGTGTGTTCGACGTGGCTGTATATAGCTGTCTTCTGTACATAGTAGTTGTGCTGTAAATATTTGTCGTCTTTGTGCTGTCTTGTCTTTGTCCTGTAAATAAAAGTCGCTTGTGTTGTGACTTCAGCTAAAGGACCGATCATTGCTGTTTATTTTCTACACCATACATATCCACTATACAAGTGAACGAACTAGATGGATTAGAATAGGAGGAAAATCCGTTACAATATTCTATAAAGTGGCAATACAATCTGAAGGCGTGCTTTTTAATATTTTTTGCTGAAAAATATAATTTTATAAACTCCTGCAATTATTACTGAATTTGATAACATTTTGTAGTAATGTATCTTTTACGTTCATTTAAAACTGGAACTTTAATTGTAAAGGCCCTGGATACATGGAAATCGATAACAGATAATTTCGAATATTTTCTGGTATAATATATATTTTTTATTTAAAGGAACAATAGATTTTGATTGCCCCAACATATGAACAACTTCCCTCCTGCAACATTAAAGCTTACTATTGATAAATTGTCTTCAGAAAAATATGAATGTCACAATGAACATATTTTGTAGCACTTTTCTGACAAATTTAAAATATTTTAAACTGACGCCTTCATCTCTTATTTCATTTAACAATATTATATAAAACGTCTTTAGAAGCTGAAGGCGTGCTTCTTAATATTTTTTGAAGAAAAATATAATCTTATAAACTCCTGCAATTACTACCGAATTTGGTAACATTTTGTCAGTAATCTGTCTTTTACCTTCATTTTAAACTGGAACTTTAATTCCCTAGTAGCACACAAATATTGTATGACATCGATCAATATTCGCAACATTGTTTAATATTGTGGGATATTGTTTAATATCATATAATATCGCACAATATTGTACAATATAATGCAACAGGTTGTGCTACCTGTGTTGTAAAGACTCTGGATACAAGGAAATTGATGACAGGTATTTTCTTTTATAATATATATTTTTTATTTAAAAGAAAAATAAATTTTGATTAAAAATTAATTTTTAGCCTCTCCTGTTGGAGACAGTAGAAGCTGGTAACTTTTATTATTACTTTCAAAATAGAAAAGTATCTTTGTATTGTGCTACGGAGCATGGAAATTTTCACGAATAGCCACATGGGAATGAGGCTTGGGTTATCTCGTATTTTCCTGTTTGATCTGGAGAGATTCTGATCTTACCATTAACCTTTCTATACATATAACCGACCACCGTTGGTTTGTAATTCTGGGTAGGATTAAAAATAATCCCAGCTCTTTTAAATATTGGAAGAAAGCATGAAAATAAATGCATTTGTGGAGAAATGGGTACGGTTTACCACTATTTAATGGAATGTATGGAGATCTCAGGTTAAGGGAAAACCTGACGATTGTAAATAATGATTTAAGCACAGCACTGATGGCACGGGTAATCTTAAAACCCTGAAGGATATGATTTTAAAGATTGATAGTTTCATTCCAACTGTTTGAGAGTGTACAGATGGGGAGAAAGATGGCTATTTTTTACAGCCCGAAGGAATATTAGTTTGACGAATCAGTGAATGTAAGGTTGGGCAATACTTATTCAGCAGTCCACCACAACAAATCCTGTCGATACTGCTACGTTCAGTGGTGGCGGGGTGGTCGGCTGTATACAAGAAGAAGCTCTTTTAGAAATAAACGGATACAAAATCCCAATATCTTCTTTGTTGTTTCACTACTGATGTAGTTTTCTTATATGTCTTATTTAAGGTGACTGATTTATCAGTGCCACTTTTGTTTTGAACAAATTAATATTGAACACAAATTACCTAGAGGAAGAGAGACTTTATTAAGAGATTCTCCAAGACGAAAATCTGATTATTGATGAAGTTTATATCCGAACTCAATCTTTGTTCTGAGGGAGATAGAGATAACCTGTTCTCTATTCTGAGGGAACTAGGGAGCCTCTGAATTGTGTTACCACCAACTACATTTCTATCTACTTTCATGAGTAAATTCGTAACTAAACATAAATTATTTGATAGAAGAGAGAGAAATTAATGGATATATAAATTGCTTGATCTATGCATTTCTCTAAGACGGATATCTGATTGCCCTTGAAATTTATTTCGGAACATGTATAACTACAAAGTAATGAGGCATGTGTAGCATTATAAATAAACGCAGAGGTACCTCCTTTTATTTGAGAAATACTGGGACTTATTTTAATACTTATATTGTATTGTCCATAGGAATTACCTGAGGGGAAAGAGGTTTTAGTAAGATCCGATTACTCGTGGCAGTTTCATCTTCTGTAGATTCAGCTTCACCGTATCTCAATGGTTGGGATTCAAAAAAGTAAAACTCGTTTGATCCAACTTGAAGAGAGTTAATTTGAGTTATCCCCCAGGAGGGCACCTCGAAATGAGGATGAGATGTTTCCGTAGCGGTGGTTGGATCTCGCAAACCAGGAGGGCTCAATAGTAGATGGAGGTTCTGACCCTTCCATCGATGACGGGACGTATTCCTTATGTTGTACTGTGGCCGGTGATGGCCCTTAGGGCTCAACCATAGTTCCCGCCAGTGTTGCTGTAGCGGCGGTCCGGTCATTCAGTCTTTGCATGGTAAATCCGTATGCCTTAGAGACGGGTCGGAGGTCAGTGATATGACTTACTCATGGAAGTTTGTGAACATGATTCGCTTCTCTGCAAAAACCTCAATATCTGAAGTCACTTCTTCAAACTAGATGATCACCTTCAATAAAAGTGAGTCCTGAAGGATCACTGAATTGCACTTTCTGAAATTGCCCCTTTTACGATAGATGTTACTTTCATACTTAGATTTTTTTTCGATTTTGTCTCGGATAATCTGTACTGACATATATACTTTGCCTTTCATTTTTTGTATTCAAACTTATAAGAATTTTTAAACACATTCCTTCATGTACGCAGGTACCTTGTCTCTGGTAATCATACAGTTTTTATATTCACCATACGTTTGGAGCAGTATTGGCCAGGTACGGCTTTTGAGCCATTAAAACTCACACTACCCAACCAACCATACAATTTTTATATGTGTTTATACTCTTTGTTTTGCCACTGTTTATTTCAAAACTTATCTTTATAGTCATTTTAAATCTAACTTTATATTAAAGCGCTTTCTGTAATTAAGATTTTTTTTTTGAAAAATCCTACAACATTTCTATTTCTTTGCAAATCTCCAATGTAAACTTATCTTTCCGTTAATAATTATTTTCATTTGTAGTAGAATATTATCTATTTTCCCCTGAAGACAAACACAAGTACCAATCTTTCATCGAATAATTTTTCAAAAAGATCTAGTTCTATATTCCACGTTTGCTAATTCCAATTGTTTGGGAATTTACGCGATATTCTAAGTGAAGGATCTTGTAATCGAGTTAAAATATTTCTCACCAAGAAAAATTGTGTATAAAAACCAAAAAAAAAAAAAAAAGCAAATACAGTACAATACTTAGATATTTCTTTTATTACAATAGAAATAAATCAAGTACATCCCTTCACTAATTACTTAACACCAAAAATTACATACTTTTGCATGTAAATACATGGTGTATTTCTTAAAATTCTTTATCACCAACATTTCTTACAAACGGCTCTTGTACTATAATTTTCAACACTTCTTTATATAAAAAAATATCTATTCAATTATAATAATATATGTTAGTTTTTTGAAAAATTGTGTAAATGTGAGATTTTTTCCAAATTCTTTAACTGGAATCTTTAGTGAATCTTTTATTAATAGTAGAATGACAAATAAAAGATTATTTGTATTCTCTATATAATAAACCGTAGAATTACTCTTAAATTGCATCTTTTTTTTTCGTAAAATCATTTTTATCATCAATAAAAGTATTACTGTATCTGTATGCAACTGAGACTTTTTAAAATCCACATCCTCCACTGACACATAGACAAAGAAAAATGAATCAATCTCAAATAATCAAAGCAAAGTAAATAAACAGCTCTTAAAAGTAAATAAACCTAGTGTGTATCGTATTGAATATAATTTTATTTATAATATGATACATACTCAAGTTGTTACAATATACTACACTACGATGTAGAAAAAAAATTTCCAAGCCGATGAATATAATTTGCTGATCTTGTTAGCGAAATTAATGCTCTTGATAAAAAAAAATGAAACGTTCTAAATCTGAATTAGTACTAATTTCAACAATAAATAAATGACTGTTTATAGGAAAATCTAAAAAATGTGACGCAACTTTTCAGATAAAACTTATTCTCTTATTGTAACTAGTTTCCTTCCTATAACAAAGCAAGCTCTTGGGATGGATTCAAAAGAAAAACGCATGAACAGTTCGAAAATGCATTTTCCATTCTCGTCTTTCATCGGGAACGAAACGTACAACTGAATATATTTGCATAATAAAACAGAATACTTTTCAAAGCATTTTGGATGAGGAAATTTCATTCCCGATGAGAGACCTGATGAAATATCGAAGAGAGTTCACATATTTCCAGAGAATAATCTCTCACATTTCTTGCTTGTATTTTTTCAGCAACAGAATCAAGAACGCCCTTGAAGTAACCTTGGGCAGGCCGCTTTAGTGAGTTGCCGTTGGTTTCCACTTCCGAGGAACTGTGTTGAAGTTCTGGAAGACCATTTTTTTGGGAGCAGGGAAACCATTCTGGAAGTTGGAAGATGTTTCAGGTATGCTGCCCAAAGGAGCAAAACTTTCAGGTGCTTGATAGGTTGTGGATGGCTCAACTGAAAAGAAAAAATGAGGGATTTATTTTGCTTGAAACAGAAATGAGTGCAGGAACAGTTGCGAATAAGTTGCGCGTACAACATGGAATGTATATTAAACTAGCTTTTAAGTATATTAAACTACATATTATACATTAAGCTAGCGACTTTGTACGAGTGGAAATTTTGATGTGTATGTATAAGACGGTTTGATCAATTCTGTTATTCCAATGCCGTTTATGGCGTTTCAGCTGATCTAAATAATTCTATTTGTGATCCAAAAGTCGATTTCAAAACCATAGAGAGAGCTAGTAGATGCAGGAAGATGTGCTAACTGGAACACAGAATTGTACTTTGTTTTTTTGGAATTATAAATGTACTTCTGAGAAAATTGTTTAAAATTATAAAAATCCTCTGTCTTATGAATTACATTTAATAAAATAATTACATTTAATAAATTTTTTAAGAAAGTGCTTCACATAAGTGTGTCTAAAACTAATGAAGCTCTGAAACTTAACATTTCATCATTTTATTCCAGTGAAATGTCACCTTGAAGAAACGCCTTGCGTTGTTTGGCAGATTTTCTTCAGGAGAACCGCTGAAACGGTAATTGTCTAATATAAGAATATGATCAGCCTTATTAAACAGTCAATTGTCAAACTTTTTAGTTTAAAATGCTAATTTAATTGAGTGAATTAATCTGTATAAATAAAAATGAATGTTTGTCTGTATTGTTCTTATGCCTTCCTAAATCGTTCATCCGATTGCGATGCAACTGGGTCAGCTTATTGCTTACACCTACGGGATGGTTATAAAGATAGTACGATTACCTAACATTATAAAAAAATAATTCCAATCTCAACCACATCTATTCATCAAGAATTAATCTTCAAATAACTCGCCGAAGAGAAGCAATAGATTCTGTAGAAATATTAAATCCAAGTTAAAGGTTTGTAGCTATTGTATGAAAATGTTATGCGAGTCATTCTCAGAGGTAACCACTTTATTACAGATGAAGCGAGAACATTTTAACATTTTTTTTTTATAATTTCCTATATCACTTTAGTATTTTTCTAAATGAAAAGCGCATGTTAATCGACATTTAGTAATAAGATAAAATAATTAGAATAGGTATTTAGAAATAATTAGAATAGACATCTTGAGGTCTTAAATAGCACATTCAATTTTGATGAATGCACTTGAAATAGACCAGGAGAGAACAACTCACTTGGTCTTTCGGTGCTCATCCATCCTCTCGGTGCCTTGGCGTGGTAGATGTCGTACTGGGCAGCAGCAGGTGTCACGGGCGGTATGGGTGGCGACATGCACCCCTCCAGCCTGGATGTCGAACGACTGACGGTGGGTGTATTGGAATTCCTCCGCTTGGTCTCGGCCGCTTTTATCACAGTGTCTGCCAGCTGGTCTGGATCCACGCGGGCAAAGGCAGAGTCGATGAATCCGTAAGGATTTTCTATGGCCGCCTCCCAAGGGGATTTGACCAGCTTCACGTCCTGTGGAGAAAAAGTTAATTGTAATTGATGATTGTAACAAAGGATTGGGACGAAGAGTATAAGCAGATAATAAGAACTACTCAAACTCGACTTTCTACTGTCCATTTGAAGTGTATGAATTTTGAGGACGGTGAAATAAAACATCCATCATGTCCCAAATGCGACAATGCTCCGTTTTGCCCGCAGCACATTTCGAAATGACTGGGGTTTTCACGTGAAGATCTTGTGAAAAGTCCACTTATGCTTTTGGACTTTTTGGAATTTTTTAACCTGATGGATCTGGTCTAGTTCCACTAGACCAGATGGGAATTAGTCTCACCATCACTCAAACTAGATATCAGAAATGAATAGCAAGTGAGCAATGGAGGATAACTGAATGTTAAAAATTTTCAGTTTCTATTTACCAGCGGGGGACCGAGCTCCGCTCGGAGAAAACAGGTATCGAAGCTAACTCGAAGATTTAAATTTTCAATTGGGATTTATCAAAACAATACATGCCATAAGAAAATTTGTGAAACCATTGGTGAAAAGATAACCGGTTAAAGTGCACCATTGTAAACTATTCTAAACAAAGTTAGAGTTTGGAAAGGGAACTATTCTATATAAAGGTAAAGATTGAAGTGTGTTGAAGTTCAATATTTTTGACAAATTTATTTAGAAAAACCAAACATATATACATACATAAGAAACATATTATAAACCTATAACAGCATAAACATAAAACTTTATTAGTTCGCCATATTGGCTATAGATGATAGCACGTTACCGCTTGAAAATTTAAGTAGCCATTATGGCGAACTAATAAAGTTTGAAAATATCCTATCTGTAACTCCGAACTGCTTGACCGTAGCGCTTCAAAACTGGCGCCAATCGATTCCTCGTGGCCAAAAACCCCAGACCCCCAAGTTTACCGGAGTTTATTAATTTTGGCGCGATTTTCGACTTGACAACCATTCCTCGTATTATAGTATTAGATAGATAGAGGTTGTTTTGTTTGCTTGTGTATTTGAAAATATTATAATATCATATTGATATTAGAAAAACAAAATTATACACAATTTCTGACAAAAATTACATATTATTCTTTAAAACATTAAAAAAATTGAAGGCAAAATTTGTTACGAAAATACACCTTTACGAACACGAAAGGATTTAAATAAAACTTAAATAATGTGTAAAAGAACCGACTCATAGTCATCAAAGTTCACAGCTATCTTGGTCGACTCACTAAATAACCGGGGCTATTGGTCATTAAAACTTTAAATTAAATAATTTATGTAGCTTGACCGTGATATTTTCTTAAGTAAAATATTTTTACATTTAAAATTTGTTAGAATGTATTAGTTTAGTTTAGTTATATTTCGGCATAAAGAAAGTTTACATCGATCTCGGTGGCCGAATGGTTAAAGCCCGTGATTTAAACCCAGAGTTTGTGGGTTTGATGCTTGCCATGGCTGTTATATCCGAAGTATGTATTCTTAGTTTATCTGCTATATCCAAAGTATGGCTTTCAGTTTGTTTCCTTATGTTCTCTAACATTCTAAACCTTTCTTTGTTATGTAAATTAGTTGTTTCGTGGATGCTCTGTTCGTGTATAAAAGCTGATACCATGATAGTAGTGGGCAATTTCTCGACCTTGTAAAGTTACAAGTCGCTACTTTCCTTCAATAATTTTGTTTGTTAATTTAAAGTTGAAGGTGTGTTTATTTAAATTTAACGTGCAATTAGCTAGTTTAATGTATTAGTCAAAAAGCCTACCATCATTCTTCGTTGTGCAATGCATCTCTCCAATTCTTTTTAAAATCTCATTAATGATTTGGACTTGAAATGAGGAACTATTTGATCTTCAACTAATGCTGAAAACTTTTTAACGAATACTTTTATTTAAAATATAAAAACGTTAAGGAAAATCGTTTGACTTTGAAGTTTTATGTATACCATTGAAAAATTTTCAAAATCTTTGTATTAATTTAGAGGATTACTAAATAAAAATTTCTCTGGTTCAACAAAAATTTAGTGCATCACAATAAAAATCAATATTGTGGCGAATATGAATGATAATACATTTTTTACATCCAGAAACACTACATTAAGGAGAAAAAGTGTTAAAAATGGATATACTTTAGGATAAAAAATTTCAGTAAGGTTTTCTTGAGAAGTTGAACTTTATTTTTAAGAACAAATTTCAAAAAATATTAATAGCATACTTTAATTACAAACCTATTTATTATAGAAAAATAAAGCTTCATACCTTTGTCATCAGCAATGGAAGAATATTTCCTCCAAGATGAAATATTTTTAGCAAGTAGCATTTTTATCAAATATTTCAACAATGAAATATATACATGAAAAACATGCATAAAATATTTTAGCATGCATTCAAAACTAAAGTTAATTGCAATTTTAGTAATTATTGGTATCATTGAAAGCATTGTTACAATTAACTATTTATTGAAAAAATATTTTTTTGAATAATAACATTGTTAGTTAATAATGAAAGCCTTTGTTTATTTTTACACTCGATCCGAGAAATATTATCACTTTCCAAATAATATCTATGCCAAATTTGATAGCTCATACTGTTAGTTGTCTATACACTTAGCTTTTTGTAGACAGCTGACGTATACATACATTCATCTTTAAAAAATGTGTATACACACACAAATTGAGCTTTATTATAAGTATAGATAAAGATGATAGTTAACAACGATTAAACATTAATTATAGCCATTGAAGCTATATAAAAATCTTATCATTTTGAAAACCTTGAATAAACGGCATTGTGAAATAAATAAAAATAATAAAAAAAGAAACTAATCAAAATATGTACACACCAAACTCATATGCTGTTGTGACATTGATAGTTCAACTAGTTCTATGTTGAATAAAGTAGATGTAAGAATAATTTAAATGTATTTTTATGTTTAAGACAAAATTTGAGACGCAAATAACAACACACTTGACAGAAGAGTGAAAAATATCCTTTTCTACTTTTTTTTTAATTATTAAAGTGCTTGATAACGGAAGCGGATGTATCATCGGTTATTGAAATTATCAAGATAAAGCAGCTACTTCCTTGTTGTTCTGATCCCATGTTTAGATTAGCGTTGCTTTCCCGCTCAAAATTAAGAATATCATAAATCAAGAAATCTATAAAGTTTTAGTTACATCGAAATATTTGCAATAACGTTTAATATTAGATTTCTTATAGTATTGTTTATTAAACAATCAGTTAATAAATTACAGCCAATGGATAGTTAATCAAACTTAATAAATATTCGAATCATCGAAATAGTTCTCGAATTTTTTAGGCATTTCTTAAATTCACTGGTGTTTAATAACATGCATTTTTACCATCATTTAATGAATTTTAAAAGAAAAGAATTTTTTAGAAAACTATTGACCGTATGCATAATTATTTGTTTTCTTTGCCATGCATTTTTATAAAGAAATTGCGATTTTGTTATTTTTCCCTTTTCTGTCTGCAATACTATTAATTCCTTCTTAAATTGAAACTTAAATATTATTTAGCCATTTAAATTATGTTTAAGGTCCATTCCATTTAACTTTGAACTATTTGGAGTTAGAAGGTCGTAGCATAATAAGGATTTGATATGTATGAATTTTTATTGTCTTTATTTAAAATTCTAATTTATTTCGCATCATCACTTATTAAAAAAATTTAAAGCGATAAAAATTTCTTAATGTTTTAATACAAGTTGTAAGAGAGCATTTTTAATGTAATCAGCCAATCATTTAAAGAAATGACTAACTTAAAGAATTTTATTTTTGGTAAAGAACAAATTGTTATTGTTTAGTAGCAAAAATGCAATTTAATACAATTTTTCCTTAGTTAAAATAACTTTAATGTGTGCATGATAGTTTTTAATAGGATATAGAAATAATTATAATAACAGTGAGAAGAACAGAGATAATTATAAGAAATTTAATGCAATTATTTTTATTCAAGTAATAAAAATTGAAAAAGTTATAAAAATGAAATTTATTCTTAAAGAAAACAGAAAAATATAGAATAATTTGGCTGCTTTTTTTCAATAAAATTGGCATATGTATACAATTTGTATATTTTAATTCTCTGTAATGATGAGCAAATTCATAAAATGCAAAATTTAAAATTTGTTTAAAATTTTATTATTATTATTGAGTTAGTTCACTTCCTTTGTCCTAACATCTCATACATAGATCATCAAAATGAATACTAAGTACACTTAAGAAAGTTATGAATTTATACTTAAAAGTACATATAATCATGTAATAATTTTTAAGCCATTTCTTCATATTCTATTGATTCAAATAAATAAATTTTTGTCTTCAATTTTTTTCAAAAGTTTCTTTTGATGAAAAAGGTTAAAAACTAACTAAATAAATATGTAACATAAATAAATTCTAAGTTCTAGCAAATAAAAAAAATCTTTCCTTAGAATAAGGAAAAACAAAAAATTTAAAACAGCAACAATGTGCGAAGAAAAAAAACGACAAATCTCAAAATAATAAAAAAGTAAAAATAAAAAGTAACCATTTGATCATATTTATATAACTTATATTTTATATTTCATATTGTAATATAACACGGCACCTAATATAAAATAAACATAGTTTTCTTAAAACGTTTGTATTCGTTTGATTTTCAAAGACTATATATCAAGATGGAAAAATGCTTTAATTAGACGGAAGAAAAAGATCCCCCACCCCTAAGACTGTACATAAATAAATATTTCAACTTTGAAGAGCTCTTAAAAAAACAACATAAAGTACAATCTTGTTGTTTTTAGGAAATAAAACGCATCATTTGATAATTGCAATTCAATACAGTTATAACTATTTAGAGTGAGCAGATGTTTTGCACCGCTAGTAACAGATGTTGTTGAACTTAAGACATGCACATCTGCAGCTTTTCAAAATGTCACATCAAACACATTTAAAAAAAGTGTAAAATGATTTATCGCACAGCCTAGATATGTTCGTATTTCTGAAAGGGATCATGCCGGATATTTAAACTACGTTGAATTTAAACTTCTACTTATTACTTTTGATTTCCGATGGTTGTAAATTTATAACCGCAAATTGTTTTGTTTTTGTATTTTAAAAATAATACATAACAAATAATAAAATATATTCCATAAACAATAGATGCATTGTTTTACATATTTTAAATTGAATTTAAAACACTTAATAATGCATATTTATTATAAACTAGCCCCCTTTGGCGACCAGCTGGTTCACCATGAGTAAAGCGTTCTAAAATTTTCAATTAAATCACATATTCATTAGCCTTGAAGTAATTCCGGGCATTGATTGACCAGAAATTAATATTTTCTTTAAGATGATGGACGGAAAGCTCTAAAAGTACACCTTTTCCTAATAATATTCTTTAATTTTATAAATCAGTTAGTTTTAACCATCGATTATGCTTCCAAAATATTAAAAAAAAATCGGTGATGTTGCCAAAATATTAAATATGTTTTTTTAAAGAAAGCGAGAAAGGGAAAAAAAGTATTAAATTAATGATACAGATATTGCAAACGATTACATAAATATGCCATTGAGTCGGGACTTCAATGCATATCCTGTCTAAATTCAATCAGGTTTACCATAAATAAAGAAGATTTGTTGAATAAATGATTTAGATATAACAAACGATTATAGAAACCTTTGCTTTGCATTTATTTTTTGAAGAAAATATCACATTTTACATTTATATTATTTTATCCAGTCACGTGCTTAAAATTTGCATTTCTGTAGATTTATTTTGCGATGATAATTTTTTTATTTGAACTTCCGGCATTCTTTTATTTTATCCAGTCACGTGATAAAAACATAATTAAAATATTTCTTTAAAAATTCTTTAAAAATAGAAGCTTACATCATAGATTAAAAAAATTGATACCGTTAGAAAGCTAATTTTTTAATCTTTAAATTGATGTAAAAATCATGTTTATGCGATCATATTTTCGGAAGTTATAGCGGAAAAACGTCAAAATTTCGCTTAAATTTTAATTAATTCAATTTCTAATTAAAAATTCGAAAAAGGGGCTCCGAGGTGCACATTCCGGACCTCCAAGGTATACATGTACCAAATTTGGTAGCTGTAGGTCCAACGGTCTGGCCTGTAGAGCGCCAACACACACACACACACACACGCGCACACACACACACACACATTGAGCTTTATTATAAGTATAGATGTATTTAGATAACAATAAATTTATACAAATGTATTGTATGCACAAATTAAAATAATATATATCATAAACAGTATATGTATTGCTTTTATGTATTTCATAGACAATAAATGCATTATTTTCATATTAAAAAATTTAAAAAAAATAGTTGCTAAATTTATAATCCCCCCCCTCAAAATCTCTTCTCTTGTGTTTTGAAACCCAATTAACTCCCAAGAAATAACTCTTGCATATTTGTTTATAGTAGGGTGTATTTCAGATCATCACTTGAAAACATCACCACTTATAAATTGGTGTAACGAAAGGGTGCCAAAATGTTTATTCTGTCAGGGTAGATTATTAAAATCAACAAATCATGCCCATTAAGTTAAAATACATTTAATAACGTTATTTACATGGGAACAACACTATTTAGGGCAATAACATTTAATATATATGAATTTAATCAATACTCGGGGATTACATCATGCTTTACTTTCGCTTTCAAGACATGGACTGATTGTTCATGTCAGCGGCAGCTAGAGGGCCGAGGAAAATAGTTACGGTTACATTAGTAATTTTTATGACCTTTCGTGATACTTTAAATCCTGATCATTTCATGACTAGTACGCATAATACCCCTGTTAGATGCGACTGTAAATGTTTGCCATCTTGTCCATTCATTTCTTTATTCTTAGCAAATTTAATTTAACTATAAAAACAAAATCTAAAATATGATGAAAACTGTTGCCACTCAAAACTAAACTAAAACTATACTAATTGAGTGGCTAAATATTTATGGTGGCTGAACTTGACCACATCCTCGATCAGGGCTCTTACCTGCCTAGAGAAAGTTGAGTACTGATTGTAGGCCGGCTGCTGCGAGACGGGAGTGATCTTCCTCTCGTTCTCCCTGAGCATGGCCTTCACCTTCTCCTCGTCCACCACCCACTCTTCCGACTTCTTCTTCCGCTTGGCGAACAGGGCGGCACCTGCAGACGAAATGAGGCAGCCGTCAGGATAATAGTTTTAACTGATACACAGCAATTAGATAGTTCATAGCATCTCCGGAGAGCCTTGATGATATTCATTAGTATTCATACATTAAAGAGAAAAGTAGGAATATTAACCATTTCTTTTTGAGTGGTGCAGGTGATTTATCATAAATTAATAAGGATTTTTATTTGTCATAAGGAACTTATCTTTGCTATGATACCCTTGCACTTGTTATTTTCTGATCAAAATTATCTGTCATTCCGTCATTTAATGTCATTTTATAATTAAAAATAACTTCGAGAATCATCAAAAATTAAATTGCTTCGGAAAACCGAAATTAATTATGTCTGAATCGAAATTGAAATAAAAAAAAATAAATGAAATAAATCTATTAAAGAAAAAAAATCCAAATTAAAATAATTTAGGAAACGAAACTAGAAATTATTTCGGATTCGAACAAGATTAAAATTTAAAAACCTATTATTGTATTTAGTGAACGCTAATACAGCTACTACTAAAATGCAGATGAATCTAAACAAACTAGCAATATAAGCCAAGTAAAAAGGAATACAAAAAAATCAAAATTACAACGAATATACTTATATATATATATATATCCCAGGAATGAGCTTATCCGAAAATTGAAGTTGGGTTATAGACGCGCTTTTCCCAAACTATGGAAATAAAAATTTAACACGAAACTACAGTTGCAGTACTATCCTATACCAAATTTGATGTATTTAAATTAAAGCATTTCCGAGCCATCTTGTTTACATGCTTTTGAATGTAAAGGCAGTAGAAGGTTAACTTCTTTAGATTTTGGATCACAATTTGATAAATGTCTACATTACAGATGAATGTCTACATAAATATGCCTAACTAATTTTATCTATTTAGCTTTCTCCATTTTATACTTATATTGTTAACTTGTATTCGAACAACTGGACAAATCGGACGGGCCTCATCTCAGCGAATTTCATTCAAAATATAATAGAAATTTAGAAGTTTCTTGTTAAGACTGCATGCCAATTTTAATCCGTTTAGTTCAAAGAATTTTCGAGTTGTCTTTGATGAATATAGACAGGCTGAATATATGCCGAATATAGACGGATATTTTCCAAAAATGTTTTTTTTTTCTTTTCGAACTCGAGAAGATCTAAAATGTGGATATTCATCAAAACTTCGAGTTCGAATTTTTTTGACGGTTGCAGTACTTTCTCCATACTATACATGCAAAAAATGTAAAACGTGGAAACAAGGCAGAAAATTTGCAAACCAATGTATTAAATTACACTTCATGGAACGAAATCAATATAGAATGCTAAAAATAGTCATAGATTTTTTTTTTCAGCAGAACTATCGAACAATTAAGTGAAACAATAATCTATGTTCTGTTCCTGCTTCTTATGACACTTGCCATGGACAAGCCCGCTTTACGAATATAGCGATTTAACCCGATAGGGAGCACCTCTTGTTTTAGACCTCTTGTGTTAGCGGCAACTAGGGCCAAGAATACGACTTCGCTATTCACGCATTCACTCTCACAACCCTTTTTTACTGGATGACACATTCCCACATCTCACAGAAGGTACAGAAGAAAAATAGCCACCCCCGAACCGAAACTCGAACCGCAGGAAGCCAGATAAAGGGGAAGACGCTCTGTCCCTATGCCAGGATGCCGGCAATCTATTATTTGACAGAAAGCTATAGAGATGGAAAAGCGTTTGGGGAAAAGAATGATTTTCTTTAATGATTAGAAATTTATAATTTAGCAATAAAGTTACCAATTTTCTAGAATTTTTTAATGGACAAAATTTAAAATATCAAAGTAATCTCTATATAGAAGTGAACATGGAAAAAAAAAAACTTTGTCAAGATATTTTTGCCGATGTACGAGAACGATGTTTCCTTTAGTTACGGGTATTGCTATTGGTGGAAGGGAAATGAAATTACATTTCAAGCGCATAATAATTTTGGAGTAGATTTTAATAGAATTGGAAAATAATTTTAAAATTTTGGAACAGATCTATTAAAGCACTTAAAAAATTAATTAGAGAAAAATTAACTGTTACAATTTCGGTATGTTTCACAGGTGAAAACAATTCTATTACTTGCCGTTATATTTCAATTACCTTTGCCAACTGGTGATTGTAGATCCTTTACTAAGCCATGGCACACTTCGGGGCTCACTACATTATGTTCACTGATAGATAAGCCAGATGATCTGTAATAAAACATATTTCAATGGAAAAACCGAATCAGCAGTATATATATATAGTTTTTAAAAATAATCTTGCAACATTTTTAAATTGACGTTATATTTCTGTTACAGATACATAATCTTCAACTTATTTTAGACTTTTTATACATCTTTGGCTATTTATTAGTCCATATTTGGTTACTAAAAATTTCAAATGCATCCCAGTAAATTACTTTCAACTTTAAATTTTGACATACACACAAATTATATTATTTCAAAAGCGCTATACTTTTCTGTTCATTGCACTTTGCATTTTTTTCTGATTTTCAATCTACATCTTTATGCACCCAATTATATCACACGAAAAGCGGCAGTATTTAAAAATGAAGGCCCTTTAGAATTTCTCTATCATTTCGTGATTCTGAATTTAAATCTTAGATTTAAATCCCACAAAATATCAAATAAAAAATTATTAAAAGCATGTCTCTTATTTGCATCTACTCAATATGAAAAAAAAATAAGACTAATCTTCATATCTTGGTCACAACAATAGTAAAAATGCTAAGAAGAAATTATAGTAGCAACAACGAGGCTTGAATTTCATGTCAAATATGAAATGAAATGTTGTAAAGTATGCTTAACATATTTGAAAATATTAATTAAATTGAAAGAAAAATTATATGGCAAGAAATATGGCATCATTAGAAAGATACTTCTTTTTGCAATTTTAAGATTCTGAAAAAAAAAAAATTCTACTTTAATGTTTTTACATGTTATCTCGGAAAAAATCGCCTAAAATATATCTATTTTTAATCAATTGAAATTCAAATAAATTTTTTTTTAAATATATTCTTTGGTGGGCATTTTAACATTTGAAAATATAAATGCGCCAAATTCGATAGTTATAGGTGTGTGTGTATTGGTCTGCAAGGACCAACATACTCAAGCACTCACGCATAAGAAGGGCATTCATCCTTATTAATAGAAGAGATATAAATTAATAAATTAATATTAATATTAAAAAATATATATATTAATATTATTATTAGAAGATATATAAATTAATTTTGTTATTAGAAGAGATATAAATTAATATTAATATTAGAATACATATAAATTAATATTGTTATTAGAAGAGATACAAATTAATTAATATTAATATTAGAAGAGATATAAATAATATTGTTATTGGGAAAATAATAAATAAATATTTATATTAGAAGAGATATAAATTAATATCGTTCTTAGAAGAGATATAAATTAATATTAATATTAAAAGATATATAAATTAATAAATTCCATGAAATTTTAATATAAATGATGTAGTGAATGCATATACCTGAGTGCCGCGACGTCAAGGGGATGTCGAGGATCTAATACCAGTTTTAGCTTAGGAGGTCCCTTGGAGGGGCGGAAAGGCACTTGAGAAACATCAGGAGTCGGTGGTTCCACTCCCTGGACTTCGGGGGTACCAGGACCCGATTCGTCACTCGGTTCCGGACCTAAGGCCAAGGGCAAGCGAAAAGAAATGCAATTTATTTGTACAATAGCAACTCGTGACGCGTTTTGAGAAAGTATTTAGTTTTTTTAAACTTAAGGTGAAGCCATTTTAATTTGCAAATGTTCTCATAAGAACATTATTTTGACAACGAAAACTAACATTTTTGTGTATGTCTAATGCACAGTAAAAGGTCACAACTAATTCAGAAATTTTGAATTACATAAATATGATAATAAAAAGTCGTATCGAAACCAAGGTGATGCGGAAATATTTTAATAAACTAATGTTAAGTATTGAAGTTATCATAATTAATTATAATTGCATTTAATTTTATTATTCATAGTTTATTCTTTGAATGGCAACATCGTATTATTTTTTGCTGAATGGCAACAAAAGTTGAAACACGATATGATGTGTACCTTTTTTTAATGCGTAATAAAAGCGTCAGAATTATAGCCTTTGTCGCTCCATATCCCAAAATATTTACATTCAAGATTCAAGCGTCAGAATAAGACTGAAATCTTAAGATCATATTGTGATTTATTCAAACGTTCAAAACAAGAATTTGATTTAGGATGATGGTATGATCGAGGATTTATTAAGCTATAACGTAACACTAATGTTCATTAGTTTAACGATTTAATATTAAATCATTTGTAATGTAACTGTATTTTAATGTAATTTAATTTTTTTTTGTAATTTAATGTTACTGTATTTTGTCAATTGTTTGTATCTGTAATAATCTGATTTAACTTTTATTCAAGGCATTAATTTAACATTTATTCTTAAATGATTAAACTATATCTAGCTCGTTTCAATGAATGAGAAACGTAGAAACTGCTATTGTTTGGAAATACGATTTCATAATGTATATTGTTTTGAAATTATTATATATTTGGATTAATTTAGTTTAATTACATTAACGTTTCCAGTTTAAAGCAACAATTGAGGTACATTGTAACGGCCCATGCAAATTTAAGCTATTGTCAAATGATGGAGATGACTTTGAGGCTGGAATTTCCTCTTCTCCACCTTTCTACAATAAACTAGTGAGTGGATATTTCCCCAATTTAGTGGATTTATGGCCAAAGCTTCACAAATGGCTGTTCTTTGATGAAATCTGATTTTTAATCCCTAGCCTTCAGGCACCAAAGGGGATATATTGTTATCAAACCACCGTAACTTGAAAGGAAGAAGGATAAAATCGCAAAATTATTTGGTTAAACATTCAAGTCTATGATTTAATTCAAGCAATTAGGGAAAATCTCAAAAGGAAATTCAACAACTCTATGTAGTTCGCCAAGTCGCTTGAAATTTATTTCTTTTTAATTCAGTGTGATTAATTGATTACCTGTGGGGTCAACTTTGTTTTTTAAAGACGCTCTCCCAGATAAACTTGGAGAAAGAGGCAGATTTTCTGAAAACTCACAACGGATGTCCGAGCATATGTTTACTTGACAGTGATCAGCTAGGAGGGGACTTCTTTTGTATAACAAACTCTTAAGAACACGAAATGTTATTGCGGTTTTTGAGGGGAAGGGGAAATTTTCTCATCTTTGTAATATAAATTCGGGTGTCAGAGCAATTTGAAGTACTGGAACTAAAATAAGTTTAAGAAATAAAAAGACGAATGAAAACGGTATTCTGATGGTGATTAGGGTGTGTCGAAAGTGGCGTTACACCGGTGAAAAGCTTATTACTAAAATTTTAAAAAAATAGGATTTAAATAGCTATCAAAAGAGTCACCGTTCAAACATAACTTTCCTATGCACGTGTACGAGATGCAAAAGAAGCTAAACGCAGAGTCAAAAAAATATTGAACTAAAATAAAAGCATAGATAGAAAGATAATTAAAGCATTAAAGATAAATTTATGCATAGAGAGAAAGACAAACAGAAAAATAAGACAATAAAATAAATGGAAAAATAAAATAAAATAAACATAAATAAATAAAGAATGAATGAAATAAGCATAAATAAACAAATAATAAATAAATAATAATAAATAAAATATAAAATATAAAGTAATAAATATAAAAAATAAACATGAACAATAAAGAATATACATTGGATCAGTCAAAGTTAGAGTCCATTATCTTGAACAAAAAGCAAGATAAAGAGTTCTTTTCGCAATTGTTTTCTTATACTCATAGAATATTGTCCACTTTTAGCAGTGCTTGAATTTTTCTGTGCATACTTTGAAGAAAGGCAATGGTAAAGTCCATTTAAATTTTAAAATGATGAAAACATTTGCACTTGAATTACTAATATGAATTGCTTTATCACAAGTTATAACCGAGATAAAGTACTTTTTCTTTTGTCTCAAAAAAGAAGAAATAATTGGAATGCAAAGATTAGTCCAGATACTAGGATAAATTATTATTCCGTTCGGAAAATTCTGTTTTCGTTGTGATACAAGAAATCCAAGATAGTTTGGGGTTCTAAAGACAATTTATTATTTGACACGATTTGGGAGATGTGTTGTTGAAGTTTAATAAATTTTCTGAGATGATGAAGAATAGGGAAAAGGAAAATCTAGTCGGGAGTGTTATCATAATCATTACCACATCTACAACTACAGTTTCTAAAACTGTAACAGATTATAATTTGTCTTTTTTATAGAAAAAAGTGTAGATAATGAAATTATAATATAAATACCTTCGTGTATCCACTTAGAAGATTTTTTCAGCCTCTTATAAAACATGTTGGATCCCTTGGACTTTTTATTCGAATCATCAGCCAAGGAATCTGCTATCTTCCTCGCCATTTCCACCTGTTCTTCAATTGTGGGATACACTGCACCGGGTTCTTCGTAGAAACTGGACGAGGAAAACATTTTTTCTATGGAGAGTAGATAAAAAAAAATGTGAGTTTAAAATATTATTTGCGTGCAATGTTCCTGTTATTTTCATGCTATTTCCTGTTTCATTTTCTTCAATGTTGATCTAAAGAAAATATATCTTCTACTATAATAATAATAAAAAAGCAAGCACAGATTTTTAAACTTAAAAAAGCAATAAACGTTAAAGGCAGCGATAAAAAAAAATTGTGATTTTTAGTCAAAAACGGACTTGACAAACCAGGCAGAACGGAAGTAGTGTTTTAGAATTATCATGTATAGATACACGATAGCATTTTAATAATAAATATATGCTCTAAATTAAATTTATATAATTCTTTTTCTTAGTTATTGTGCTCATGTGCATTCGGATAAGCGGGCACACAGTCTTTCTAACAATGGATTTTGGTAGGAATCTGAAAAGCTCAAGTTAAGACTGACAATTTTAATCATTCTAACTAACGCAAATCATTCTAATTCCACAAGCTTTTGGATTTAGAAGAATTTAGTTTCAGGTATTTTGGAATTCCAAAAGCTATGAAACATACAGATTTTACAAAATATCGAGGAAGAAGTATTAAACGAGTGCAATTCTTTTTTACGTAAAAAAATTCACGTACAAGAATATAAGAGAATTCAGTTCTGGTCTTTCATACTCAAAATAACTTTGCAGATATATTCTAGCATTTTTTAACTCATATATGGCGTTTCAATCATTTTTCGATTCTCAGGATACAGCGTTGCAAAATTTTACATAAAAATCTATAGTGTATACAAAATGTAAGAAATCTATTTAAATAAAAATGAATGTTTGTCTGTATGTCTCATATGCCTTCTTAAACCGTTGCCTATTGGACAATAGATTCTGTTGAAATGCTAAATCCAAATTAAAGGTTAATATTTTATAGCTATAATATGCAAATATCATGCAAATCATTCTCAGAGGTAAAAACTTCACTTCAGATTCGAGAAAACTTTTAAATTTGAATTAAATTTTAGCATTTTTTTGCAGTAACCACCAAAAATATAGTAGTATAAAAAATTTTGCATCATCTTAATTTTCAAAAATTATCGTTTCAACTATATTAACGATTTTATGGTAAAAATGTTCTATGTTTAATCAATTTTAAAAGAAAATATTTTAATCACATTTTCTAAAATTAAATTTGAGGATTTTTAACGAATGTTAAACGAGTCACGAGATACAATAAATTGTTTCTTTCACTACCATTCTGAAAAAACACCAAGTTTTACATTTCTGAAACAATACCCAAATCTGATATGTAAAAATGAATATTTGCTTGTTTGCATTTCATATACTGTCGTACAGTTCATCCAATTTCGATATAACATTGCCAAATGATTGATTGATTACACTTAATAACATTTTTTCGGCGGCATCAACGCGCCAACAAATCAACAGCTAATATTTCATAAGAGACGCTAAAGTGCTTACAAATCAATAAAAAAGATTCAAATTAGAGCAAAATAAGTTCGACAAAAATTATCTTTTGACATTTTCTAATATTTCTAAGAGCGCTAAAAATTTATTTCAAATTCAGACTATTTTTCTTTTATTTTCAATGAAATTTTTTCTATTATGAATATGGAAATGTAAATTCATAATGTATAATCCTACATTATATTTTTGAATGATACTCACTCTTTTTCGTAATAATCGTGCTTCCGAACGGTGTTTCTGTCGTAACAGTAGAACTTTCATCAGTAGAAAATCCATGACCTCCGTTGAAACAGTTTAGGTCCTGGATTAAAAACAAACATTTTGAAATATTTAGCTTAAAAAATGTTCCTGTATAACAGAGAATTAATTTTTGTTGGCGGGATTTTCACATCCTGATTTTACGATTTTTTTTTCATTATTTTAGGGTTGTAATAATATAATCTTTTTTTTTTTTTTTTGCACATTTTTTTATGTTTTAGAGATGAGAATTTTGAACAGTTGAGTGGATATGATGACATTACAATATTGTAACATCTTCAGGCTTAATGATCAAATACATTTCCAATTAACTGACAGTGCCAGTTTTAATTAGAAACGGATGTTGATTATATGATCATTAGAAGACATCTATAAGCTATTTTTTTGAGATTTAAAACATTCAAGAAAAGTTAAAAATTATACTTGCTGCTGAGTATATTATGTTCTTAATGTAATAAATTAAAATTATAATATAAAATTATAATATAAAATTATAATTAAACAACTGATAGATTTGTAAATAAATCATAATATATATCATAATCTAAAAATTAGAAAATAATTTCGTAGTCCAAAATTTGATTACAAAACAAAAACAATAAAATTATAAATGATGGAAATAATGATAAATAAAATTAGCCATTTCGTAATTAAAATGTATCTAATATAAAATATATTAGATACAATTTCATAAGAATAAAAACGTCTAAGTTTTCTCATTACAATAATACCAATTGAATTAAAGGTTTTCTATCGAAGTTTTATAGTAATTTTAATTTTGATCTACATAATTTTAATAAAAAAATCCTGATTATTTTTAATAAATACAAAAAAGTGACTATAAAAATCGCTTTAATTTATTTAACTTTTATTACCGCAAATCTAAATGTTTGATATTACGTATTAGTCACAAGTGGAAAATCTATCAATGTCAAGGTGGAAAATCTATTACCGTTGATAAGATAATGTGATTGCATGTATTAAAGCAGACCAGTCTTGATTATTAAATACATCAAAGACATTAAAAACTCACTAAATTCGGAAATTCTAATGAAAATAATACATTTTATTGAACTGAACCATTCAGAAAAAAGCATATGTATAAAAGAGAAATTGTTACACACTAAAATACTACAAAATTTACAATGAGAAGCATCTTTAAATAGAGATGTAAAAGAAAGGTAATTATTGCTTAATATTTTAATAATATCATCTTGATCTCATTTGCTGAATCATAACCTAAATGATTATTTTGAAAACCACAAAGAAAGCGAATCTACTTTAATGTTAGATAGAATAAATAAGTGAGCATGCAAAAACGTTCTAGGTATTAACTATCTAATAGAATGAACTATTTAATCTATATATTTCATACACAGCGTGATGCGCTTTATAAGAATTGTGTTTCTATAACATTTACTTTTAATTAGAATAATGTGATGCGACACAATATTCTGAATCAATATCTTATTTTCAACTATATAGCTCATTGATATTTATTATATGAAAAGTAAATGAAAAATAATATCAGTTACTTAAACTTTTTTTTTAAAAAAATCTTATTCTTTTTTAGGAAAATTTTAATACATGTTAAATTTATGCCAAAATTTTCATGCATTTCGAGAATAACATAACTCATAAAAGTTCTATTTTTAAAAATATGTTTTATAATTTAATTTAAATTCAATTTACATCAATTATTATACACTATATAATGTATGCTTCATTAAGTTGTTTCAGATAATCGGTCAAAAAAATCTGTTACTTTCCACTGCTTAGTTTCTTAATCCTCAAATTCTGTAAAATATTTTTTTTTGTATAAGGAAATTTTTTAAAAAAGCAAAGTAATCAAGTATGAAATATGTTCGAAAAGTAAAGATACAATACTATAAGCGGGAAAGTAATGTTTTGTTGTACATTTTGGCAGAGCTGTCTTTGACCGTGACAACTTGTCTTTTTTCCCTCATTGCTATTACTGTGCTAAATTTGCTTCCAAAAAGAACACGTTCACAATTGAAAAATCGATGCAGAATTCCACCAAATGTGAAATCTGATTTTTTCACAATAAAAATAGTAAGCATCAAGTAAATATACACAAGCGATTGTGCGTTCTCTTTCCATTAATGGAATATTTATGAATAGGTGACTACAATGAAACGAATGTATTAAATTATTTAGAAGTAGAACCGATGTTTAAATTAAATACTAAAGCATTAGTTTTATTTTCAATAAGCTCCAGTAAGAATTTTTCAATTATAATTGCCTAGTAGTACAAGTAAAATGGTGAATAAATATGTGTAAAATGGTAATATAATTGCTTAATGTACGTAATAATATAATTGTTTAGAAGAATATTGAATGTCTCCTAGTGACCCTTTATGAAATAGTTTCAGCAAATTAATTTCAGCAATAGAATGTTTTTGTAACTCTGACGAACCGAAGCGTGTGCAACTGTTCAGTAATTCTGGAGTATCAGCATCGGTTAAAAGAAAAATAAGCACTAATAAATGAAGCTTTAATTACTGGTCTAAGCATATACTAGTAAATAAAATGTAACTATTAAGAATATTGTCAGAACGAAAAGAATCTTCGAACTCATTTAGAAAATTTTATTAAATTAAAAAAAAATTACGGTAACAAATAAAAAGTATAATGGAAAAGCTTATTCTTTTTTATTTTAAGTCACGTAAAATGGATTTATGCCGTAATATGTTCCAAAAATATTGAAAAAAATTAAAAATTTCAATTTTTTTTAAATTAATTAAATTTTAATAAAATGTTTAAAACTATTTTTAAGAGAGTGTTCAGCACCCAAGAAGAAATTATTACTGAAATTTGTAACGCTACAACTGTCTGCTCATTAGGTATTTTAAACAAATTTTACAGTTTTGCATAACGTATTATTAAATTTATCAACTTAAGGTATGTGACTAAGTTCGAAGACGAATTTTAAAAAAATTAAACGTAAGCATTTTTTTCTGTCTGTACCAAAAAAAAATGTTTGAAAGGTTACTGTTAAAGAAAAAAAAAATACACTCATTACCTTTAGTTTTTTTAAAAAAAACTTATTTATTAAAAACAATTATCAAAATTTTCAATGTGATTGATTTAAATGGTTTGAAAATGAGATTTTTGGCAACAGTGTCCAAAAGCATTATCATCAAATATGTCAATTCTTTATATTTTGTAATCTTCTTTTAAAATAGAAACCACACAATAAAAAAGGTATATTAGAACAAAAATTACATGGTCGGTGTGGGCCGAATTAGTAGCTAGAGGGCTAAAGCTATCAACATGATAATATGATATTTTGAATGAAGATGGGCAGTTGTATCTTTACTCTAGAGCATCCATCTATAATGAACAGGATTACATAAACACACAGTCATCATTTCCTTAATGAGTTCTATTAAAAGCTTCTACATTTGCAGCATCTACAACTATTTTCAGCCAAACTAAGCCAGCACACTCTCACGCCACTCTTCTTACCATCTGCATTTCCTTCAAGCAGTCCTTAAAGCTGCTTTCGAGGGGGTCGCTCTGAGGCCGAGTTTTCGGCTTAGGTGGAGGAGGAGGGGGAACTTTCTTCACAGGCTCGGACTTCAGGAGAAAAGGTGAGAAAATAAAAGAGAACAGAGGAAAAGGATAGAAAGAAATAAACAGAGTCAAGAGAGTTTTGTTTCCTGAAAATGCTTTGGGGATTTGGAACGTCACTTTTGGTTGATTTCGTTGTCAAATTAAATAATCAAAAATCTCATGAAAAAGGAAAAAGAAGAAGAAAAAAAATCAAAGAAAAAGTATAGGTACTTTATTGATATAGGTATAAAGTATAGGTACTTTATAAATGTATTTTAAAAGTATAGGTACTTTATTGATAATTCTGAAGTATAGGTTCTTTATTGATTTCGTTGTCAAATTAAATAATCAAAAATCTCATGAAAAAGGAAAAAGAAGAAGAAAAAATCAAAGAAAAAAATATAGGTACTTTATTGATTTAGGTAAAAAATAAAGGTACTTTATTGATGTAGGGAAAAAATATAGGTACTTCATTGATGTAGGTATAAAGTATAGGTACTTTATTGATTTAGGTAAACAGTATAGATTTCGTTGTCCTATTATTTCACCTATTGATTTCGTTGTCAAATTAAATAATCAAAAGTCTCATGGAAAAGGAAAAAGAAGAAAAAAAATCAAAGAAAAAAGTATAGGTACTTTATTGATTAAAAAGCATGGGTACTTTATTGAAGTAGGTAAAAAATATAGGTACTTTATTGATGTAGGTAAAAAGTATATGCACTTTATTGATGTAGGTAAAAAGTATATGCACTTTATTGATGTAGGTAAAAAGCATACGTGCTTTATAGATACAGGTAAAAAATATAGGTACTTTATTGATGTAGGTAAAAAGTATAGGTACTTTATTGATGTAGATAAAAAATATAAGTACTTTATTGATAATTCTGAAGTATGTGTTCTTTATTGATGCATTTATTAAATAGGAATTTTTTAAAGCAAAAACAAATTGTGAGAAAATGAAATGGCAACGACAAACGAACATGATTTTGATAACAAAATAGTAAATTTCTGAATAACCACGGATATTTCAATCGCGGATTATCCAAAAATGACAAGAAAGTATGCAATCAACACGAAAACGTTTTCAATCAATTTTTATTTTATGTGCTTACACATTCAATTATGAGTATGGACATTTACTATTAAAGAAAAAGTATAAAATAAAATACTATTAAAGAAAAATATTTGTAAAGAAATAGGGCATTTTTTTTTTGTTTCAGTATGAAAAGACATCTTTTTTAAGACTGCATTTAAAATTTGTTCTTTTTTTAAGAATTTAAATGAAAATTTGCCAATGCTTGAGAGATTTCTGAATTTAAACTCAAAAATTATGTTTTATATTTCAAAAACCAATGGGAAGAATAGTGAAAAGAGCTTCAATTAATATTTGTATTAGCATCAGTATTATATTCAAAAATTTAATATAATTAAACTCTTTTTTAAATTTTAGATCTTAAACATTTTGAAGATTATCGAGTTTACATGTTCATACATTTTGGCACCTTTTACTAAAATAAAGCTTTCAAGTACTTTAGTATTATGTTTCAATAAATAGATAATTGACCTCCACGATTTCTTTATCTAGATCAAAGCGGTTCTTTGTTGAGGAGGCTTTTTAAAAAGTGACAAGTAAAGTAAATAACTTAATAGTTATGAAAAATAATGTTTATAAGTAAAAAATAGGATGTGTGGCATGCGATAATATATAGAAAGAAAAGACTATTAAAAAAAATTCCTTACAGAGAATTTTGTTTTTTTTTACTCTTTTTTTCTTAAAATTCTGGATTTTGAACAGCTAAACATTCAACTATCATTTGGATTTTACAGTGCAGTGCTCGAGGAGATTAAAAAAAGTAGTTAGAAAAAAAAATGTGAGCTAAATTTAACTTTCAGCAAGGAATTTAAAAAAAAAAAAAAAAAAATAAAATTCGTCATGATGTTCAAAAAATATTTTTAAATTTATCATAAATTTTAATTAATAGACAATGATGTGTTTTCAGCATTGTAGGAACAAAATAAATATATCCGTATAGCTGAAAGAGACTGATGATAGGATTATTGCAAATTTAAACAAATGCTAAATCAAGAACAATTTGGCATTTCGAATTGATTTCCAAACTGTTAGAAAATATATTTGCTTCAGCATCGTTAAACATTAATATTAAGTTAATACAACAATTCGAATGAATCTGTACCTTATTCTGATGGACCGTAGAATCCATTTTATTTGTGGAGTCTGTGATTGGACTAGAAAACGGTGCATGGTTCATGGAACTGAACGCCTCCGAAGTCTTGGTTTCGGATACTGAGGTAGAGGTCAATATTTCGGTCTTTTTAACATCACAAATGCTGGACACTGAAGGCGATATCGGCGTGTCTTTTACGATGCCATTTTTGAAACTCTCCAACTTTTTCTGAGTTGCGTTTATTAAATCATTCAAGTCCATTGCATCCAGTGTGATACTTGGCACATTGTCACTGTCAACGACTTTTTGAGACACAGACTCTTGAGCTTTCTTTGTGAAAGACACTTCTGTGTTCCCAATGATCTGGAAATAGATGATTATCAGTAAGTATTTGTTTAAAGAGGCAAAAAATAAACATGCAGAAAAAGGTTTTATAATTATTAACAGGGCTCTTTTACGATTATTAACACAACTCTT
>JAPMOQ010006153.1:544571-569793 GCA_026543055.1 Argiope trifasciata
ATTTGTGTGTCGATTATTATGATTTGTGTGTCGATTATTATGATTTGAGCAGGAAGCGACATGACTTATGTTTTCAGGAACATTTCTTTAATAACCACATTCACTCACTAAACAAACAAAAAGACATGAAATTCAAGCGTGCAGCTTAACAGTACAATATCGCATCTCATTCTAATTACATCCGCAATGCATTATGGGATAGCCTATCAGGCATCGCCATCTGGTTTCCAACAGAGAAGATGGGAGCTATGTAACTGCTATAAATTGATAAATATATTGATGGTTGATATTTTAACAAATAAAATGTAAGATACCAAATATTTTTTATTAAAACTTTTGCTGCCTTTATTACTTAATGCTCACTTTATTTTTAATATATTTACCTTTGTTTTACCTCCTTACTTTATATATTAACATATTTACTTTTGTATTAATCAAATTATAACGAGGCTAAGTTACTCTATGTCAGCAACGAGTATTTCGAATCAATAAATCTGTTAATTTCATAAGAATATAGCAACAGGAATATTCCAAGATAACACAATAAAAAACTTTATATTTTATATCAGAAGTGATTAAACACAGAAGTGATGAAATAAAACATTCAGATGAAACAAACTATTCTTTATCACGTCCGTTTGCTAAAATGATTTTATTGGGAAAAAAATCAATCAAAACCTAAACTTCACTGTATAATTTTGGCAATATCATGACTGTAACTGTCATCCCCGTGTTGTTTCTCCCTTAATAAGCAACTGTAAGCAACCAATTGAGTAGAAAGAATAAATTTCATTTATAATAAACTAATTAAGATGAAAAACCGCTATTAGGAGTACATATGTTAAAAATGAAAGATAAAATTTGTTATTAAATAAAATACATAGATATTTCGGGTGTATCTAAATACATTTGTGTTCAATAATTTCACTAGTAGTTTAAAAATTGTTGATATATTTATTCTTCATTAAAAATTGGTTTCTTATGATAAGTTATCATAATTACAGTTAAACGTTAAGTTTCCTGATTATATTCCACACATTAACAACAAAAAAAGGAAACTACGAAATTTTAGCCACTTGTAGACTAAAAGTAATAAACAATGTAAAAGCCAAAAATTTCAAAACAGTTTTTCAAATTATGGCGTCGCATGAACAATGCTTTATAATAAGGCATTGTTCAAACTTGACAATCCTCTTATTAACTCAAACATGAATAATTTTTTTTTTAATTTCGCTACATTTCACTTTAGAACTTTCAACATCTACCAACTTCAGTTTTTATTTAATCTCTTTCTCTCTCTCTCTCTATTGAGAGAGTGAGAGAGAGATTAACAAAATTAATGTATTTGATATATAAATACGATAATGTATAAAATTAAATATTCATGGAATGAAATTGTATTAAGATAAATAAGTTTTCCTTTTTAAATGAAGTTATATAGGAAAAAGAGAATTTTGTTTATGAGTGAAAGATTGTTTTATTTTACAATCCCAAAATTATTACGAATGATTAAATGCTAAATAATTAGTTATCATATTGTTACGTATCTGTGATGCTGCTTCCCAGCATGATTGGTTCCTTCACTGGAAAGAATGTTTTACAGTATTCTTTACTGGATGCTGTGGATGCTCTTAGAAATGATCCCAGAGCTTGGCGACAAACTTGGCAACCATTTGGCGACTTGGCGACGAATTTGGCGACTTTGGCGACAAAATGGAAAGTACCCGAAACATCGAGAATTTTCCCGATTCGTCCATCAGGAACCGAGATATGTCCAGACGCAACTCTGATTGGTCGAGACATTTCTAGCCACGCCTCTTGGGACTATATAAGAGCCATCGTTTCAAGCTGAGCAGTAGTAGTCGGAATCGACAGCAGATAGCGAGTTCTACAGAGGAGAAAACAAGAAACGGCGAAGCCAAGCAAGTGCTGAACTGAGCTGTGTGCCTTGTAGTCTATTGAGGAAGCAGCGGCGAGTACTATAGCTAGTACTGCAGATATTGTTACTACTTGAGAATTACTGTTGCTGTTGTGTGCTGCTGTGTGTTCGTCTCGTCTGTAAATAAACGTCTGTGTTGTGTTCGGCAACTAAAGGACTGGTCATTCTGTGTGCTCTTCATCTCATCTCTAATACCATACACACCCACTATATCAAGGGTAAAAAGAACCCGACGGATTAATATAGGAAATCCGTAACAATATTATTAGTTAATATAAGGAATTTTATAACATATTTTAAAGATATTCACTCTAAAATGTTATGTAATGCTATTTGAAAATTATAATCTTAATTTTAACACAGTAACATGATTAAATAATTAAAATATGTATAATGCTGGCGGAGTTTTATGAATGTTTCCGTATTTTTGATATAAAATCATGTTATATAATATTGTATCTAATTTAAGTATTAGTTTATAGACAATATTGTATCATTAATAGATGAAAACCGCTTTTGATTCCCATTATTCCTGTATTAATTTAGCTTACATTTGGTGATATTTCTATTTTTTATGGCACAAGATCCTATTTGCTGTTTGGAACAGAAAAACTTTTTGCTGATTTACATCTTGGATATTCTGAAGAACAAAAAGCCATTCTTCCAGTTGAGGTTCGTCAAAACTGATAATTTAGTGCTTCTTATTCCTAATGAAAGCTCCGGGAGTTATCTGAGAATGAAAACTGCTAATTCAGCACTTTCGAATTCTTCGCCGCTCAGGAAAGTCACTGGAATTCGCCCAAATGTCATCCGCCGCCATCTTGATGGGGATGCTGCCAACATCTCACGGCAAATTACGACAATTACATGTCAGTTGTTCAGTTGCGTTACCTTTCGTTCGAAGTCAGCGCTTCACGGCCTTGTATCTTTCACGATCTTACAGCTCGGGGCCTTTTTCAGGTGGTATTCCAAGAAAACGCAGCGGAGACATTTTTAGAGTTCTAACAGGCTGTTGTGGAATATTTTACATTTTAATCGAGCCAGAAGGAGAGTGTGTATATATAGCGAGATGTTTAAAGATTGAAACCTTTTTTTATTTTTGAAGGATTGGCTTTTGCTGTTATTTATAATGAAGCCTCAAAAATATTCTTTTAAATATTTAATTTCCAATTATATGAATATTTTGATTTCCTGACCATGGAATTATGTCTATCTATCTATACTAATATTAAAAATGTGAAAGTTTGGATGAATGGATGTTTGCTACTCAATCACGCCAGAAAGGTTGAAAAGAATGGGATGAAATTTAGCACAAAGGTAGATTATAATCTGGAGTAGAACATGGGCCAGTTTTTATTCCGGTTCATTGAGTGGCTCATTTTTTTATACAGTGGAAACTCACTTCCGCGCCTAAGCGCTGAGGCAAAATTCCGCCAAAAATAAGTAAGGCTCCAGTTTTTTTCTCCCAACAGAAATGAGGTGAGGCTTAGATGCATTTCGACCGATTATTTCAAACGATTCTGTTTACTTTCTTAGTGTTGATGTATTTAAAATCAAATGTTGTTAATGAATCGATCTTTCGAATTCATTCTGAAGTACTTTTAAATGAAAAGAAAACAGAATAAAGGAAATAAACGTGTATAATACTGTCGTACTTATCTCAATCTCGATCAATAAATAAAATGGATTTGACATGATTTAAAAGAAATACGGATTTGATTTGCTGTTTTGTTCTTTTTGGTAAATGTAATGTAAAGAAATTGTTCTTACGTTGGTCGAGCATTTTCGTTATTAAATTGTATTTATGTCGTATATTTTTCGTGCATGCTTATACTTTTAAATGTTTCGTTTACAGGTTGGATTTATTATTATTTATTATTATTTTGCATTATTTGATAGTTTTTGAAAACTTCTCTCTTTTTTTTTGAAGGATTGAGTTTTGCTGTGTTTGTTTTTTTTATAAAGAAACCTTAAAAATTATTCCTTTGGATATTTAGTTTCCAATTATACAAGTATTTTGATTTCCTGATCATGCAATTTTTTAAAAATTAAAAAGAGCTATAAATTTCTGAGATTGACGATGAAGTTAATTTAATCATTAACCAAGAAAACTTCCTTTTTTTCCTTGATTAAAGTGAAAATAAATAAGATTTATCCAAAATAAGAATATTTTCCATAAATAAGATTTATTTTTCTGATTAATAAAGATTTATATCGACTTCAAATCTGTAAATAGAAAAAATGCTTTTTAAGTACTCTTAATATACACTGATGGAAAAAAAAATCAAAACACCAAGAAAAAATTATTGTACAGTAATGAAATTTTAGGAATACATTTGTCTAGGTAACATATTTAATTGATTAAAGTTTCAAGATCACAGGTAGAGCCATTGGCGAGAAGGGACATTTCAAATGTGAAATGTTGGTACATTAGTAACCAGTATATCCGCCAGAATTTTGAATGCAAGCTTGCAAACGTGCATGCATTGTGTCGTACAGGTGTCGGATATCAGTTTGTGGGATGGAGTTCCATGCCTGTTGCACTTGGGCGGTCAATGCAGGGACGGTTAATGCTGGTTGTGAATGACGCTGGTATTGTCGTCCAATGATGTCCCATACGTGCTCGATTGGAGAAAGATCTGGTGATCTAGCAGGCCAAGGCAACATGTCGACACTCTGTAGAGTATGTTTGGTATGATGGCGAGCGTTATCCTGTTGGAAAACACCCCCTTGAATGCTGTTCATGAATGGCAGCACAACAGGTTGTATCACTAGACTGACGTACAAATTTGCAGTCAGGGTGCGTGGAATAACCACGAGAGTGCTTCTGCTGTCATACGAAATTGCTCCCCAAACCATAACTCCAGGAGTAGGCCCTGTGTGTCTAGGCCGAAGACAGGTCAATAGCAGGCGTTCACCTGGCCTCCTTCTAACCAACAAACGGCTATCACTGCGACCAAGGCAGAGCCGGCTTTCATCAGAAAACATAACAGATCTCCACTCCGTCCTCCAATGAGCTCTAGCTTGACACCACTCACGTCGCAAACGGCAGTGGTTTGGAGTCAGGGGAATGCACTGTACAGGGCGTCTGGCTCGGAGCTGTCCTTGAAGTAACCTATTTGTAACAGCTGGTTGTGTCACTGTGGTGACAAGTGCAGCTCGAATTTCAGCTGCAGACGCCCAGACGCTGCAGGCGCGTTAGCCACAGCCATACGCCGAATACGACGGTTTTCCCTCTCAGTAGTACCACGTATCCACCAGGAACCTGATTTTCTTGAGGCAGTACCTACCCTTGAGCACTGCCACCAATACTCATGCACAGTGGATACATTCCTGCCAAGTCTTTCAGCAATATCGCGGAAAGAAAACCCACCTTCTCGTGGCCCTACAACACGACCTCGTTCAAACTCAGTGAGCTGTTTATAATGGCTTCTTCGTCTTCACAGAGGCATCCTTGACTAACATTAACCCACTACGTCGAATCTCAACTGTAAATACCGATCACGAACCTTACAGCGCTTATTTAAAGCAAACCTCATTTGCATGTTCATCGTGTCGCTACTAGCGCCACACTTACGCGCTTAGCTCGAAAATTGAATCGACGTCATCTTTCAGATGTATAAACACGCCTACCAAATTTCTTTTATCTAGCATAGCTCCTTCCTAGTGTTGGGATTTTTTTTCCATCAGTGTATATACTGCATATTTATATTGCTGATAATAAAAAATGCTACACAAAAATTAATGTTTTAATTGGTTTTATTAAAAATAGGAAAAAAAAAGAAAAGTTTATTGTAATTCCAATAATTATTAAATTATCCATTTAAGTACTATTAATACTAATATTAAACATAATAAAGGAAAATTAAATGAGTACGATCTTCTTTATTTCCTACTCTTAAACTTTAACATTTCTAAAACTGGGCAATGAAGAGTTTTAAAATAGTTGTAAATTTCGAATTTATTGATTTAAGTTGTATTAAGATTATGTAGTCTGTTGCGATTGGCGATAGCTAGGATCAAACTAGCGATCTTCGAGTTCGTAGCCAGATAACATAATAAGAAGACTAAAGGCGTTCACTCAATCATGAGGATGTTATCTGGCTTATAAAGCTTCCATTACTATACAATCTGGCTTATAAAACCCTCTACCCGAACAATAAATTAAAAAAATGGCAATAAATAATCAGCAATTAAGTAAAAGAAAGCGATAAATAATCAGCTAATAAGTAATCAATTAAGCTGATAAATAACCAGCCAATAAAAAAATGAAGCTGATAAATAATCAGCGAAACGAAAAAAAAAAATGGGTAAGACGATAAGATCAGCCAATAAGATCCTCACTAAACAGCTACAAGATCGTCTCACCTCTCATTGGAGGGGGTAGTATAGCAGTTTAAGCTTCATAAGCCAGATAACATATGCAAGAATGAGTGGTCCCTTTTGTCTTGTGGTTATGTTATCTAGTTACCACCATAAGAGAGAGATCCCCTTACAAGATTGCCCTTCGGTGGAATCGAGCCTCGAACTTGAAACCCTCCGGTTCCGAATCCGAGATCTTACCACCAGACTATAGCGGACAACGGAGTGCTTGAAGGCGTTTAATTACAGAATAGCATCCAAGTAAGGTTACAGTGATGCAGTTCGATTCCAAATATTGAAATTTCAATATTTATCAAAGTTCTATTTAATCGCCTAAATATGGAAACACAATAAAGGATGCTGGAAACTTACTTCGTGTTTTGTTTCAGTCGTCGTTTTTGTAAATGTGTTGTCATCGTTTTTGATTTCTTCGGTTTTCGAGGATGTCGAGGAATCGATGGGGCACCTGGGAGGCTTCGGAGGTCCCTGAGGGGTCTGCAGTAATTCCGAGAAAGAAGGAAAGGGATCGATGGGCTTGTCTTCTGCAGATGCCTTCTTCTCATAATCCTCGTACAGCTTCTGACTAGTGAAATTTTCGAAAGAATTTCCAATTGTATTGGAATTAGTATCTGGCAGCAGAGTTGCAGATTTAATCCTGAATCCTTCTTTTTCTTCTGTTGTCTGAAGAAACACATGCAGATTTTAATCATATGATATTTCTATATATTTATGACAAAATAAACAATTGAAAGTAGGTTATATAATTAATTTCGGAGTTATTTAATTAATGGCCACATTTCAAAGGTATCTATAGAAGAGACTATTGCTGTTTGCAATAGATAACTGTAAAATGTGACCATTAATTAAATGGCCACATTTTAAAATTATATGTAGAACTTTAAAATGGGGTAAAGAGAATAATAAAATTTCAGAGAGTAATGAAATTTCATGTACGATATACTCAAGAGATGGGAATTTGTTTAGCGAATACAAAAGTTGGTACATAATTTCAACGCCAAAATACGCATTAATTTAATTAACATATTGATTAAATTAACGCCAAAATACCATTTAATTAATAAATTAAATATTTACCTCTAGTTCTTTATTTAGATTTCATTAAATTTTTATCCATAGATCAATCATGCTAATAAAATTTCATATACTTGAAAGTAAATCATAAATTTTAATTATCTCTCTACTGCCCACTTTGTTATTTTTTTGTTGTTGTGGCTTATCCCACCTTGCTGACAGTAACATCAAGCCAGGTCCATGAACTCGAATGCCTTCAAACAATGTAGAACTGCCCCAGGACTCGAGAACAGCTGGCCTTTACTGAAACCGATGCAGGCCAAAATGTGGGCAGGAGCAGCTTAAGTCACATTGTATTTTTTACACATGGTATAAACTTTGTGGCCCGTCACACAACATTCTACACGAGTGTGTTCACTTCAAAATCTAGCGAGAGTTGTCCGATCGCGCCTATAACCAAATCCGACTAAAGCAGCTTAAGGGCGACTTTCCGCATACCATTCATCCACGGGTGCCCTCTTTCAAGAGTAATCTTGCCTGACCTGGGTGACGATTTCTGAAAAAATAAGGCAGCCACCATGAGCCACCATCCTTATGGCCGCCCTCTCGGGTCAGACCATCTACAATTTCATTTCCGTGTACATTCACATGCGACGGAACCCACTGAAAACTGATCTTAATATTGGTAATCAAGCGATTCAAAAGCTGGACGATGTTCGTATTCGTGCGGTCCCCATGCCTCCACCATTCAGATAAATGCCGAATGGAGCTTCGGTTGTCGCTTAAATCCAAATGTCAGAGCAAGTACTCTCAGTTACGAACAATCTTAAAGCCTCCTCGACAGCTATTAGTTCTGCACGGAACACTGAGGTTGTCAGGGTTTCTTACGCAGATCTCAATACCTTTTTTAACAAAAAATTCACTACCCAAAATAGCGCTTTCACCCATGCTGCCGTCAATATAGATCTGTAAGGCATTACAAGGGATTTTATAGATAGTTTCCAAAGCAAGCTGTCTAAGATATTCCGGATGATGTGTGCTCTTGCTAGTGTATGAGCTCAATTCGGTCTTGAAAGTGACACAGCCAAAGAATGAGTCAGCAACATCCGAATCACAAGCTAGTGAGACGTACTTTACTTCATTACGCCGCCAACCCTCACTTTCAGCATGGCTAAACGGAATTTGTCTCGATTATTGCATGCTTCGGCGATAATAGCACTAACTGCTCATATATCTAGACATTCTGTGCTGGTCACCGGCGATAATTGCACCAACTGCTCACATATCTAGACATTCTGTGCTGGTCACCGGCGATAATTGCACCAACTGCTCACATAACTAGACATTCTGTGCTGGTCACCAGCAATAATTGCACCAACTGCTCATATATCTAGACATTCTGTGCTGGTCACCGGCGATAATTGCACCAACTGCTCACATATCTAGACATTCTGTACTGGTCACCAGCGATAATTGCACCAACTGTTCACATAACTAGACATTCTGTGCTGGTCACTGTAATTGATGAGTTTGGCAAAGTATTCAAGTAAAATTCAAATTAATAATACTCACTTTCTTCGTTGTTTCGGTTTGGGAAACTATTTCCTTTGTTATAGCCCCATTTTCCATGGTTTTCAAAGGTGAGGATGTTTTAACAGAGGATTCGGCTTGCACGTTGTATTGAGGAGCCAAATTTTCTTTATTGGATTCTTGCCTGCAATGGAAAGAAAAAATATATTAATTGGGTTCAATTTAATAAAAAAATTATTTGCAAAATTGATAAAGCCTCATCTTTGCTTTAAGAACAATCATGGTGGGTGCTTGGTGGAAAGACCTCAATTTTGTGCCAAGATGCCTAAAATAATTCCTCCCAAACTATCTGAGGTTTGTAGTATAACATTTGAGAAAATTACGTAATCAACAGTCAAGATTCTTTTTAGAGAGGATAAATTATTTATTTATAATGCACAAATCATAAAAAACTCATTTTGAAACGCTGAGAATTAATTTCATCTCACAAAATTTTAAAAAATCATTTTAAATCCTCTGCATTTCTCTCATTATAAGTTATTCTCTTTTCTCTATCAAAATTAAAACAGGAAAACAAACTCTTCTTAGATTTTTTTCGTCCGATAGATGGCATTAGCTATTACATTGATATTGAGTTCTTTGAATCTGACGATGAAGTTTCTCTGATTGGGACAGTTTAGAAACATGGAGAAATGTTAGATGCCGGTTTAGATTCATTTTTTTTAAATTTCGGCGAAATATACTCACACGTTGCTTAAAAATAGAATGCTAACCTTCAGAACGAAACTGAAAATAAAGCAACACTTTCCAATGAAATTTGGTATAATAAAAAAATTCATTTCGCACTTTGAATGTCAAAATTAAAAAATAATAATAATAATGCACATATATAGCAATAAAAGCTCTATATCTCCCCCCTAAAATCTCTTTATATCATCTATTTTTTATATTACATTTAAAATACTATATTGTGCAATTCTTTGATTCTTACTAAATATTAGACATATCACCGTGCTTGGTGAAAAGATGAAAAGTAAAGACGAATTCTTCTTAGATTTTTCTCGTCCGATAGATGGCATTAGTTATTACATTGATCTTGCGTTCTTTGAATCTGACGATGAGATTCCTCTGATTGGAAGAATTTAGAACATGGAAAAATGCTAGATGCCAGTTTATATTTTTTGTTAAAAAAAATCGGATTCTTTTTTAAAATCTCGGCGAAAAGTACTCTCACGTTGCTTCAAAAAAGGATGCTAACCTTTTACACTAAACTGAAAATAAAGCAACACTTTCCAATGAAAAGTTAACTTTAAATAATAAAAAAGATTCATTTGCACTTTGAATGTCAAAATAATAATAATAAAATGCACATATATAGCAATAAGAGTTCTATAACTCCCTTTAAAATGTCTTTATATCGTTCATTTTTTATATTACCTTTAAAATACAGTATTTTGCAGTTCTTTGATTCTTAATATTAGACATATCATCGTGCTTCGTAAAAAGATGTTTGAATATAATGATAAAAATGTGAATGCAACTCTGGAAATATTAATTAGGCATGTCACAATCACTTCTCAGTATTATACGGATTCAGAATGCACAATATATTTCTAATGATACAATGTATACCCAATATAGAATTATTGGGATGCAAAAAAATATTGATTTTTTTAATGCTAGCTTATCAGTTTCGTATTTCGCACTTTTTATTGTTTTGATGGATTGAAAACGTTATAAGAAAGATTACATGTTTTTTCTATGCTCTGAAACATCCATACTACTTTCTTTCATTTCAAAAGAGATTACAGAGAGTTTTTTTTAAAAAATCCGTTCTAAAAAAACATTTAAAGAATACTTAAGGTATCCGACTACGTTCTGGGGAAAAATTTTGAAAAATTGGATTTTTTAAAAACTATTTACAACTATGGTTTTTAGATGTGTTTTCAATTATAATACAAAATACTAAGCATACAATAAAATTATTTGAAAATATAATATATTTTGAGAAATAGGAAAATTTGCAGTAAATTTTAGTGAAATTTAACCAAAATGGTTAACACATTACACAAAATTGTAATGCAGCAATCCCATTTTTATTTGTATGCAAGTTGTAGAAAACAATGATGAATGAAATAAACCAAAATCTAAGACACATTTTGAGATGCAAAGAAGTATTGGGTAAAAATATGCGCATATATTCATTTTTTCATTCAGCTTAAAGTTTCTAAAAACACCCATAAATGAAAAAGTATTTCACCAACCATAAAACTTTTGGTTCATATCATTGCCCATATTATTTGAACCGTATTCTGAAATTTTTATGTAAATACCTCAGTTAGTTATTGAGATATCATGTTAACAGTGGAGAATTTTTAGGAATATTAAATTTTTCAGAAAAATGAATTTAAAGACAAATTTTAGCTGAAAAATATGTGACCCTGGATGATACATCCGGCCTTTCTTTTCCTAAAAAAATAAATGGTCTTGGAAAGAGGAAAGTCTGAACTAAAGAAATAACAATAAAAAAACAATTCCCCAATGTGGTCGATAATCAATGTTTAAAGTTGTCGGATACCTTAAATGCACTGAAGCTAGATTTGTAAGCATTGGTTTTTACGACTAATGGATATACCAAGATTAATTAACCGGACAGCTCGAAACTGGATCAAATGCATGAACAGGAAAGACATAACGATTGAAACGCTTACATCCTGAATAATTCTGCAGACAGTTGTGGATCTTGATGAATAGAAAGGAAATGCAGAGAAGAATTCAAAGATTAACATATAAATACTGGCAGAATAGCTTAGATATATTAATGAAATTGAGTGATGCATAAGCAGTAAAAGCTTTGCTGGTCGATCGAAATTCACCCTCGTAAGATGATGACAAGACTCAGACGTCTCGAGCTATCCACCACATAATCCAGATCTTGCTCTGTCAGACAATCACATTTTTAGGTTTTACAAGACTTGTTTTCTTTTCATATCCAGCGTTTTTCGGGTATTGACAATTTGGAAGAAAAGAAAAGATGTTTAGATTGTTTTGTGATCATCAAAGGGATCCATGATTTTTAAAGATCCATAATGAAGGGTAACGATCCATGATATAAAAAAAAGATAACACCCCCTCCCCTATTTCTTACGATTCACTTTACATTCTAAGACATATACCTGAATCAAAAGGGTGGTTAAAAAACTGCTAATATTTTTAAATACATTTTTATAGTAAAGATATCAAAAAATGACACCTACCAATTACTAAGAATGTCAAGTTATGGTTAACAAGTTAGTTAGTTAGGTAAGTGGCAAGTTAAAAAAGTTGTTAAAAAGTTAGTTAAAAATGCCAAGTTAATAGCTTAACTACCAAGTTTAAAAATACCAGAATAAGGCGGATCTTTAGAAACAAACATAACAAAATTTTTTATGAAACTTTTATCAGAAATGTAGAAGCTTCCTTTGGGGTGAATTGAAACACTATGGTTGTTATACGCAATAAATATGTATGAAAATAGTTATAAATATGCATAATATAAGTGAATGGACTTAAACAAATTACAGTTAATATTCTTACATATAGTTTTAGCCACCAAGCTCTCCCCAGTTTTTAATCTTGGTTTCGAAATTTTTTGATGATTATAATACTTTCTCCTTATTTCATACACGAGAAAATAAAAAAAATGGAGGAAAAAAATCATGAAAATTAAAGCGATTATTGCTTTGGAGGGAGAAGAAATAGTATCATTATGCAGTGTACCAAACTTGAGCTGTGACCACAGCAGTTGTTAGTCACTGCTAAGCACAATGAGAGGGATCTTTCCAAATTTAAATGACCGAAGACCAGCCATTGCTTGTGGATTTCCTACTTATTAATATATTTTCGGTATTTTTCCCTTTTCTTTCTTTATTTTCGAACTCAAAGGTCTTTAATGATTACCATCTTCATGCTGAGAGCTTCGAAAAAATGGGAACCGGCTGGAGTATTCTTCCCAAAACTTTCTCGCATACTCTTTGATTCAGTGGTCATGCCAGAAAACGCCTTACATGGCATTGATATACAATAAAATACGAAATGTTAACTTCTGGCTTGAATTCAGCATTTTTACTCAATCTATTGTATGATCCTTAGAGAGTATTTTGGCAACTAATTTCTGACATGCGTTTAGTAGTATCCAAAAATTGGTATTTTAGGCATGTATTTCCTCAAGTAATTGAAGCAAACATTTGATCCAAAACTACAATTGTAGTTACAAAATCGCATACCAAATTTGATATATTTAAGTGATTGAGGTTTTGGATTATAACGTCTGTCATTTTTGAAAGTACAGACCACAGCAGAAGTTAATTCTTTGAATTTCTCTAAAAATTTGATAGATGTCTACAATATCGATGTTAAATTTTCCTATATAATCTTATCTACCCACCTCTCTTCATTTTGTAGTTTTGGTGCTAATTTATATTCGAATAAACTGACAGACGAACTGATTTTGCTTAAAATTTTACATATATTTGCAAATTTGGTGTAAAGACAGTATACCAAAATTTTATCCATCTAATTGTAAAAAATTTAAAGTTATCTTTGCCACAAACAAACGGACATTTTATAAAAATGTATTTTATTTAACTCAGTGATGTTTGAAACGTGGAGTATCATCAAAATCTTGAGTTGGGATTCTTGAGGTGTACTATACTTTCTCGGTACTACATATATGAAAAAAAAAAAAAAAAAACAGTCAATCGAGATAAATAAAACAAGCTTTTAAAATTATTTCAGGAGTACTTTAGCTCTATTGGGCCAGATGTGAATGATTGTATCGTACCCTTTTTCACTTGGCTCTATTTCTTAACTAATCCAAAACTTAACTTGAAGGTTTCCGCATTGTTTTGATGTCTTGGCGACTTTCCTGGCTGTCAAAGTATAAGGTCAATGCGATGCGAACAACAAATGCCAGCACTCTTTTATTTTTCGTAACAGCGAAGTCAAAATAAGCATTTTATTTAGAAATTACAACAAACGCTTCATTCGTTTTGTCTGCGTCAAACTGTCATTGATAGAGCAAAAATATTTACTGAAAAAGTTCGTTTTTATTTTTTAATCAATTTTGTCGATAACATTTTTTCACACTTCCACACATTTTGTTTATAGAAAACGCAATTAAGGAAAAAGTATATAGAAATATTACTTAGAAATCCAAAATTAGAAGAAAAAATTATTGAATCCAATAGAAAGTCTTATTAGAATATGAGCTTCAATTCAAAAGATTATAATTCGAAAACCCCTTAAAATTCTAAAAATTTACTTTTCTTGTGATAAATTGTTCTTGGGGAAAGTAAAATCATTATATTAATTTACAAATAATACAATAATGTCAATAAATACAAAATATACTGGAAGTTGAATAAATATACGGTACACATTCCAAGTATCCGGCACAATTGTGCGGATGACAGACCGAATAGCGAAAGAGCCGGATATACCGGAATTCTATGAACTCATTTCTATGCCCGCCATTCCCCCCCCCCAAAGAGATATTTTATACCAAAACTCACTGTTATAACATGTATTTTCTCACTTCTTATTAAGTACTAAGCCCTTGATTTATCTCAAGCCACGTAGCATGTGAATGCGTTGGCTGTCCAATGAAACATAGAAGGCGGTAAAATATCGAGTTAAAATAGTTATATATTTATATACTACGCTGTACATTGCAAGAATTTATTAAAGAAAAAGTAAGTTAAAGCATACAAACGGCTCACATTTTTGCTTAAATTCTAAATATTTAACTTACATGCGGGAAACATAAACAAAACATTAGCGTAAACCATAGCCCCAATTTTTAAATATTTAACTTACATGCGGGAAATATAAACAAAACATTAGCGTAAACCATAGCCCCAATTTTTAAATATTTAATTACAACATTAAAAAACTAAGTCGGATAAATATTTAATTTAATTTTTAAATATTTAATTACAACAAAAGAAAACTAGGCCGGATAATTGCGAACATGATTTTATTTTTTACTAATAAATGATTACACAGAAATAAAAAGATAGCATTCACGTAGTTCTTTCTCCGTCAGAATTGTATTTTGCCTACGACACGCAAGAGGATCGTAGTAGATGCCTGCCTCCAATGCTTTAGTAATGTTGTAATTGTTAAGCCTTGTCTTCCTCATTTTAATTACAACAAAAGAAAACTAAGCCGAATAATCACTAACCGGATTTTAGAGTATATACTGTATGAGTATGAAATCATTTACACTACTTACATACTGGCAAACTTTCAGCTTAATTAGCAGAAAACACATACAGGGAAATATATTGAGAAAGCACCTTATTGAAGTTATACTTTTGACAGTGAAATAATCTTAATCAGTTCGTAAAAAAAATGTTGCTGACAAGAATAATTTTCTTTAAAGAGACAACAAAAATATATTCATAAAGGATGATGACAGGAAATCAAAAATAAAACTCCGAAAAAAAGAAGAAAAAAAACCTTCATTTTTTCTTTCCTGGACGAATGAAGAGAGAAAAAAATCAGAACTTTTTTAACGCTGTGACAAACTAAATCATACATTGACATTCTTGCTGTTGCCACACGGAATTTCTTAAAATAAATTTTAGAACAGTTTTTTTTTTTTTTTAGTTTTTTTTTTTCAGTCATTTGATCTCTGGCGTTTTGATTGGTCTCAAATTAATTTCCAATTTTTCAATAGCTTTGTATTTTCATTTTTATCATCACAATTCATTTGTTGAATATTTTGTGACATATATATAAGAATAATTTAATAATATTTAAAACTTAATTAAAATTCCCTTCAGTAGGAGAAAAATGTATGTAAAATGTATTGAATTTCCAGGGGTTATAATTTTTGTTTTAGATATTTATTTAAGTATTGACAATTTAAAATGGCAATCTGTACTTTAAAAAAACTGGCAAATAAACCTTTAAAAACCCTTTTTTTTCTCCCTTTTTGAGAATCTTTATGTCCATTACTGCATTCCAAAATATTATTGAATGTCCAAAATCAAAGTTTGGTGCAATTTTTAAAAGGTATTCCCATTACTTTTAACATTTAAACATCGTTTTACCTCTGTGCTAAAAGTTATCTATTTAAAATTACTATGAAATATTCATGAAATAAAATTACAAAGGAAACACCGAAAAAAAACACCCATAAAAATATCAAAAGAAAGGAAAATACATTCTGACATATTCTTGGATTACCTACATTTAATATATGCAATTTTTCTAGAAGGAATGATTTTAAAAATATTGAATCAAATAATATAGAATATGATATTTTGTTCATTTTCTGTAGAAAATAGTTTTCAAATATAACCGTTGGATACAAATCTATTTATTCAAAAAAAATTTATCAAATTCATTAAGAATTTTCAATGCCTAATAAAAAAGGATTTGATTTCTGTAGGATATGATTACTTCTATTAGGATGTAAATATTTATATTATGTTACTTTATCTTGAGATAATTCAGACAAATTTAAATATTGTGACCGAAAGGGCGCCAAAATTTTAATTATTTTAAAGTAGTGTATTAAAATCAATAAATCATGCCGTTTGAGTTAAAATACATTGAATGACATTAAAGAACATGATTTTCACGGGGACAAAACTATTTGGAACAATAGCATTAAACACATATGAATTAAAATAACACTCGGGGACTACATCGTGCTTTAAGCTCACTTCCAAGACATGGACTGAATGCTCATGGCAGAGGCCGATAGAGAGCGATTACAATATTATATTTCCTCCTTTTCGAATAATTAGATTTGCGTTTTCTGGGCATTTCGAAAAACTATCGAGTAATAACAAATCAAAAAGATTAAAACTACCCTAAAAACAATGTACATAAAACTATAAGCGCATACGAAAAATATTTAGCATAAAAATACAACTTAACCCATTTAAAACTATACAACTAACCTAAAAGCAATTTATTTACAGTGTGTACTTGAAATAAAACAAGACAGCAAATCAAGTCTGTATTTCTTTAAAATCAGATCATATCCATTTTATTTATTGATCGAGATTGAAATAGCTACAACAGTATTATACACATAATTTTTAAACTTTTAATTTAAATCAAAACACAGTTACCAACGATCGCGGGTAAACTTTCAGCGCCATTGGTGTAATGCAAATACTTGACTTTCCAATGCCAGACGGGACAACAAAATGTAGATTAGAATTTTTTTTCCTTTATTCTGTTTTAATATAATTTGGAAGTACTACAGAATGAATCCGAAAGATCGATTCTTTAACAATATTTGATTTTAATAAATCAAACACTAAGTAAATAATCGGTCGAAATCATGCTAACCTGATTACTGATTACTAAAAAAAAAATTGGAGCCTTACTCATCTTTGGCGGGGTTTGAACTCAGCTTTTAGGAGCGAAAGTTAGCTTTTATTTAATAAAAAATGAACCACTCAATGAATCGGAATAAAAAGTATCTTATGCTCTATTCCTGACTATAATCTAACTTTGTGTTAAATTTCCTCCCATTCCGTTCGGCCGTTCTGACGTGATTGACGAGCAAACATCCATCCATCCAAACTTTTATATTTATAATATTAAATAGATCTCCCGATGGCCATCGAAGTTACAGGGGTTGCCCTCACTGTACAAACACTGAACGCTCTCCCGACCATATCTGTAACTGCCCTGTCCTATTGGAAAAGCTCTCCAGGATCCATCTCAATCCTCCACATCAACTCCACTATTCCTCAGGAGCTATAGATGTAGCCAGAGCTGTCTTGGACACTTTTGAATCAATTTTATCCCACTGCACTGTGTGGTGACATCTTAATAAAGCCAGTAACAGCCACTAGATATCAGCGTACGTTTTTGTCGAATGGATAAGTTACTGGGCTTCAAACCCAAACATCGCAGGCTCGATCTTTGGCGGAATTCAGCCTACACATTTGCACAATTACGCCAATACCAGCTCCACAACTATTTTTATAGGACAAAACAACAACATTTACCTAGCTCCCTTCGAATTGCAGTTATTATGTAAATTTATATTCAGACAACTTTCTGTTGAGTGGATTTTGCCGAAAATTTAATAAAAATCTATAGATCTGATATAAGACCATATACCAAATTTCATTCCTCATAATCCACGCGTTTTTGAACTATCTTACATGTGGAACCTCTCAGCTCTCGCAGACAGGCAGACGAGCTGACATAATGTGCTTTTAGAATTCAGAGAAGTCCGAAACCTGGGAAATTAAACACAATCTCAAGATCAAATTTTTTGACAAATGCAATACTTTCTCTTAACTTTGTTCTTTTTCCAGAAGCCATCTATCGATATGAGCACTGATATACTACGAATTTATTCGTAGTTGCACAAAAATGGCAAGTAAACACAAACGAGATAACTCGTAGTTGGCATCCCAGAAAAGAACGCAATCTATTAATAGTTCGCAGTCCACGTGTTAAGCATGTATTTCAATACGGAAATGTTCTAGTATTTTTGGGTGCAAATGCATCAGTAATGAATTAGCAGCAGTTTAATAGAGAATGCCAATTAACTACGCTTGCATATATTTTAACCATATCGTAAATATTAAATTAATAATTTTTCTCTCTAACAAACTGAAGAAATAAAAATAGAAAATAGTAATTTAAAGAACATTAAAAAAGAAATCACGCTGACATCAAGGTACTAATGCATTTTATCAGTTTTTTAAAAAACAAAATTTGTTAGCAATATTTTTTTTGAAAGAAAGCAAAACATATACTGTATTACTGTAAATTTGTATTGATATTATGTAGTTTTTAATATATTTCTGCGTATTATTTTGAAGTATCAATGATGATAATAAATTTTGAAAAAAACAAACAAATAAACTAGAATTAAAATCAGAAAGAAAATGCCGTTACATTCTATCTAAAATAACCCAAATGAAACTTTAATTTAAAAAATAAATATAATAAAAGCGACAAAAATTAAAATTGTATCCAAATGCTTTTGGAAATACAGTCAGAGAATGTTAGAGTTTAAGAAATTATTATAACTTGTAAAAGAAACATATTTCGAATTTAATAATCATTTTTTTTGACTAAAATAACCGAGATTCTATTGAATGTTTGTATAACTATATAATAACAAACTTAGCATATTATTTAAAATATTACATATGTTATTCTTTTCTTAAACATTAAATCTGAAAATACATATTCTATTTTTTTCCCAATTCCCAATGTATCCTGTTTTTAGAAATATGTATTTATAAATAGTTAAATACATAATTAACTACTATAAAATAATTATGATTAATTATGTAGGATTCCCAATGTATCCTACTACTATACAATAATTATGATTAGTTTTAGTAGTTGAAAATGAAAATGAACTGTTGAAAGTTTCTCAATTGATATTTTATATTAAAAAATAATAAGTCTTTAATAAATAGGTTGGATTGATCTCTCAATGCCATAAAAAGTAATGAGGAATAAATAAAATTAAATGTTTTGAAATAAGATCACAACAGCCAGAGATCGTACCTTTTGCTTTAATATATAGTTGGCTACTATATAATAATTATGATTAATTTTGGTTTTTGAAAATGAAAATGAACTTTTGAAAGGTTCTGAATTGAAATTTTATATAGAATAAAACAATAATAAATATTTAATCAATAGGTCGGATTGCTGCCATGAAAGGTAATGTTAAATAAATAATATTAAATGTCTTGAAGTTAGATCACAACAGCCAGAGATCGTAACTTTTGCTTTAATATATAGTTGGCTACTATACAATAATTATGATTAATTTTACTGTTGAAAATGAAAATAAACGGTTGAAAAATTCTCAATAGAAATTTTATCTTAAGTAAAACAATAATAAGTATTTAAAAAGTAGGTTAGATTTCTCTTTCAATGCCATGAAAGGTAATGTTAAATGAATGAAATTAAATGTTTTGAAATAAGATCACTACAGCCAGAGATCGTACCTTTTGCTTTTCGCATCGCGTGCGTTCTTTCTACTCCGAGGGATCCAAAAAGAAACGAAAGCATCCTTCACCTTCAAGAACTCCTTTCGGAAAACAGCTAAGGTCACCAGGGCTAGGATACAACAGGTGATAGTCTCCAGAACACCCATATCGAACCGCATTTATCAGCAGCGAGAAATTCTAGATCCATTAGCTAACGCTTCGTGTTCAGCCATCTCAAGATTCAAACTGGTGGTATAAGCGCCCAAGTCATTACTGTTTTGCTTATTAGGATGGCATTCTTTTTTTTTTTTCATTCCCTCTCCTCTACAGGTTCGCGGCAGCTAACTTTGGAAACAAGTGCAACTCTTTCGACGGGGAGGGATTTTGCTCGAGACTTTTCTTTTAGAAGCTTTTCTAAGTTTTGCCCACTTCTGAGCCACTTCAAGGGCCTCCCAGCCTCAAAAAAAAAACACTTATAAACGGTCTACAGTGGCATTTTGATCTTTATGACGTTTTGGCTGGAGGTACCATTTCTTTGTTGTGCTACTTGGCATCGTTTGGGTATTTATTGATTCCAGATAATACAAGAAAGAGTACTAATTGTGCCTTTGTTCCCCTTACTTAAAAAAATGATACAGAATTTCAATATTTGATACTAGCTGGTACCCGGAGCGTTGCTGCCACAGAAGAAATAGTCTTGGAAATATCGTTTGGAATTTGAAATAGTTATCTCGTTTAAATAAGAATCAGAGGAAGAATGATATTAATTTTCTTATCTGCAATGAACACATTCATTCAAACAATTTCTTTGTTGTGCTATTTGGCATCCTTTGGGGATTTATTGATTCTAGATGATTGAGTAATAAATGTGCCTTTGTTCCCCTTACTTAAAAAATGGTACAGAATTTCAATATTTGATATTAGCCTGGTACCCGGCGCGTTGCTGCCGCTGAAGAAATAATCTTGAAAATTACTATCTTTCAAATCGAGGAATATTCTTTTTACTGATGAAACTTGGAACAAATCTTATAATTAACTTCTTTAGAAGGTTATTGCTTTATATTAATAAATATGCTTAGTATGAATTTTGCTTAATATTCTTGGTAAAATCTCTTTACGATTTTTATAACTTTAATAAAATGATTCCAAAGCTCTTTTTAGTTTAAATTAGGTATAAAAATTTCTTAGTATACTTTATAGTTTCGTAGTAAGCACTACAGAATAAGCAATAAGTCTTTTTAAAAACCTTTTGCAGTTGTTTTAACAATTTATAATGAAAAATAATAATAATTGAAATTTTCATGCTCTCCAATCAGTCAAATAAAGAAGAATTAAACGATTAGATAAAACAATTGATTACAAATTGAGCAATATAAGTATTGAGTAATATAATAACTATTATATAACTAACTAACTAAGCCTTTGAGCAATATAATAACTCACCAACTGAGTAATATTTTTCTTACTGACCAGACTTGGAGCAAATCGTATTATTAACTTCTTTACAAGGTCATTGCTTTATATTAATATTTACACTTCTCCCCTCCTCAAAAGAAGAATATTACTTCAAATTTCAAAGGATATGAAGTTTTTAACCGTGTCTTTTTAATCTATCAATTTCATGAAAATCTATACTTATAATAAAGCTCAATGTGTGTGTGTGTGTATGTGTGTGTGCGTGTGTGTGTGTGTGTGTTGGCGCTCTACAGGCCAGACCGTTGGACCTACAGCTACCAAATTTGGTACATGTATACCTTGGAGGTCGGGAATTTGCACCTCTGAGCCCTTTTTTCGAATTTTTAATTAGAATTTGAATTAATTAAAATTTAAGCGAAATTTCGACGTTTTTTCGCTATAACTTCCGAAAATATTATTGCACAAGTATGATTTTTATATCAATTTAAAGATAAAAAAATTAGCTTTCTAACGGTATTAGTGTTTTTAATTTATAACGTCAGCTTCTATTTTTAAAGAAATATTTTAACCATGTTTTTATCACGTGACTGGATAAAATAAAAGAATGCCGGAAGTTCAAATAAAAAAAACTATCATCGCAAAATAAATCTAAAGAAATGCAACTTTTAGCACGTGACTGGATAAAATAAAATAAATATAAAATGTGATATTTTCTTTAAAAAATAAATGCAAAGAAAATGTTTCTACAATCGTTTGCAATATCTATATCATTAACTCAATAAATTTTCTTTGTTTACGGTAAACCTGATTGAATTTAGACTGGATATGCATTGAAATCCCGACTTAATGGCATATTTATGTAATCGTTTGCAATTTCTGTATCATTAAATTAATACTTTTTTTCCCTTTCTCGCTTTCTTAAAAAAAACATATTTAATATTTTGGCAACATCATCGAAATTTTTTTTAAATATTTTGGAAGCATAACCGATGGTTCAAACTGACTGATTTATAAAATTAAAGAATATTATTAGGAAAAGGTGTACTTTTAGAACTTTCCGTCCATCATCTTAAATAAAATATTTATTTCAGGCCAATACATGCCCGGAATTACTTCAAGGCTAATGAATATGTGATTTAATTGAAAATTTTAGAACGCTTTACACATGGCGAACCAGCTGGTCGCCAAAGGCGGCTAGTAAGAAATAAAATTATGTAAACTATCTATATCTAGTAATCTAAGACTATCTATGTCTTTGATTTAAATAGTCTTAGATGACTATCTATATTTTTGTGATTCATTCTATCTATTTTATTAAAATAATCAGAAATAAAGTATTTCATAAAAATTTTCAAATATATCTCCGTGACGTAGTCTCATTCTTTAAATATCAAAATTCAATCTTCAGATATATAGTATATTATTAGCTGGTAACCGGCGCGTTGCTGCCGCTGAAGAAATAATCTTCGAAATAACTGTCTTGTTTCTTATTAAGAATGATGGGAAGAAGGATATTTATTTTCTTTTCGACAGTGAATACATTCATTGAAATTGAAGGATATGAAGAAAGTAAAAAAGAAGTATTCTCATGTAAAAGAGAAGTATAAACAGTATTTATTCTATTCTTATTATACCTTTCTACATACAAATATTCAGTTTTAAATATTAGATTTGTGTATTCTTTTAGAATTGTAATGCTTTTTGTTCTTTCAGAATCGTAATGAAAGAAACTATTTATTTATCTCGTGATTTGTTTAATATTTGTTAAATTCTCATGATCAATGTTAAAAAAATGTGATTAAAATATTTTCTTTTGAAACTGATTAAGCATAGAAAATATATTTATACCATAAATAATTTAATATGGCTGAAGCGATGGTGCAAAATTATTTGTTCTATAATATTTTCGGAAGTTAATGCAAAAAACGATAAAATATTATTAAATGTTTAAATAAAATTTCACAACTATAGGATTGGTTCCCCTAAAATTTTCTCGCTTGCTCTCTTATAAAACTACTACATTAAAGAAAGCTTTATGCTTTATAGCTACTAAATATTAACGTCTATAGCTTGAAAATAACATTTTTACTCAACCTGTTGCCTCCTTGGCGATTTATTTTGACAATAATCCTTGGTTAAAAAATATGGTAAACAGATCAGAAAATATCTTTTATATATTACATAATTTTATTATGCCTATAACCCTCGCGTAAGTGCAAGTAATAAGTATTCGAAGTTTCATCGCAATCGGATGAGCGGTGCGGCAGTGCATAAGAGACATACAGACAAACATTCATTTTTATTTATGTAGATTGTTTTTCAATGAATCGAATTTTATATTCAAATTTATATCGACAACATTCGTAATAACGTTAAGTTTCATGAATTCGAAATTTAGGCTTATTTTAATAAGTTATCAGAAACAAGTTTTACTTTATGGTTTATTTGTTTTGATCCTTTATTGGTTTAATCCTAGAAATGTTTTTTGTAAAGATTAAATAAAATAAAATCCTTTATATAGAAGAGGAAATATAAGAAAGTTTTTTTTTACATTTTGTGAATATTCTGGCTGATCATGCTAGATGAAAAAAAGATTCACGCACGGAGACAATTTATTAAAATAAATACAGAAAAGAAAATCTGATTTTTTTCGATGAGGGATTATTAAATTGCTTTCAGATTTAAATGCTATAAAATGAATGTAATTTCTTAAATATGATAATTTTAATCAAAAATATTTATAGCTCTTCAAGATTAGGCATACTGAACAATTTCAACTAAAATGGACCAATAAAACTGCAAACATATATAAAGTATTAAAAAGATAAATAAGAAGAAATGGAAAATAATCTAGAATATGCATTTTCTAGATCTAGAATTGAATGCGTGTAGTGAAATGTTTTCTTAAAATGAACGTAAAATCTACGTTTTGCAACATATACATGTTTCAGAACAGTGGGAATATTTTTTTAGATAGACTTCATAATTATATCGAAATTTAATGATGAGGAAAACACTTCAAAACGGTTTTAAAAAACCGGAACTTAGAACTTCTGTGTCACTTCCAAGTGGTGATTTTTGATTTTCACCAAAAAGTAATAACAAGATCCTCTTCGGCAATCTCCTGTTGAATTGTCATCTGAAATTCGTAATTCTCTGCTCCTTAAAATCTGAGACAAAACCTCATCGCTACAGTGATTGGTCATCATTTTGAATGCAAAAATAAGTAAACAGGAGTTTAAAAAATATTTCGAACTACATATAGCCTTTTTACATATATTCGAAAATAGGAAAAAAAAAAGGATACATTCTCCATTATTGCTATTCACTGTAAAAATGTCAAAAAAAACCTAAAATTAGTATTTCTAATCTATTCTAATATTGTGAAAGTTTGGATGGATGTTTGTGACTGAATCACGCCAGAACGACTGAACGGAATGGGATGAAATTTAGCACAAAGATAGATTACAGTCAGGAATAGAACATAAGATACTTTTTATTCCGGTTCATTGAGGGGTTCATTTTTCATTCATTCAAAACTCACTTTCGTGCCAAAAAGCTAAGACCAATTCCTGCCAAATCTGAGTAAGGCTCCAGTTTATTATTATTATTATTTCCAACAAAGTTGAGGTTAGGCGTAGAATACTTTAGACCGATTGTTTCAAACGATTCTCTTTATTTTCCTTGTGTTTGATTTATTAAAATCAAATGTCTTTAAAGAATCGATTTTTCGTATTAATTCTGAAGTACTTTTAAATGAAAAGAAAACAGAATAAAGGAGGTAAAAATTTCTAATCTGTATTACATACCCAATTGGCGTAGGAAAGTCAGACATATACGTTGCTCCAACTAGCGTTGAAAGTTCGCTCGTGATTGCTGACAACTTTGTTTTCATTTATATTAAAAGTTTAGAAATTATGTGTATAATATTGTTATAGCTAATGTGTATAATATTGTTATAGCT